>JARFXV010000597.1:0-600000 GCA_031761425.1 Cosmopolites sordidus
AGCCCGTTTCGATCCACGATGAAGACCTCAGCATGCTTCCAACTTTCACGGTCCTGGGCTTTCCTCTGCTACACTTAACGATGTCATCAATCCATCGTGCTTTCGGTATTCTTCACGGACGTTTGCGATTAAGCGGTATCCAGTCCAAGATTGCCATGGTCCATCTGCCGTCCCATCGCCTCGCTATATGGCCGGCCCATCTCCATTTCAATTGTTTTACTCTTCCAATGATGTCACAGACTTTCGTTTGTCCCTGATCCACGTGCAGGACTTTCTTGTCTCGTTTTGTAATGCCACGCATACATCTTTCCATTCTCCTCTGTGCTACCCAAAGTTTTTGAATTGATTACGATGTGAGTATCCAGGTTTCACTTCCGTATGTCATAACGAGTAGAACGCACTAATGGAAGACTTTTATTCAGATAAAGTGGGAGTCTGCTCTTATGTTGGGCCTGCACTATGTTGGGCCTGCCACATGCCTACCAGCCACATTTAACACGCCGTTCCACCTCCCGGGCGGTATTCCCCTCCATTGAAATCCATTGCCCAAGATATATAAAGCTGTTCACAATCTCCAAGTCCCTTCCTAAAACTGAAATTTTTCTGTACCTTGCAAAGTCATTGAACATAACCTGACTCTTTTTCAGGTTTATTTTCAAGCCCAATGGTTCGCCGACCCTTTGGAGTTCTTGTATGTGTCTTTGCAGTTCCTCTGGGTCTTGTGAAAGGAGAACGATATCATCTGCAAATCTAAGATGGTTTAAGTTTGCACCATTGATATTTGCACCATCCTGTTCCCAGTTTATGAAATACTTCTTCAAGGCCAGCCGAGAAAAGAATAGGCGATATTGCGTAACCCTGCCGTACACCTCGTTCTACATTAATTCCCACTTCAAGATCATCAAGGTGAATTGTGGCTGTAGCTCCATTATATATCGATCCTAATAGGTTTACATATGCTTTATCTAACTCTTGGCTAAGCAGTGCATCCATTATCGCATGCTTTGAGATGGAGTCAAATGCTTTTTCGTAGTCGATAAAAGCCAAGCACATGGTGTAAAAGTAATAATATCCAATACTCTGCCTTTTTTACGAGAAGTTAAAACTATATATCTTATACCAATTGTTCATCTGTGTTGAAATTCAGATACTTGAAACTACATGGGGTACAAACTCGTAGCATTCTTGTATTTCTAAAAAACTGACAAGAATACTGCTTGGCTTGGTAGCATACAAAAATACCTTTTTACTCAAACCGTTTCCTTTGCCACATTTTTTACAATCGCCCACAGAAATATAAAATAAAATTTTGTATTTAATCAAGTGAATATATTTTCAGTTTGATGCAAACATTTTGCTTGTCTTTTTGTCTCCCATTATAGTAGTAATAGATATGAGGCCCCATACGACTGTTGTAAACAATATTAGTGTAGTTTCAAAATATAATTCAATCCGATAACAACATTTTTCCGATACAATATTCAACTTATGTAAACCACAAAACATACATCGTAACAAACAAGTTGTTTTGTCTATAATCAATCGTAAACCCAAAAATTTCAAAAACATTTTGAAATATGATCCAAATACGAAGTAGGTGTCGATCGAAAAAGTATCCACTTCCTTCCAATAATGCTTTGATAGCATTTAATAAATTAGTTCTGATTGATAAGGCAGAAATGTCTTTAAAAACCCATAAATTTTAAAAAGTGTCGATAAATTTATTCGACAGTGCAATTCAGCAAAAAGTTGAATGACCTTTCAAAAACAAAATTCATAAACGGCGAGAATCGTCTGGTACATTTTTTTTTAAGCGGCATGAAATTGAAATATTAACTGAACGTTGGTTTTAATTATCAGAACAGTAAAATAATATAGGAGGATTTTATTGACCCTAAAATGTTAAAATATATTTTTCTCGGTGGTCCAAAGAAAAATGTGGGTGTTCCTCGACGCATAGGAACAATGAAAAATCAATCATATGGTAACGACGCGCTAAATAAGGTTAGGTTGAAGCATAACGTTATAGCTCTTTACGATAAGGAAGAAAAGTTCCCTTATACAAGGATAGAGTGAAAATGAGGAGAGAAAATAGAAAAGTTACAACCAGATCAGTAGAAATACGAAATTACGAATTTGAAGTAGCAAAAAATTTTAAATATTTGGGAATAATAATAAATAGTAAAAGCGACAGAAACATAGAGATGATTAAAGAGTACAGGCAGGACACAGTGCCTATTACACTGGGGAATAGCAATTTTGTTGACTTGGATCTGTGACTTGTCTTTGACTAATTTTTTATCTCTGAATTCAAAAATATTCACAGTTTTTCTCTATCACGTCAAGTTCTTAAGCTACAGCATACCCCTCATTTTACCTTAAAAGTGTACATACGAAAGGAAATAAGGTGAGATCTGACCAAATACATTAGAATATTTTATTCATACAGAGGTTAACATATTATTAAAAGTTAAATTGTGTTTATACAAAAAATAAATAAAAGATCTTATGGTAAAAATTTCTTCTTATAGCTTTTCCTGGAGTGTTCAGTTTGTGGACATTCTCGCTTGATGCTATAACAGTAGTCAGCCATCATACTAACATCCCATCTACCTTGATACCGCGGTTCCATAACCTTTAGATCTTGGTGGAATCGCTCGCCCTGTTCATCACTAACAGCACTAAGATTTTCTGGGAAGTTAACAAGATGACTATGTAAGAAATGCAGTTTGATGCTCATGTTGCAACCAAGCTTTTTAAAGCTCTCCAAGAGTTGTTGAACAATTTCGATGTAATTCGGGCTCGTGTATTTCCAAGAAAGTCTTTAACAATATTTTTAAAAGTCAACCAAGCATTCCTTTCAAGTTCGGTTATTGTTTCAGTGAAATTTTCATCTTTAACGAGTTGCTGATTCTGTGGACCATCAAACACACCAGCGTTTATCTTTTCATAAGACATGCTAGGAAATGCCGAAATGATATACTTAAAGCAGTCTACTTCAATTAACAAAGCCTTAACATATTGCTTCATGAGACCTAGTTTTATATGCAAAGGCGGAAATACAATGTTTTTTCTGTCGACAAGTGGCTGATTTAAAATGTTTGGATCACCAGGTCTTAGGTCAGATCTTGGCGGCCAATTCGATTGCATCCAATGCTTCTCACGAGCTCTGCTGTCCCACATGCACAAAAAACAGGGATACTTGGTATACCCGCTTTGCTGGCCAAGAAGGAAACAGATCATTTTAAGGTCAACACAGATGATCCATTGGTGCATGTTATATTGCAACAAGTCAATGACTTCCTTTATGTCGCCATATTCTTCACGCAAAGAAACTGAATGACCTATTGGGACTGAATCGTATAAATTTCCATTATGTAGGAGAACACACTTCAAGCTACAAGCTATCTATAAACAATATATCTTTAAGCTATCTATAAACAATATATCTTTGAGCTATCTATAAACAATATATCTTTGAGCTATCTATAAACAGTCACCATTCAGTTGCATTATAGTTAGAAATGGCCAATTCTTTCGTTAAACCTTCTACGTTCTGGCAATATACAAATTCGTCATTATTTCTGAAGTACTGCCTAAATTCACTTTCTCTGGATCGATAGTAAGTGATTTTAGCTCCTTTGTCAAGTAATTTTTTTTCGTGCAGTTTTGATGCTAATAATTCCGATGCTTTTTTGGATACTCCCAAATCTCGTGCTAAATCGTTTAATTCATGTTGATTGAATCATTTACGAACTTTGGAAACTTTGAATTCTGCGTCGGTGGAGTCACTTCGATCTTCACTTGATTCACATTCTTGTATTTCTAAAGAAGGTAATTCTTGAAAAATTGGCACTGGAATTTCAGCTGAACGAGGCACAGGGCGTATAGCTGACGGTAAACTAGGGTACTCAATTTTATGTTTGTTTTTCTTGTTGAAGCCTGATGTTTGCACTATGCAAAAGTAGCAATCACTTAAGTGATCTTTGGACTCTCGCCAAACCATTGGTATACTCTTCGTCCACATTCATAAACTCTCTACACACTGCTTGCACACTTTATGAGGGACCCATGATTTATCTTGGTCACCTATTTTCACTTTAAAATAAGCAAAATTGGCTTGCCTGACAAATGTACCAATATTAGTCCTTTGAATGGGGATGGTAAAACTGCCACATATATAACAAAATGAATCAGGGCTGTTTAAGCACTTACGACGAGAACTACCAGAGCAGACACAACGAAAATCTTTAGTTGTGTATGTATTCTTTGACTTCACTATATCAGAGTGACACAGATCCGCGTACTTTAGCATCTCATGCGTAACTGACCGAACTAGTTTTGGATGAAGCAATGTCACTAACGCCCCACTTCTAGGTCGAAGAAGGTTCGCCGGTAGGAGAGCAGTGGTGACTTCTGTTATTCACCAAGCTTAGTCGGATGCGCAACAACTGTAGAGAAAAAACTTGACGTGATAGAAAAAAACTAAAAAACATTTGGCGTAGAAAAGAATACAGCTTTCATCATGACAATTGCGCTACATGAATTTGCGCTATCAAGATACTACATCGACCATATTCTCCTTCGCCAACTTATTTATGTTTCTTAATTTATAAAAATGATTAGCTGAAAAAAAAGTCGAACGTTTTCAAAGGCATAAGAAAGGTGTAAAATCGATAAACGAGAGGAAAACCACTGGATAAATACATTGATCAACTTAAGGACTCTCACCAACTTACAAAAACGGCTGAAAACAGAACCCATCAGATCATGTGGCCTAAAAATACGTCTACGAGAAGAGACGGTACGAAAAAGCGAGTAGAATTTATCCAACTGTTAACCAGCGGGCTTACAAAATTTCCCTTTGCAGAGTGCAGGAAAGATTCTTCTTGTTCACATATAATTATTATTATTATTAAGCGCTGCAAACCTTAGACACCCTTGGCTTTTGATATCCGTATACCGCTAAATGTTGGTTTACTGGTTTGCCTATATTACGGTCACCCTTTCAGATATCGACCGCAACCAACCTCTCTTAACTTCAGTTATCGATAACTGATGTTCGACATGATGCGGCTCGCCCTTGGGGCTCATCTAACTATGGTATAGTTAATTTATTCTCTGTTTATCTCAAACATTTTCTTACTATAAGATAACGCAGTGCTTTGATGATCTGAATCTTTTTTCGATAACGATCCTGTTATAGAAAAGGACCACCCAATATCCAAGCGGTTATAAAACTGACTCATTAATAAAGAGTTAGAAAAAAACAACATTGAAATAATTGTGACTAACAGTTTTAATTGTTATTGTAATTAAAAATGACCTTGACCAAATTTTACGAACTAATGGGAATGCAGGAACTATCGTTGATGGCTTAACTCGTCACTGTACTGCTAGTTTATTACATAGCAGGAATATAATTTATCATTGTTCAGGTTGAATAAAATTACATAGGTTTAATATATTTAGATATATATCAACAGCTTGTAAGTTTGATTTTTATAAATGAATCATTCATAAAGCTAATGATGATGTATTAACATATAATGGTACGGTTTTACTTGATATAAGTTGCATTATTAATGCAACTTATATAATGCATCGAGTACCGATTATGATCTTACTTTTTTTAGTGAATAATCAAAGTTATCTGTTTATCAGATTATACAACACCACCATGAAAATTATTAAATATATGGAAGATGATGGACTAAAGGAATTATTAAAAATAATGAGTGAAATAATAATGAAAAATAAAATTCGAAAAGAGTTAAATGTTAGAGCAATTTTACCAATATATAGGAAAGGGAAATAAAGTGAATGTACTAATTACTGAGGAATAATTCATTCCCGTCTCCCAGATAAGATCCAACAATATAGAGCAATGTAATTAGCTGTACGCAAGGATGTCTGGGTAATGAGTACACAGTTTCAACGCAAGAACATTCATACTTAAGCAATAGAGGAGCTATAGGAAACTATAGCGGAGCAAAACAAAGCAAAACAAAAAAAATACGAAATTGAAAAATTAACAACAAACAAAAGCAATAGAATAAAACCCCAACCTATACTGTAGCAGAAGTTAGAAAAACTAGAGACTTATAGAGCGATAGAACAGTTAATTGGGGCCCGAAAGCAAGAAAAAAAAATAAAGAAGCGAAACGTACAACGGTAGAAGCAAAAATGCGATGAAGAATAGAAACACCTCCCATCTAAAGTGCACCCAAAAACCCACACGCAATGAATAATACGAAAATACGAGAGACTGAGAAGGGAGACAAAATGTGTAATGTGTAATGTGTAGAGGAAAAAAAAGAGAGCTACTATAATCGCAAATAGAAAGAAATCTATGAAACATGCGACAAACTGGAGAACATTTTACCAGAATATTAAGACAGTAAAAAGCTTTTATCCTAGAATGCATTGGTTTCCAAGGCGTGGGTACTATAATGAGCTCTGGAACCTTCCATGGTAGCAGGACCAAATGCAAATGTGGGCGTTAAGTCAAGGGGGGTGGCTGAGTCATACGTATTATAATACGTATTATAATAAAATAATTTTAAAATAACTACTGTTATATATAAATAAATATTTTATCTATCTACCTACCTATTTGTATCTTATTGCTATCGCGTAAATATGCATCAAAAACTTTAAATAAGCATTAGGTGTACGGATACCTAATTATGTTATCTTATACATATTCGGAGTATTGCCGACAGTGGCGGCTCGTGAGGGAGGACGTTGGGGCGACGCCCGTCCAGCATTTATCACAGTAAACAATTTTTCAGAGGGAAACACTCCCGTTCACCTCCTGTATAGGGTTTCAATAGAACGGAAAAGTAAAAAGGAGGAAGGGAAAGCAAAAAAAAATTATTCAGCAGCACTATTTTCTTCTACACCCTCTCACTTTGAAAACCCACGAGCCGCCACTGATTGTCGCTGATAAGTCTTTGCATGCTGGCAAGCAAAGACGCGACTCACGGTAAAAAAAGGAACCTTGTAATGGCTTAGGCAGAGCAAACTTACGCAGAGCAAACAAGCAAGCCATATTCCTAAGTGATTATAGTTTTTTTTTTCCAGTATACCTCACCTAAGGTACTGCACGGGTCACGGGTGGTGGATAGTGAAAGTTCCATTAGATATTAATGGACAGCTGGGAATATCCCAAAATAAGCAGCCCAGAATCAAGGCAAAAAGAAAACTAAATCCACTTAGCGTCTGACTTGTATCAAGCGGCTGAGTGGTCAGCGTCTGTTCACCAGTGGTGCGGCTGATATTTGAATTCTGGAACTAACCCCTCCAGTCTTAACCTCTGAACCGTCATGGTTCAAACCTTTAATTCAAAGTACAAGATGAAGCGTTCAAGTAATTACAAAATTACCCCAGAAAGTCCCTAACCGGACTTTCGGATTCTGGGGCGTCCGGGCTTAAACACAAAATCTTTCAGAGAGTGTCGGAGACCTCTGGCCAACGTCTGAAACCGAAAATAAAAACTTTCTTTGGAACGGTAAATATCAATTCTCTCCTGCGTCCAGGAAAACTACACGAATTGGGGCGAACATTAAATCAGCAAAAAATCCAAATTTTAGCTTTGCAAGAAACTAGATTGACAGATGATAACACTTTGGAATTCGGCAACTACAGACTTTTTAAAAGTAAAACGGACAAAAGAATACTCAAAAATACACCACATCTCGGTGTTGCTTTCGCTGTCTCAAGAAACATTCTTGGTTCTATAACAAATGTCCAGCCAGTAAATAATCGACTTATGACACTATCCCTCAAGTGTGCTAACAAAAACTATACATTAACAAAGAAAATAAATCTAATCCTGAAAAAGTAAATAAGTCCTGGGAAATTCTGGAAAAGACTATCTCTAAAATTCCCTCTAACCATGTAAAAATCCTATTGGGTGATTTCAACGCCCAACTAGGGAAAGAAAAAAAATACAGGAAAACAGTCGGCAGTTTTCCCGCTCATAAATGGACTAACCATAATGGTAGAAGATTGGTTGAACTATGTTCGCAGTTTAATCTAAAAATAATGTCAATCCATTTTAAGAAGAAAATAACAAAACACTAAATGAAACAACACTATGAAACACTAAACTCGAATAAATTTACCACTAAACACCAAATCACTTTTTTTAAAGTTCTGGACGCGCGTTTCGCTAACCATGTTAGCATCATCAGGAAATGATTTAATCTTAGACTAAGGTTCGGTGTTTGGTGTTTAGGTAAATCTCTTCGAATTTAATTTTTCATAGAGAGAAAATCTCATCGAGATACTGTCAACAATTATTTCCAGGTAATATTTTATATTCAAGCTTCCTTTAGGAATCAAAAAAACATTGACCTGCGCTTTAATTTTACAATTTATATTAGTTTACCATTTCAGTGTCAATGAAACAAGGATATCATTGACAAAGTTGTGCAATTGTATGCAGAAAACCTTCTTGATTAACATACGTTCTTACTCATCGAATTATATCATCGATATTTTAATTGTCTTACGTACTTTACCGGCAGATAAAACGTGATTTCTGTACTAAATCGAAACCAAGAAAATAATCGATTCGCCACCATATCAGACGTTTAGCGGCATTAGTCATTTGACCGTCATGTTCATTATATCATTAGACTTGTAATGATTCAAATAAACCCGTGGAATGACAATAAGACATTTATTTTGGCACCCACTACGTTTCATGCAAATGATTTGTACGGTACATGAAGAGAAAAAAATTTGGCAGTCCAGGATGTCGTAAAAGATATGAATGGCTTTGTAGTGAGTACGATGACTAAATTGTTTGTAGAGTTTTACTATGAAGCTATAGTTTATTTTTAGATCATGATATGTAGTAATATAAGAAGAGTTCTTAACATAGATGGATGGAGCAGAGAACGTTAGAAAAGTTGCGTAACATTTGCTATTTTTTCTATATTTATACAGGGAGTTCCAATAAGGGTGTTCGAACTTTGACAGTGTATAACGGTCATGTTGGTAAAGCTACAGATGTCAAGTTTGGAGGTTATAGTAACTAATACTGGGGAAATTATTATAAAAAGTTACAATGTTGAGTAATGCATGTAAATTATTAAACATTACTATCAAAATGGGTGCTCAGTTCGAGGTACGTTCCATGCGCTACGTGATTTTTACGGTGCACACAATCGCCCTGTTGAGTCGATTATTCATCGATGAAGACAAATTTGAATCAACTGGTTCAGTAAAAATCCAAACACCCGTACGTCGTCGAAATGTGAGGTCTGCAGAAAACAGTGCTGCAATGAACGAGAGTGTGTAGGATTAACCCGAGGGAGTCAATTCCCCGTCGCACCAAGGGACCTAGTCATTCGCTCAGACTTCAAGACCTCAATTTTGCGTTAGGACTTAGGCGTGCACTCGTAAAAAATTTAATAAACTCTATAAAAAAATTACAGATTAGAAAATCGGCCCATTATCTACCTTGATGGAACATGAGACGCCAGCAAAAGGACGGGTAGATACGTCAAGGATATGCCAAACCAAAGCCACAGCGAACAAGAGAAAAATAATTACAATTTTAAATGCTGATTCCGAGTATGGATAGATTCCAAATTGTTTACGGTTGTCCTTCAAAAATATTAAACATTCATATTCAGACTACCATGACGACATCACAGTAAAACTTTTTGAAAATTGGTTTATAAATAGCCTTTTGCCAAATGTGCCTAGGAAAGCGTAATTGTAATGGACAATGCTGGTTATCATAACCGCCAAAAAAATTAAGTTCCTAATGCAAATAACACTAAACTGGAAATTCAACTATTATGAACAATATGTTAAAAAACGATACATACTTCGAAAATACATTTAAAAAATGTGATCTAGAAATATTAAAGACATTTAATATTAAAAAAAGAATATGTATGTGATACCATTGTTGCCGATATAGGACATACGGTTTTACTACCTTTAATCCAATTGAGCATATGTGGCATCAGGTAAAATTCAATGTTAGAGAAGAAAATATTACTCCGACTCTATGTGCAAGTGCTTCAACATTAATTAGGAACTGAACTGAAGAGATTTACCACTAAACATGAGACGCCAGCAAAAGGACGGGTAGATACGTCAAGGATATGCCAAACCAAAGCCACAGCGAACAAGAGAAAAATAATTACAATTTTAAATGCTGATTCCGAGTATGGATAGATTCCAAATTGTTTACGGTTGTCCTTCAAAAATATTAAACATTCATATTCAGACTACCATGACGACATCACAGTAAAACTTTTTGAAAATTGGTTTATAAATAGCCTTTTGCCAAATGTGCCTAGGAAAGCGTAATTGTAATGGACAATGCTGGTTATCATAACCGCCAAAAAAATTAAGTTCCTAATGCAAATAACACTAAACTGGAAATTCAACTATTATGAACAATATGTTAAAAAACGATACATACTTCGAAAATACATTTAAAAAATATGATCTAGAAATATTAAAGACATTTAATATTAAAAAAAGAATATGTATGTGATACCATTGTTGCCGATATAGGACATACGGTTTTACTACCTTTAATCCAATTGAGCATATGTAGCATCAGGTAAAATTCAATGTTAAAGAAGAAAATATTACTCCGACTCTATGTGCAAGTGCTTCAACATTAATTAGGAACTGAACTTGAAGAGATTTACCACTAAACATGAGACGCCAGCAAAAGGACGGGTAGATACGTCAAGGATATGCCAAACCAAAGCCACAGCGAACAAGAGAAAAATAATTACAATTTTAAATGCTGATTCCGAGTATGGATAGATTCCAAATTGTTTACGGTTGTCCTTCAAAAATATTAAACATTCATATTCAGACTACCATGACGACATCACAGTAAAACTTTTTGAAAATTGGTTTATAAATAGCCTTTTGCCCAATGTGCCTAGGAAAGCGTAATTGTAATGGACAATGCTGGTTATCATAACCGCCAAAAAAATTAAGTTCCTAATGCAAATAACACTAAACTGGAAATTCAACTATTATGAACAATATGTTAAAAAACGATACATACTTCGAAAATACATTTAAAAAATGTGATCTAGAAATATTAAAGACATTTAATATTAAAAAAAGAATATGTATGTGATACCATTGTTGCCGATATAGGACATACGGTTTTACTACCTTTAATCCAATTGAGCATAT
The DNA here is from genome assembly GCA_031761425.1 of Cosmopolites sordidus. Lineage (NCBI taxonomy): Eukaryota > Metazoa > Arthropoda > Insecta > Coleoptera > Curculionidae > Cosmopolites > Cosmopolites sordidus. Next base: position 11,194 of record JARFXV010000597.1, read on the forward strand.
GTGGCATCAGGTAAAATTCAATGTTAGAGAAGAAAATATTACTCCGACTGTATGTGCAAGTGCTTCAACATTAATTAGGAACTGAACTGAAGAGATTTACCACTAAACATGAGACGCCAGCAAAAGGACGGGTAGATACGTCAAGGATATGCCAAACCAAAGCCACAGCGAACAAGAGAAAAATAATTACAATTTTAAATGCTGATTCCGAGTATGGATAGATTCCAAATTGTTTACGGTTGTCCTTCAAAAATATTAAACATTCATATTCAGACTACCATGACGACATCACAGTAAAACTTTTTGAAAATTGGTTTATAAATAGCCTTTTGCCCAATGTGCCTAGGAAAGCGTAATTGTAATGGACAATGCTGGTTATCATAACCGCCAAAAAAATTAAGTTCCTAATGCAAATAACACTAAACTGGAAATTCAACTATTATGAACAATATGTTAAAAAACGATACATACTTCGAAAATACATTTAAAAAATGTGATCTAGAAATATTAAAGACATTTAATATTAAAAAAAGAATATGTATGTGATACCATTGTTGCCGATATAGGACATACGGTTTTACTACCTTTAATCCAATTGAGCATATGTGGCATCAGGTAAAATTCAATGTTAGAGAAGAAAATATTACTCCGACTCTATGTGCAAGTGCTTCAACATTAATTAGGAACTGAACTTGAAGAGATTTACCACTAAACACCAAATCACTTTTTTTTAACTGCTCGACGCACGTTTCGCTAACCATGTTAGCATCATCAGGAGATGATTTAATCTAAAATTTAAATCATCAAAAGTAATCAAAAGTTAAATCATCTCCTGATGATGCTAAGTGTTAAAAGTGATTTGGTGTTTAGTGGTAAATCTCTTTACGTTAATTGTTTCACACCAAAGGTTGATTGATTAGGAAGGTTGTAGATAGTATTCATAATAGTATATTCATAGATAGTATCATTTACTAATAATATAAAATTATTATTAATGTATTATTAATGTAGATCAGTGACAGTGAGAGCGAAACCGAATTAAATGTATAATTAAATTTAAGTTGACATTTTTATTGTACTAACGAATATACTTTTTATTGTGTCTGACGAATTTTCGCAGAGGGATTGGTGAGCCACATATTCTCTAAAAGTTTAACAAACTGCGGACTAAATAGAAATGTCATAAAAGTGGGACAACGGGCTATATTGCTGCAAACCTGCCACATAGTTCGAAAATTTTTGTCTTAATGCCAACGGAATACTGGTTATAATGAAATTTATCTCCAGGCTTCGAGCCGAACTCCAACGTCACGAGGGAGGAATCGGTTTATGGTTTCCAGGTTTTTGAGCTGAGAGAGTGACACCAAGTCGATAATTATAATAATAATCGTTATATCCGCAGAAGGCCTAATAAGTAAGACATTTTCAAAAAATTTGAAGAACCTTGGTATAGTTGAAGAGATTTACCACGACGCACGTTTCGCTAACCATGTTAGCATCATCAGGAGATTAAATCATCTAACATGATTAGCGAAACGTGCGTCAAGCAGTTCAAAAAAAGTGTTTTGGTGTTTAGTGGTAAATCTTTTCAAGTTTAATGTTTGACACCAAAGGTTCCAATAGTAGAATTAACCTTGGTGTCTCAAAATCGATTGCCAAACTAGAACAACGTGCAGTACTCTTGCAGACATGCCACATTTTTCGTAAAATCATATGTCAAGTGAGAAGAGCTGAACTGCTTTCTCATTTTGGCAATGTAATATCGACCAGCCTAGGCTGAGATGCTGAATTCAGAACGAACATAATAATAATAATAATAGGGCAGGAGGCGGATAGTCCGCTTGGTGAGTGGCACCACCACCTTCTCGAGCTGAGAGGAGTAAACCTCAAAAAAAATATCCCCAAGCTTAAGGTGGAAATCCATCGTGCCGAGGAGCTGAATGGCACAGGGTTAAAGTGTCTAACGATGTCTCCGGATACCTAGTTCCCTCCGGTAGTAAATAGCTTCCCCTTGGTAAATCGGGGCTCTGCCTTGGGTGACCGTTTTTTCCCTTGAACCCAATTTTTTTTATGGAGATTGAAATATATATGATATTATACAAGGCCGTAGGGTTTTGCGGACAAAAACCCTTCGGAAACGTCGGGAGGATTTGTCCGGGGTTGGTGAGTCTGGAGCGAATGGCAACTCCCAACTCTATGGCACCACAAGAATAGCAATGAACATGGCAACTGAAAAAATCCATCCACAATTAGAATATAAAAGTCAATCAACACCAGAGACTTAAATCCAAACCCAACAAAACGCAGGAGCTAATAATCAGTTACCGGCTGGCTCGCCCCCCATAAGGAGGGCAATCAGTAGGACCGAGCGCACTCCACGTATTAGATAGACACGTGAAATGAATATTGAAGTAATGAGTGCCTATTATTACGTGAACCAGTGCGGAGATAAACCGCTACCTGGGGGCACTTCACCAAGAATATAAGAAGAGGTTTGCTGAAACATAGCTATCGGAACAAAATTTAGCAGACCGTAAAAATCTTATATTAAGAAAAAAATATCTTACTGAAACAGAATTAATCAATATCAAGAGAGAAGTCGGTAATAAATTGCACTAAAGTATTACATATGACCCACCTCAAGAAAATGACGGATGTTCTTAACTCCTGTCATTTCTTAGTCTCCTGGCCTATTTTACTGCCTCAAATCCACTAAATAGGCCAAAAATACCGATACTGCGCAACATTGTAAAATCCTGTATTACAATAATGCAGATCAATAAAGTATTGCAATCGCATTTATCGGGAATAGTGAACCACTTAGCGACATACATCTCGCGATGGAAAACACCAAAATGCAATGTTTCAAAATAGCCAGAAAAAGTTTTATAGAGAACTAGAAGCCCAGGGTAACCAATCAAAACTTGAAAATGTGAATATATCTACCTTTGAAAAATACTGGAAATCTGTCTGGAAAAAATCTGATGGTTATGAAAAAATGGCCCCGTGGGTTACAATTAGAAAGCAGACTGATGCACTTCCACAAATGGAATTCAACGATCTTGAAGCGATTGACATCTGCACTGCCATCAAGAAAACTCAAAACTGGAAGACGCCTGGACCAGATGGACTACATAATTTCTGGGTCAAAAACTTTACAGCTGTTTACCAGGTACTTGCTAATGCATTTAAAGAAATAATGGTGAATCCTGATACTTTCCCTGACTTTTTGATGGAGGGAAATACATATTTGTTATTTAAAAAGGGTGATGCTAACCAACCCAGTAACTATAGACCGATAACATGTTTTTTCGTGTTGTATAAATTATTCACAGCCCTGCTCAATGAAAAAATTTACCAACATTGTGACTATAATAACATATTAGAAGATGAGCAGAAAGGGTGTATTAGGGCAAGTATGTGATGCGAGGAGCAACTGACGATTGATGCTGTAGTTCCTGCGCAAGCGCGGACAAAAAAGCGCAATTTGAATATGTGCTATATAGATTACAAGAAGGCTTTCGATAGTGTCCCACATGACTAGTTATTAGAAGTTTTGAACATCTACAAAATTTGTCCGCAGATTACAAACTCTTTAAGGTATCTCATGAGTAAATGGAAGACTAATTTATTTGTTCACCAACAGTACATTGGAACAACAAATATCGAGAGGGGAATATTTCAGGGAGATTCATTTTCCCCTGTTTGGTTTTGTCTAGCGTTGAATCCGATGTCCACGTTACTTAACAATAGCAATATTGGCTACAAACTTGACATGAGAAATTCCAGGGAACTATCTCATTTACTATACATGGACGACTTAAAACTCTATGGAGAAACAAGAGAGAAACTAAATTCATTAATAAAAACAGTCGAAATATTTAGTAAGGATATCAAAATGTATTTCGGACTCGAGAAATGCTCCACTATCAGCATACAAAAGGGAATAATAAAAGAACAACATTCAACAGTCTGCGGTATACAAAAACTAGCATCAAAAGACTCATACAAATATTTAGGAATGCTTAAAAATCATAAATTTGATCATAGCCTATTAAAGAAGAATTTTTCCACTTTGTACCAAAAAAAACTGACAAAACTCTTAAACACCAAACTGAACGGTGGAAACCTCATTAAAGCGATCAATGGCTGGGCGGTGCCAACTCTGACATATTCTTTTGGCATTGTTAAATGGTCTGAAGCAGATATTGATGAACTGGATAGATTGACACGAAGAACATTGACAAAGTTCCGATGTTTACATCCCAATTCGTCCACAAAAAGGCTATATATTCCAAGAAAGTTGGGAGGCAGAAGGCTTGTGAATGTCAAGAATCTCTGTCTCAATCAGGAGAATAGGATGAGAGAGCGCTTCATTAGTTCACATAGCACACTACTGAAACTGGTTGTTAAGAAGGATCAGGGTTTCACCCCACTAAATCTAAATAAACAAACTCGTGTTGATAGTAAAGCAGCACTGAAGGATATCGTTCAAGAATGGAAACAACAGACATTACATGGAGATTTCCCAAATTACTTGAGGATCACTCCATTGACAAATATTTGTCTCTAAACTGGCTTACCGATGGACTATTATATCCAGAAACAGAAGGCTTCGCGACAGCTATTCAAGATAAGGTAGTAAGGACAAAAAATTATGAAAGAAATATTCTTGATAAATGCAGGAAATACGGTGGTGTAGGAGAAACAATTGAATACCTTGTTGGAGGGTGTCCAGTCCTTGCCCCTAATGCTTACCAAGGTAGGCATAATCAGCTGGCGAAAATTATACACCAGCAAATCGCTTTAAAGCACTCGCTATTTGATAAGATGCCTCCACCATATTACAAGTACACGCCTTCCCCCGTACTTGAGTCAGCCGATACAATTCTTTACTGGGATAGACCAATTACAACAGATCGGACGGTTGACTATAATAGGCCGGATATTGTTCTAATTAACAAAAAGCAGAGGAGAGCTTTCATAATTGATATTGCGATACCACTCTCTCATAACATCAGAAAACTGAAGTACGAAAATCTTGCAATTGATCTGAAAAATCAATGGAAACTCCAGAAAGTAGAGGTGTTACCTTTTGTTATATCCGCCGAAGGACTAGTAAGCAAAACCTTTTCCAAAAATCAGGAAATTCTTGGTGTTTCAAAATCGATTTCCATAGTAGGACAACGAGCAGTTCTCTTACAAACTCGCCACATTGTTCGTAAGGTACTAAGCTGAATAGGAGCTGAAGTGCCTTCTCATTTTGGCATTGTAAACCCGACCAGCCTAAGCTGAGATGATCGATGAATCATATTTGTGATAATAATAATAAGTAAGAACTTTTCAAAAAATTTGAAGAACCTTTGTATCTCAAAATCGATTGCCATATTAGGACAACGTGCAGTACTCTTGCAGACATGCCACATTGTTCGTAAAATGTTATGCTAAGTGAGAGGAGTTGAATTGCTTTCTCATTTTGGCATTGTAATATAGACCAGCTTAGGCTGAGATGCTGAGTTCAGAACGAGGATAATAATAATAACCTCAAGTTAGAAAGTCTATTTTGTGTTATTGATAATTTCAACAAGTGCCATTATATCAAACCACCTGAAAAATAACATAAAATTTCTGGGACTAGAAGAAAATCTGTTTAGAATGATACAGAGGGCGGTAATTCTTAATACCACTCGCATCGCCCGAAAATTTTTGAAGGAATGAAGAAGCTGGGAAAGAAGAAAGAAAGGAACATAATAATAATAATAATACTTTAATCATAATATTACAATAATTTATTTTTCAAAAAATTATTCAGAAGTTAAACCACTCTGACTCTGGCGCCTTTTAAGAAACTAGAAATATTTTTATTGAAATTTATTGGGGCAATTAACATTTTGCCGAAGGGCAACGAAATATCTCGAAACTATACCAAAAAAGTGCAGATTGGCTTTGAGGTTTACATCAATCTTATTTCAATTCTTCTTTGGAATCCTCGACGAAACCAAACCAAACCAAATGATTTTTTTTCAATTCCTCTAACCATGTTAGCAACATTAGGAGATGATTTAATCTAAATTAATTCAATCTGATCAATTCTTCTATTGGAACCATTGGTGTGAAACACTAAACTTGAAGAGATTTACCACTAAACACCAAGTCACTTTTTTGAACTGCTCAAAGCACGTTTCACTAACCATGTTAGCATCATAAGGAGATGATTTAATCTCAAATTCATCTCAGATTAAATCATCTCCTGATGATGCTAACATGGTTAGCGAAACGTGCGTCGGGCGGTTCAAAAAAGTGTTTTGGTGTTTAGTGCTAAATCTCTTCAAGTTTAGTAATTCGGTCTGGATAGAATACGGACACGCCATTCAACTCAAGCCAAGAAGAACATGCATCATATATCCTTTTTTATCTCGAATAGTACAGTCATTGTTTTAGATAGATTTACTTTTAGGTTATGCTCCTTCGAATACGATGTAATTGGTTGCAGATCTGTATTGACTGAATCATTTATATGTTTGCATCCTGATGTGAAAAGCAGTGAATAGTTAAGTGTTATAGCAATGTTGTATAGCAGTGTCCTTGCATATATAGTATAGTATTTCGCTGTTTCTGCAGGAGTTTGAGATAAATTAATATATGTTGCTGAAACTTCGTAAACTACTTCGAGTAAACAATTTCTGACAGGACTTCTATACACTTGAGATGTTTGAATTATAACTACGCTGCCTGTACACCATTCTGATAAAAAATCCAACCAACCTTCAACAATTAACATCACATAGTACAAAAATATATTACACAAAAAATCTATAACTATCAATAATTAATTGCTGATCAATTATTGATTAATTGCTGATCAATTATCGAGTAAATTTATGCAATTACAAAAAAAAATTATAAATTATTAATTGGTTCAAAGTCTAAATTTATGATAAATGCCTTCATTTAAAAGTTGTTAACAGGTTCTTTTTAAAAAGATACAGCTAAGAAAGACAGATAAAATATGGATAATACATCGCAAACAAAAAAGCTGCGACACATAAATCCAAAGTATTTCAGCCCTACAAATTCAACTCAAATGAAGAAGTATTTTAGGAAATATTGAAGACATCGGTTATTAAACAAGAAAATAAATTTAAAAAAAACACCAGGCTTTAATCTAATTATGGGAAGGATGCTAAGGGAACTACCTGAAAATGTTACAGAGTTTATCACGCACTTTTTTAATTCCATAAGAGGATTGGGTAACTGTAGAAAAGGAAACAGTATACTTTCTAATGAAAATAGCACTCTTAACAAGATTTTGTTAAAGAAATATGGTCGTAATAAGACTTTAAAAAAAAACAAAAACAAATGTATACATAACAGTACACAGATTGCACTAAATAACACAAAGCAAACACGTTTGGAAGTGTGACAAAGAAACTGTTGATGTATCAATCAGAAAAACTAATTTGGAATTGGAAGAACCGTACAAGGAAACAGATACAAACCTTTCCTTTAATCCCGAAACCGACTTAACTTATAAATGTGGAGAAATACCACGTTAACTTGGTGGTTGGTAATGATTGGTAATGATAATGACACTGATGAAGGCTCTGTATATCAATCATTAAAAGCAAAATAATTGCGATGGCTTGGACACATAGAAAGGATGGCTGAAACGATAATACCCAAACTATTTATAATTTAAATTAGTGAAATAAGTGGTAAAAAAAAAGATAATGATTGTCCAAAACAAGCTGAAAGACAAAAATAAGAAGATATATAGAGATGATGAAAAAACAACTGATAAGGAAGAAGGCTAAGAATACCGAGCTGTAGAGAATACAATTAATAACAAAAATAAATCAATCTACTTTGTGACATAAAAAAAATAACACGTACTGTTTCGCTTTAACTTATCAATGGGAACTTTTAATCCTCAACTTCACGATGTACTTAATGACCAACACAGACGGTCGAAGACCTAACAAGGAAAAAAGAAAAGCACGGAATGTTTATTGTACCGAGTTAACAACAGTCGATTTCAACTCGACATTTTTCGATCGCCGAGTTTGGTTTATGCCCCAGTTCGATTCTTCGAAAGCTAGTTCATCGGGTACACCCACCGTGACTTTGTTGTTTGTAGCATCGTGATCAGAATACAGACAGAGTAAACTTGAATTTTACGCCTACTCTTTAACACTGACTCTAATTGCATCACTGTTTTGATATATTTTAAAATATGTTGCAATTATTTTGACTAGGCAGTTTTCAGTTAGCAGATATTACCGTAATCAAAAAGTAAGGATATTTATATTTTTAAAATTCGCGCGATTTACGTGTTGATGTAACCCTTTGAATATAAAATTCATATATATAATAGGTCTGTTCTAGCATCAATTTCTGACGATTTGAAACCAGTTCAATGGATTAATTAACTGCGCATGTTCGTCTCTAAACTTGGTTGCAAATGGTTTGAGATTTTTTTTCTGCTAGAACGCTTATTTTAATTGACATTTCTCTACGTCGTTGAGTCAAAGAATATTGACTTGCATTGCTTGAATATTGATTGACGTAAAATTGAAGAGTGTAAAATCTGACAAGGAATCACCCCTCAGTCACGCCAGTTCGAGGCTGGGTAAGGCCGGATGCCTTCTGAGAGGTTTTCTACGTTGGTCACTCGCCAGTCGGTAGGCTTCTCGAGATACTGGGGTTTTCGGTAGCTGACTGGGGTTTTCGGTAGCTGATGACCGTGGTTCGGAACCTACGTTAAGCTGTAGGTCCAGGCGCTAAACAGCCTTCTCAGTTACTGATGCGCCTCTAACCCCAAAACTTTTTTTACGTATAGGAATAAAAATAATAAATATTCTTTAGTTAAGTCGCGTTTGTTTATATTTTTATTTGAAAATAGTAAAGCGAACAACGAAGTTTTTATCAAAAAAATAATAAAGTTGATTAAAATGGATAATATTGATGTTAACGGTGAGTTTTTGTACCACATTTACTGTGATTTTCTTTAAATATACGATTTTATATTTGTAGATATCTCAGAATTTGTTATAATTTCGCCACCATCCAACACAAGCAGTGTGTCTGTACCCGTACAGCAGTATTCTTGTGTACCAGCTGTACCCGTACAGTCGGGGCTTTCTACCTCAAAACCTTTATATAATACACTAGAAGAGGAAGAAAATATTTTGAATTTGATACAAAAATTAATGCCATTTTTAGCCAAAAAAATTATAAACCCAGAAATTTTACTCAGCTCATCAAGCATTATAACAACTAAATCATCTAATGAAGAAAGTTTGGGAGTTGCAAGTGAAATTGAAAATGTTGAACCACACTTGGAATTCAAAGATGCAAATATATTTATTGAAAAAATTCTAACAACCACTGCAAATACACCGATGAAAATAAGAAAACTGATACATACTACAAAGCATAAAAAAGCATGTAACAATTAAACAAATGTTTTTAGATAGGAAGCACTATCAAGAAGAAAAACTAGAGCTAGAAATATACAAAATAAAGCAAATTTTGCAGATTGAGAGAGAGAAGTTAGAATGTAAAAGAAGAAATAAATTAATAGATAGAAGAAATTAGTAAAAATATTAATTCCAATATTAATTCATTTATGTAAATTTCATGTTTTTATTAGTTTTCGTTTTGTATAATATATTAGATGTATGTAGAAAGGAATTATTACTTTATATGGAGTTTTGTTTATTTTGGGTTGAAGAGTTATTAAAAATTAGAAACTAGTTTATAAAATGTTTTTTCTTTTATCTGAAAATATTTAATAATGTTACATTACTTAATATAAAATATTTGTTGGCAAGCCTTGGGTACACAATAAGACACATAGTAAACATGAACATTATATTTAAATTTAGACGAAATAATATTAAAGAAAATTATAAACTAGGTAAAAAGAAAGTCAAGCCATTCAAAAGAGGTTTGTGTTTAGAAGTCTTCTAAAGGAGCTTTTAATTATAATTTCTATGCTGTTTTTAAAAATCAATCCTCTTTGACCTTAAATTATCCAAAATATAATAATATTAATGCTATCTTAGAACTTGTCAAGCTACAAAATTTCTGTGACCAGCAGCATCCCTATTGATATTTTGATTGTCCTCCTCCTACTTATCAATTACAGGTATAAGAGAATTTTCTGTTTGGTAAAAATTCATCTCTTATAGATAAATTGTGCAGTACACTGCAGGCCTGACTGAAATGCACTATATCATTTTTTTTATATTAATGTGGTACAGCTGGCACCATTTCTGTTCAGTAAGCCAAAACAATGTTCAATAACATAATGGGTTGTGGATAACTTTGAATTGAAATTTGTTTCTATGGCTGTAAGGTTCCCTCTATCTTTAAATAGGGTTAATAAGTTCTTCATGCAAGGATAGCCACTATCCCCGAATAAATAAAAATCGTGACACCTCTCCACCATTTCTGCACATAGAGGTAAATTTCTAAAAACACTGCTGTCATGGACAGAGCCAGGAATAAAAATCAAATCCTCAAACCTCAAATTATGATCACACACAGCTTGCATCTGAAAATAATTAAAAAACAAATTTAAAACATTAAGTATGAAGAGTATCAAAATGGAATATGAATATTGTTTGAAATAGATTTAAGAAAAGTTATATATCTTCCTCACTGAACTTACTTGGAAGGAGTAAAAATATTTTCTATTTAAATATGAGTCTGGATCGATAGTAGGCTTATCAATTTTTATATGCGAGCCGTCAGTAGCCCCAATCACACCTAGAAATCCCTTTTTCCTAAAATGTTTGCGGAAATGTTTTAAAACACAAAAACTGAATAGTCTCAAAGTTTGCAGTTTATCGATGTTAACTCAGCAAAAAGAATAAATATATAAAACACTTTAAGAAATTAGCTTCCACATAACCAAACAATCCAAAATCAAAATAAATAAATGAACATTTCCAACTATTGCGCATGTCACAAACTAAATTGAACGGTTTGAAACTAGTTTGCAAACTCGATTTTGTTGTTGCTAGAACATCTGACTGGTAGTCGGAATCCCTAATTTAATTTGCTAGAACGCGTACATTCGTATGCGCAAACTCCAGACGATTTGGAACCGTTTGAAATATTTGCTAGAACAAACCTAATACTACTATATTGCTGGCAAGGCCTGGAGATCGGCAAAATCATTACGGCGCAGACATATGTGCGTCTGTTTCTCTCACTACTACTTTGAGTCTTATGCGCATGTCCGACAATTGAGTATGCTTATAGACGTACGTCAGTTTGCATATTTTTATGTTTTTGGTCACGTTCATTTATCGCGGCATTTACGCATAACGGGTCGAGTTGCAGAAAAAGACATAGAAGCAGACGTTTGTTGTCTCACTTACTCCGTGACACCTCTACTTACAGATATTAGCAATATAGTAGTATTATATATATATATATATATATATATATATATATATATATATATATATATATATATATATATATATATATATATATATATGATAAAACTAACAGGAAGGAGCCTTGCCTATCTTTATACATATATAAATGGGACGGAAACAGTCATATTGAAACACCACAGATGACTCATTGTTTTGAAATTTTGGTAGTTGGTGTCAACAACTTAGAAGTTTAATCGTAGATTTGGGCAATTCTTTTGTGTTTTAATCAATAATAAGTGCCGAATAAGTGTACTGGAATACTATTTTTGTGTGTTATAGTGTAAACACATATTAATTCTTATTATATTGACAATAAAAACAATAATATCGGAAATAAGGTACACACAAAATATGGTTAGTTGTGCGTCTTGTGGTTGTTCCCTGTCACGAAAAAATCAAAATTCAGGGGTAACATTACATAGGTTAGTGCTTTTAATTCTAAATTTTTCAATTATTTAGAAATAAAAAGGTATTTTCTTTGAATTAAATTTTAAGGTTATGAAGCCAACATATCGCCTGGAATGCATAGGCGTACTCAAATTGATATAAGTAAAATTCAGGGCCTGATATTCCCGTATACCAAAATGCGTCCGGTTTGCGCATGACGTCACTCGTTGAGTAAAATTCAAATATCTTCGTTGCTAGACTTTGAAATACAATTTAAATGCATTGTAATTGGAAATAAGGCTTTATACTGAGGACAAATACTTTATCAATGTGGGCAACAGACTACAAAATTGTATATAACAGACACGTACACAATTATATTTGAATTTAAGGCACTATTTACAGAACAAAACAACTTCGATAGTTCGAATAGTTTTTTTTATCGACAAAAACATTTCGTTTTATAGATTAATATTATTTACTACGATTATTTGAAATGTATATAAACAAATCATTTTGTTTCACAGTTTAAAATGTATGTAAAAAATAATATACATTGCTTATATAAAATTGCAATATGCAAATTGAAAATTTTGTAAATATTGGTTTTTAAATGTAATATCCAGCTAAATTCGATATTTTTGTCACAAATAAAATATTAATTATTCAACACATCTAGCTATATTTTATATCGGTATTAAAAATGACAACATTTTGTTTCCTACATTTAAAATTGTACATATTTCTTAAGCTTATGTCCATTGTGAATTAGCTATAAGTGTAATTATGTAATAGTTTTAGTCATCTCTCTTTTACCTAATTTTACACTTACATTTGCAATCGAAAAATAGTTTTTTTGCTTTTTCTAGGCATTCAATGTGACTAGTGCTAAGCATTAAATTATTCAAATCATTTTTGGTCAAGGTATCTGCATTAACAGACTTAAAAATTTGTTCAAGCTGTTTCATTTGTGAAAGAAAATCTTCAGAAAGTTTGTGTAAACCTCCTTCACTTAAATGATCAGTCCAGGCATATTTGGACGTGTTGGGTCTTTCTAAACTGAAATCGTTTAACTTGAAACATATATATCCAGCTAAATGTTCGAGCCCATCATATTCAAGTTCATGAAGATCATCATCAATATCTTCTTCATGAGCACTGTTTGGCATAAGTTGATCATTTTTGGAGTCGAATTTCTTGATCATTGAACCACTTAATGGCAAATCTGGGGTATAAACATGGAATATTAGAAATATTACTACCATCACCATCAGTACTATTTCTACCAACATCTAATCAAGCATGCATAAATAAAACTTATTGATTGATTTGTCCGTTACTTTGTGATTTTTTAAAAGGGAATAAAACAATTTTTTACTTTGTTATCTTTCACTTTTATTTTTAATTTATTTATTTATATTATTATATAATTTATATTATTTATATTATTATATAATTTATATTATTTATATTTTTATATAATTTATATTATTTATATTATTATATAATTTAATTATTAGTAAAAGTGCTAGATAACAAAGTAAAAAATTGTTTTATTCCTTTTTTTAATAAATAAAACACCCTGATTGAACACATGTGATAATTACCTGGTCAACAACTCGGCCACCTTTTGTTTTCTCTCCCTTTTTTCAATTCTTGCAGATTGTTCATTCGATACTGGTTTTTTAGAACTAAATGCCAGATTTTGAGTCGGTACATCATCCTTCAATCCTCGGTAACTTTTTGGTGTGTAATTTAACAATTTAAGTTTGATGATTTTCCTTGAAATCGCTGTTTAAAAAGTGTTTCGAACAAATACAAGCCGTTTTTAGGTTAAACTTATCCTGTCTTTTTGTGGCATGGATCCACTTCTTACACGCAACTTCATTCTTGGGAAAATGAAAAAACTTCACATCATAAGGGTTCTTTTTCGACTAATTGTCGGAGTTACACCCAAACACAGTACAACGCATTGTTATTATTGAATATTTTAGATTAACACCACACAAACGCTGTACATAAACTTCATATGTCACAACTATGATGTTCGAATTTTACTCAATGGATGACGTATTCCCGCCAACAAAGCTCCGCCCACCATGCTTTTATCTTATCTTAGTATTTATTATACCGTGGGTAAAACTAAATAATTATAATGTTATTCAAGATAATGATTATCTTTATTCAGAACTTAAGTTTTTAACATGTGTTCCAAAATGTTTAGTTTTCTGAGATACTGGACCTTAAAAATTCAGATTATTTTTTAGTTTTCGTTTGATACGTATAAAACATGTTACTTTACTCATATAACGAACCTATAAAATATTACTAATAATATAGAGTGTTAGTTTCTTTTATAATCCAATTTTTTTTTCAGAAATTATTATACTAATAAATGTAAATGTTGCTTCTATTTTGATTTGGATTTCATGTTATTAAACCAGTTTATCTTTTTTCAAGATTTCCCAAATATCCACATAAAAGAACACAGTGGATTAATTTTATAAAAAAGCCAGACTTTATTCTAAACCGCAATAGTTTTTATGTACCCATTATGTTGTTGAGGATTGTTTTGATCGAACATTTATGGTAAACGTGAGTTTACTACCACAAAATTCTGTTCCGACAATTGAAGTGGACTGTTTAACGTATGTAATTTTTATTATTTTATCATTTTGATAAACATTTTTCATAGCATTTACTCTTGAAAGTGAGCTTTTTTTGATTGTCGTGAAAAATGAGTTTATGCTCAAGTTTATATCTAACACATTAGTTTATTTATTGACTATTTGCACTACAGGAATTAATTATATTTGTAAAAACGCTGTAGTAGATGAAAAAATTCGTAGTACCTATACAAAGCTAATTTTGCTTAAGGGACATTTACCACTAAACAACTAAATACAGAAAGGATATGTGTATTTTAATAATAAATAATTTAGAGAATATTACAGCATTTTGTTAACACAAGATGCAACTTACTACCTAAGCAATTTTTAGAATTGATATAATTTTATGACAGAAGATTTCAATTTCTTAATAACTTTTTGTCCTATTGGCCACATAAAAGACACTTTACTATTTGAAAATATCTAGTAAGTCTTCATTAATTTAATACAGTAACGATAATTATACAATAATTTATTGTTTTAAACAACTGTACACTGTTATCAGTTTCTTGTTTTTACTAACTACCCTACGTCATCAAAGGGTTTGAATCCATTGGGATTTGGCCAACCAATATGGATGTATGGGAAGAAAAATATTTTACACCATTTTTAACAATAATGACTGACCGTAATACGGCAAATTCAGAAGCTGCTCTTCAAGAGACAACCTATCAAGATGTTGGGACTACAACAACGAACAATGATGTCAGACCTTCGGCATCAGGGCTCCAAAGTTCATCTGGACCAAGTAAAACTTTGGATAATATTCCAGATGGTTCTTGGAGTGACGACAATGTCGAACCTACAGAATCCATGACTGTAACGGTTCAACTTCACACGGCAATGAGCGAAGAATGATTTGCTGACAGAGTCGGTGTCTTGTCCTGGATTAATCGACCCTAGAGGTGTATCGCCATAAATAATTTCAGAACTACATGAAGAAGAACCTCTCAATAGCATCCTTACTAATCCAAGGTCTTTTACTACTTATATTTAAGAATCATTTGGACATAAAGGCAGCACATCTACTGAGCATATAAATTCCGTAATTCAAAACGTAACGGTGGACCAACATACTATTTTTTCTATGAAGATAGACTCTACTCGAAATAACTTATTCAGCACCACCTTCGGTCATTAAACTCTACACTCCTGATGTGCCTTGGACTCGATGATTCATTCCACGCTACCTTCAAAAATACCAAACCAAAAAAATTCATTGATGTTACTTAATTTTTATTGATCATCGTCATAACTGAACTCGTCAAAGCTTAAGGTGTCCACTTTCCCTAATCTATAAGCATCCGCCATGACAATGCAGAAAACGTAATTTTTTTAATGTTTTTTGAAGTCTAAAATTTTACAGCATGCATTCTATCGAATCATACATGACAAACATCAGTCAAATAATTAAAATGCAGCGAATAATTTATCTATGTTTCGCGTTATAATTTCTCACTTCTTCAGCTGCTCCCCATATGTTAGCAAGTGTCTCCCGAGACCGGTTTGTAGTCTTAAACCGTCATCAGTGGGGCTCGAGCTGCACATTCGCAAAGCAACTGACTAGAAGAACAAAAGGAAAGCAGCATGACCATATAGATCGGCTTTGTCGGATGTTGAGTGCAGTACAATGCAGCTGTGGTGAACGTACGAAACCCCACAACAGCTGGACTGCGCGAAATCGTCCGTGACCCGCGGGGTCCTGTCTAGGTACAAATATGCATGAAAAGTTTCATAAAGGCCGGTGGGTTATTAAAACTATAGAAAAATTAAGGAAAAATAATTTTTGCTTCACATAATAATTGCTCATTTCTTCTGGCTGAAGAATTACCTAGAGCATGGATGAATTTGCCATTTTTTTTTAATTTAGTTTTGAAAACGAGGGGAGAAGAATCGTTCGAAACATTAACGTTAAAAATTTCTAAAATTTTTTATAACAGTTTTATATCTTTACAATTTTGTTCGTTAGGCAAATTTAGTACAAAAAAAAAGAATCACTGAGAAATTTGTCTCCGTTTGGTTTTTTGTTTTTACCCAGTGATTCTTTCTTTACATAAGAACAGGTATTTTTGATATTTTTTGAGTTTTAGATAGTGGCGAAAAACCCAAATAAAGGAAAAAAATATATGAATATCATAGTCATTTGACCTTTGCGCCAACACTGTGTCTGTCAGACATTTTTTATTGACTCTCGTAGTTGTTTTTACTTTATAGTAATATATATCAACCTGATTATTGTTCAGTTGCCATAAGCATACGTATATCTGGAGTTCCACTATCCCTTCGCCCAATTTTATCTATTTTTTTCTTATTACCCGTTATTCGCAAACTGTGAAAAACACCCAACCAAAAATACATTTTTTTATATACATAATCACCCAAAGTTCTATTCGTAACTAAATAAAGACATTCGAAGTAATTAGTTGGTGTTACATATAAACGGAAAAGTTGAAGACCGAAATCTCTACAACGGCATTAACACAGAAATTAAAAGTAAAAGACTATCTTTAATACATGTCAATAAGTCATATTTGCCATAAAAAATCTACGACATGGTTTCTTTTCTTTTTTTCTTTTCTTAGCTTCTGCTTCGATGGAGTCATTTTAACAGTTTTTTTCCTTTATGTTTAAAACAATGTAAGACTTTTTTAATTTTTAAACATTTCTGAAGCATCAACACAGTAAAACGCAGTAATGTGAAACTTCTGTTAGATATCAAACAAAGTCATAACAACTAAAAAAGCAAATGGTTGTATCGTTTGTAAAACAGGTGAATTTTTAAAACACAAAATTGAAAATATTCCAATTAATTCGTGTTCCAATAAACAATATAATAACCACACCCTGGAAAAGAAAGAATCTTATTCCGAGAATCAAAATACGAAAAAGCCCGACCGCATCAGACTACTTATAATCGCTTTCCGAGTACAACAACCAAGTATGGTTCGAAAAACCTCAACGGTTCCATTCCACCGATCAATTTTTAGGTCGTAACTCTGTCATACGCCTATTTAAAACTGAATTAAATCTGTGGCTGCCGCATAATGCAGGCAATTAAGATAATTCGAAAGATAACCTAATAAAGAGCGCAATCATATCGAGCGCATATTTACGTACACACCTTTACGAATCGCCGATACGAATCAGATGTGGTTTGGTTTGGTACGTGAATGGATTCGAGTCCGTTAGCGTTGAAACCATCGTTTTTTAAAACATAATTGCGACAACAGAGGGAACAAGTAGTATAGATAAGGCTTGATAAAGTTACTGTATTAGATACATTCATTAGAAGAAGAATTCTAATGAAATTGAGGTTTAGAGTTGCATTAAGTTCATTTGGTAACCTACGAAAGTCCCAAGGAAATATCCTTAGATCGTAGGGGATGTCTCTATGCCACAGGGAGTATTCATAATATTCCCCTGATTATAAATAAACAAGTACTGACATCTAATAGACAAACATGGACATTCAATCCCAAAATCCACATGGCCTATAAATGTAGAGAATAAAGTTGGTAAAAATTAATAAGAAATAACTGATTTTTCTAAAATTCCATTTATTAAATTTTTATAGTTTTTTTTCTCAATTTTTAAAATTTTTAAAAGTAATCCTTTTGTTTGAACTATATACACAGTTTAGCACTAAAAACAAAAAAAAATTGAGAGATTTCAAAAATGTATGTTCTCAACCTTCGACACAACAACTTCTTAAATATTATTCACTGACAACCAAACACCTAGATTATTTTTGGAACGAAATAATTCTTACACACGCCAATCCTCGACAATTTGTAAAGTATTGATTGATTTGTCCGTTACTTTGTGATAGTTCATTTTTTAAATCGAATAAAACAATTTTATACTTTGTTAGCTATCACTTTTATTTTTAAATCTGTATAACTATAGTTTCGTAAAAGGAATTTCGAAACGATAGTCACACAAATTTAAAAATAAAAGTGAATAAAAGTATAAAATTGTTTTATTCGATCTGTTAAAGATAGTTATGACTCTATATCATGGCAACAATAATGTTAAGAGAGGTTTTTAAATCAATTCTGAATATTTAGCTGAGAATATGAAAAACGAATTGCTCAACGATTAATATATGACTGCATCCTAAGTGAAACGAATGGGGACGATGATCTTGCAAAATATTTAGTTCATTTTTACCGAAACTCGCGTTCCAAATTGTCAGAAGAAATTGAACTCAAAAAAAAAGAAGCTACCATAACTGAATCAGAAGATTTGAAAAGAAAACGTGTAGCAAAGAAAAAGATTTGGCATAAAAAAAAGCTAAACTTTTAGCTGATATTCAAATTATTGATGATCAATTTAAAAATGTTCGTGGTTTAAATATCGTGGAATATGCAGATAACCTAAACGTAATATCTATATCCTTGAAAACAAATTATTAAAAGAATCATATGTTGAAAGGAGAATGAAAGCCAAAAAAACCGCTCTAAAAATAATAAAGACAAAACAAAGGTGATGGAAAAAGAAAAAGAACCAGTCCAAGAAGGAAACAGAACTGGGTAATGAGTGACTGGATAATCATGACCAGATTGAAGTTGTGAAGGAATTTATGTATCTAGGAAGGAAACTTGACCAAAACATCACAGGAAATATCAGTTAGTTATAAAGTATAACTAACTTACTTATTCTCTGCATTGTGTACTAAGATCTAAACTTGTTATATTATTATAAAATTATTACTATAAAACTATTATTATAAAATTTAAATAACCAATATAAATTGATTAAAATTAAAAAAAATATATTATACTTTATAATTTTAGGAATCGCCAAAAAACGAAACATAGATTTAATGTTCTTCAATGATTCAATGATTGTTGTAGAAGTGTGGACTAACCCGCGCATTCGCCATTTTTTTCATTAAAATGATACAATACATTTTTATTTGTTAAATTGAAAAGTATCAATTATGGATCATCAATGATCCATCGTTTAATCAATATTCCGCCAAGTCCAGACAAATACAATACAGAATTAAAGTTAATTAAGCAAATTGCGGTTAACAACGACCAATTTCAATAGTTGATAAAATAGTCTCCAAAAAAAAAACTGAAAAATTAAGCTCTTTCTAAGCCTATCCTAGGATTAGAATTAAAGAATGTGGATTTAAAACTTTTTCCTATTATGGAGATATATCTGCAACACTTAAAAAATATCTCAACAGCATTAATATAATGTAGCCTTTAAAACTAACAATTATTTAGGAAAAAGGAATACAAAAATTTTATACTTTGTTATCTATCACTTTTATTTTTTAATTTGTGCGACTATAGTTTCGTAAAACGATTTTACATTCTCAAACACAACTTTAAAGCTAAAAGTTAGTTTTTAAATTTAAAAATAAAAGTGACAGATAACAAAGTATAAAATTGTTTTATTCATTTTTAAAAAATGAACTCTCACAAAGTAACGGACAAATCTATCAATAATTTATTTAGGAAAAATTAAACGAAAAACGGGGAAAGATAATAAATCAAGTGTCTACCAAATGAATTGTAGCTCGTACAATAAATTTTATATAGGACAAGCAGGTAGATCATTTAAACTCAATATCGCAGAACACAAGGGCAGCTATCTAAATAATAAAATGGTCTGAACACGGAGCATCTTATTAAAGATAAACATACATTTAATAAAGATTTTAAAATCTTATACATAGAAAATAACGGTTACAAACTGAAGTTACTAGAAGTTTGGAAATAAACCGTCATAAATACACAAATGTCCTTAATATAATAAAATATGTCAAAAAACAGTTTGAGTAAGTGTTCTGGGAATTTTCAGAAAAAAAACATGTAAAATTACTTAATTACTTAGTATCTACTATTTACCACAATACAATTTCATTCTTGGTCAACCATACGAAGAAGTTACAGTGTAGCAAACCGTGTTGTTTTGAGAAAAAGTGGAAATTAGACAACCTTGTTTTATTTATACAATTTATATAAAATAATTTAAATTAATGTTTAAACATTTTGGCGATATAGATATTTTCATATATTGAAGTGATGAGGGTACGTCATTACATGAAACGATTTTTTTCCCTTATCTTATATAGCAAGTGATAAATTGTCTAGCAATGTAATTTGTTAAAGTGCCACAATATTTTATCACATTAATAGGCGGTACTACACCTACAGTTCAAAACTAGCTCATACTTGCGAATTGTATCGGGAAAAATTGCTTCCAAGTCAAAGCCTTTCATAATTGGTGAATTTATAAAAGAGTGCATCGAATGGAACACCTTTTTTCTAAAATTAGTCTATCAAAAGTTGCTAGAATAATTGAAGAGTTACCAGAAGATATAGAAAATTCCCTTAGAAATCGGGCATCTAAATTTGTTTTTTACTCTGTCGCGATTGATGAAAGTAGTCATATGACAGCCCAGTTGACAATTTTATATAGTTGGTAAAAATTAAGGATTTGCAGCCTTAAAAAAAAACACATTGGCTTAACTTTAATGCAATGTCATTGCATTATACATCAACAAATGTATGGGCTAAAAAAATACATTTTGACCATGTTATAAAAGAAATTTTTATGAGGTCTCGAGGACTCAAACACCGAGAATTACAAAATTTGTTATATTAACAAAGTAATATAAGCAAATATTAATGTAAGGATGTTGTTTAGTTCTCAGATTTTCGATGGCTTAATAGAGAAAAAATATTGAAGCGGATGTTCGACCTCGAAGAAGCAATTAAAATATTTCTGGCCAGGAAAGAAAAACCTACAGCCCTCTTCGATGACAAGGAATCTCTCAGTGAATTTGGTCAGTGATCAGTCTTCTTGACTGATCTGACTTTGCATCTGAACGAGCTGAACGAGAAAACTGTATAAGCAACTTGAATAACAATATAAAATCCTTTGAAGCTAAATTTTATTTGTGGAAAATGCAGCTTCAGAAAAAATATTTCACGCACTTCCCGAACTTGTCAACTTGTAACTGTAGTGAGGTGGATAAATATATATATATATATATATATATATATATATATATATATATATATATATATATATATATATATATATATATATATTCTACCTCCTATCAGTGGGGTACAACGTTTTCAATAAGATAATATCCAAAAGAAAACTAAGAAAACCTAATGACGCACAACCAAGGGAGCAAGCAGGATTCAGAAGTGGATTCAGTACATTGGATCATATCCAGGTTCTACAGCAGGTCATAGAAAAACACAACGAATACACTATGCCACTGTACTTGGCATTTATCGATTATAAAAAAGCATTTGATTCAATCTCAAAACAGGCCATAATGGATGAATTGCTTAATCAAGGTGTAGAGAAAGCCTATGTAAACCTACTAGAATCGATGTATGATGAAGCTACAGCGACAGTCCACCTTGACGATCTTGAGGTGGGAATAAATGTAGAGCGGGGCGTACGGCAGGGGGCGCAGTATCGCTTCTTCTTTTCTCAGCCTGCCTGGAAGAAGTGTTACTTAAATCATCTTAGGTTCGCAGATGATATCGTTCTTCTTTCACAAGACCCAGAGGAACTGCAAAGACACGTACAATACCTGCAAAGGGCTGGGGACACATTTGGCTTGAAAATATACCAGAAGAAGAGTCAGGTCATGTCCAATAAATTTGCTGAGGACAAAAGGATTTCTATCTTAGGAACGGATTTGGAAGTTGTAGATCACTATATATATATATATATATATATATATATATATATATATATATATATATATATATATATATATATATATATATATATATATATATATATATATATATCCATATATATATATATATATATATATAGTGTATATATATATATATATATATATATATATATATATATATATATATATATATATATATATATATATATATAATATATATACATATAATATAGTGTATTTATATATATATATATATATATATAGTGTATATCTTGAGCAAAGGGTTTCAATGGAAGGGGACACCGTCCGAGAGGTGGAACGACGCGTTAAATGTGGCTGGCAGGCATTTGGCAGGCTCAACATAGTGTTTAAAAGCAAACTATCACTTTGTCTGAAGAGGAAAGTCTTTGATCAGTGTGTTCTGCCCGCTGTGACATACGGAAGTGAGACCTGGACACTCACATCACAGTCAATTCAAAAACTTCGAGTAGCACAGAGGGGAATGGAAAGAGGTATGCTTGGCATTACTAGACGGGATAGAAAGACCTGCACATGGATCAGAGAACAAACGAAAGTGAATGACATCATTTGTAGAATAAAGCAATTGAAATGGAAGTGGGCCGGCCATGCAGCGAGGCGATGGGACGAAAGATGGACCAGGGCGGTCCTGGACTGGATACCGCTTGATCACAAACGTCCACGGAGAAGACCAAAAACACGATGGACTGCTATTATTATGTATATTAGACCCGAATGGCAAAGGAAAGCTCAGGACCGTGAGAGTTAGAAGCATGCTGAAGAGGCCTTCATCCTGCAGTGGATTGCAAATTTCCCGAAACATCTTCAACAGATAGACTGAAAGGTATCGCGAATAAGTTTATTAAATTTTCTTTTTCCCTGAAGTCCTAACAAATCTATTTAATCTATGTCCTGTAGAAACACCCATTCTATACTAAACAAACAACGGACTAACATATAAATATACATATATATATATATATATATATATATATATATATATATATATATATATATATATATATATATATATATATAATAAGGAAGCTTAAGACTTTAGGTTTAATGTTTAGGTAGTTGTATTTTTCTTTTAATTCACTATTGCACTGCAGATCTATGAGTTCTATTTTCAAATTTCCCGAAACATCTTCAGCAGATAGACTGAAAGGTATCGCGAATAAGTTTATTAAATTTTCTTTTTCCCTGAAGTCCTAACAAATCTATTTAATCTATTTCCTGTAGAAACACCCATTCTATACTAAACAAACAACTATCTTAAATATAAACTATATCTAATAGAAAAAAATATACCGTTTAAAGTTTAAAAACTCATTAGACCTTCTTTCAGACTATGTCCTGATAAGTTAATCAATTTAAAAGCCATACTTTCTTCTAAAAATAGAGGATGGAATTAAAAATTATATGACAGCTAGTAGATGGAGTTAATTGAGTTAATTTCTCATTAGGTCTTATCTGCAGTTAACGTAACATTGCACTCGTAGTTTGTAGTTTATAAAAAAGTTAATTGAAATCAATTTAGTCTATAGTGCAGATGAATCAGTATAAAAGATTCCTTAACTTTGAGATCATGAAATTATATATAGAGCATTATTTTCTAAAAATGTTGTGTGTTAGGGGGAATAATTGTTTGGCAATTGTGTTAGTTGTGCTTTTTTTAGATTTAAATGGAATTGCTGTCTAGAATTCGAAGAGATTTAGTACTAAATATCAAATCAGTTTTTTAAAGTCTTTTTAATTCAGTTTAGATTGCATCATCTCCTGATGATGCTAATATGGTTAGCGAAACGCGCGTCGAGAAATTTAAAAAAAAGATTTGATGTTTATTGGTAAATCTCTTCAAGTTTAGTGTTTCACACTGAAGGTTTCAATAGAAGAACTGAAAATATCTAAAGCTTATAAACAGAAAATCGATCAAGTCAAAAATTAATCAGTCAACATTTTCCCAATCAGAGAATTCTACAGAATATATAACTAAAGATAAGCAGGAAGGGTCAGAGCCCCTTTAGGACCACCTAAATAATATTTATTTAAATAATATTTATTTAAATAATATTTATTTATATATTACTAAAACAAATAGAGTTCCATTTCAGGTTCTATTCAATACTAGCTGTGCACCATTCTAAGCAACGCGATTTAGTATGATTGCTAAGTTTTGTTTCCTATATGAAGCAAAACTGCTTCTAGGCTATATTTCGACGAATCTATGAAAATACGCCAGTTGGAAGGTACATGTTCCATATTAAGCTTATTCATTAAACCATCAATATTACATAGGCACATAGGGATCATTCCATTTTATAAAAACTTGAAATGTTACATTCCGTTTTGGGAAAAGTGAAACACTTGCATTTTTATCTAACAGGTTCCGCTGTTGAAGTCTGGAACCAAGAAATTCCGATTTTGATTTGTCACGTACCAAATAATTTAATTCATTCTGAGTTATTAAGTGAGGTTCACTGGTAGTAGTTAAAAATGTCGGCTCACAACTGGTGTTCTCAGGAAGTTGTGGATCATATCCTGATGAAGAACTAGAATCACCGAACAACGTAGTCCAGGTTTAAAGACGCAATTGGTACCGGTAGTTCATGGCTATCTGGTAGTTCATGGAGTATCTGACCTAAGTGCAGAAGGTGAATTAAGATACTGAATTTTATCCCTTTGCTTTTTGTAATCCCTTCTGTTTTAGTGATACAAAAGTAGCAATCACTTATATGGTCAGCAGGTTCTCTCTACACCATAGAAACAGCAAAGTCTTAGAATTTTTCTTGCGATACATCCACTGCACTAAATTTAGGTGACAACTCACACAGCAAACAGAGGCCCAACTTTTGTCTTGATCTCCAATTTGGCACTTCAAATTTATAAGATTTTTTGACTTCCTTGGATATAAATCTTACTAAAATAAATTGTCCGCATATATAACAAAAGTTATCCGCTAGATGTTTGTAAAATCGATGACTAGAACTTGCCATTTTATATAAAATCGACTTAAACATTTAACTGTAATGTAAACGAGACAGAAACAAACTAAAGTATAGAAAACAATAAAACTGCCCTTAAGGGTCCGTAGAATACTGTGGAAATACCCCTTCTACGGTCTTGTGATAATTTCTACGTTGTCATGTCCAAAGTCAAGTATAAATGATATGAAGAAGAAGCTATATATATATATATATATATATATATATATATATATATATATATATATAGCTTCTTCTTCAAGAGCTTCTGCTGGAGATGGAATCACTGCTGAACTTTTGAAATCCGCTGGTCCAGGCACAATCAAGGAAATAACCAAAATTCTACAAGAAGTTTGGCGAACCGAACGGATTCCGCAAGATCGGAAAGATGCTCTAATCCATCCACTACACAAGAAAGGAGATAGAACGGATGTAAACAACTATAGAGGGATATCTCTTCTCCCAGTTTGTTACAAGATTCTATCTCAATCTCTACTAGATAGAGCACAGGGACAGTTAGAACCAAAAATTGGTGAATATCAAGCAGGTTTGCTGCCCTGAACAGATACTGAATCTAAAGTTGATCCTAAGACATCAAAAACTGTACAACAAAAATCTCGTCTGTACATTTGTGGATTTCAAAAAAACGTATGATTCTCTTGACCGCGAATATTTATTCCGAATCTTGAAAGAACAAGAACTAGATCTGAAAACGCTGACAATTATTGAAGCAACATTAACTAACACAAGGTCAAAAGTTAAATTTATGGGTGACATCTCAGAGCCCTTTGAAATTAAAACTGGAGTGAGACAAGGGGATGGACTCTCGCCACTCTTATTTAGCTGTGTTCTAGAAAAAGTAAAACGGGAGTGGCGTGAAAAAAAGTCGGCCCTGAATATTGACCAGCCCATTAAACTGGGGAGAACCAACATCAAAATTGATTGTCTGGCGTTTGCTGATGATTTAACAATTTTGGCTCAAGATGTATTAACGGCATAGAAACAGATTGAAATCCTAAAAGAAACAGCAGAAAAGGTAGGACTCCAAAACCAAATCAAAAGACACAATACATGACCTGCAACAGACTAAGAACACCATTTCTAAAAACAAAATATGGTTTACAGAAGATTTGGGTGAAATAATCATGAAAAATGGGTTGGAAAAAGCGACCAATAAGGGTAGATGTCAAAAAATGGAAACGGCATTGAGATTTACACAAAATATTTACAACAAAAAATGCCTATCTAAAAACACAAAACTGAGACATTACAACACAGTTATTAAGCCAGAATGTCTATATGGGGCAGAAACGCTCATTTTGAATAGAAAGAGAGACATTGAGGACATTGAAAAGAAGGAAAGGAAAATCATTAGAAAAATTCTAGGCCCCAAACAAATAAATAGCACAACATACCGACCTCGAGAAAACCAAGAAATCAAACAATACACAGATAGATATACATAGCGATATGAGAAAAAGAAGACATACATTTTACGGACACATAAAACGGATGAATCCGACTAGGCTAACTAGACAAATAGTCGAATTTTATGAAAATAGGAGAGAGCTAAAGTAGAAATAATTAAATGGATTGCTTCAATTAAAGAGGACCTAAGATCAGCAAATATTACACAAAGTGAAATTCGGGATATAGGCTGTTTCAGACACAAGGTTGACGTTTGGCATGTTGGCCAGAGAGAAAAATGTAGGTAGACTGGAACAACTTGGTCTGACAAAAGTAAAAAAGCTCATAGTGAAAGAATGAATTTAGTATGGGCGCAAAGGAAGGCTAACAACAAGAAACGCCTCTAATTGTACTTCGCGGTGGTCCACCAGGGCCCATACGTGAATAATAACATATATATATATATATATATATATATATATATATATATATATATATATATATATATATATATATATATATATATATATATATATATATGCAATGTTAGATTGCCTTGGACAGCGTCCAACGAAACAATAGTAGCTAAGTGTCACATACAACCAACCTCTGGGTTCCATAATCTCATGTGGAACACACAACCTGCGTCTCCGCCTAAATGAATACTTTGTTAGGTACTTGACTTGACACAATGAATACTACAAGTAATATTCCGGTAATTTTTATTTTATCTTGAAAAATAAATAATGGCATTATATTTTAAATATAATGTCGTTCAAAAGGTCAGGAATTATTCGAGATTTATTTCTATAAACCAGAGATTTAAGCCCATAAAAAAAGGACGTGAGATTGTCATATATATAATACTACTATATTGCTAATATCTGTAAGTGGAGGTGTCACGGAGTAAGTGAGACAGCAAATTTCTTTTTCTACTACTTGGCCTGTAGTGCGCAAATGTCGTGATAAATAAACTTGACACAAAAACATAAAAATATGCAAACTGACGCACGTCTATAAGCATACTAAATTCTCGGGCATGCTCATAAGACTCAAAGTAGTAGTAAGAGAAATAGACGCATATATGTCTGTACCGTAATGATTTCATGTATGTACAGTAATGATTATAGTAGTATTACATATATGGAGATTGTAGACATTATTGTAGACAGTTGACATTACGTTAGAAAGAAGAAGAAAACTAAAATAAACTTAAACTGTTAACTTTCTCACATTTTGCGCAAATATATACAAAAACGTGAAGATAGACAAACAAAAACAAAGTAACGGACAAATCAATCAATAATTTTAAAAAACTATATTAGTTTTTGTATTCAAAATTCAGATTGATTCAAGGATGCATACTGAGTGTTGCACTTTTTTGTATCCTCTTGTATATGTTATATGACTAAGGTTCTTTAATTTAGATAATTGCAGTTCAATCGGGGTCGACGAATTTATAACCAATTACGGAATTGAGTTGTCAATATAGATTTTCACTCAATTACTGCGAATTAACCAAAATTTATTTCTTATTACTTTGACAGATATCGTAACATTTATTATTATAACTGATGTAGTACATAATGATGCGGTTATATTATATAACACATTCATAATACATAATGGGACAGTACGCTCTAGAAATGCATTATCTCACTTTATAGATATATTTTTGAGACACCTTGCGGTGTCGGACTGTAAATATATACAATGCATTATAATTTACATAATATTATTTGTACTTATATATCAGGGAAGGCGAATCTTGATCGATCTACGTGCCATTTTTTCTAAAGAAAAGTTTAATGAGGCCATGACGTGCCGTCAAACAATTTTGATTTAGTGATTAAATGAGAAAAAATAAAACTAAATACTATCAACATAAAACTATTTATTTGCAAGCAGAAATATACATTTTGTACATCAATAGTAACATTAACAGTTTTACGTTTATTTAAATGAAAAACAAAATAGTGCGACTTCTGCCGTTGCAAATTAGATGCCAAACCACTTATATTAGGTTCCTATTTTGTTACTTCTAGCAGAATACACGCTGAACTGGAGTCATCTGACAAACGGTTTCTAAGCGAGTCTTCAATGTTATTCATTTCTGAAAATAATGACTCAGGCAACCAATCAAATTTGGACAATTTCAGTTTATCAAGTGAAGTCACATCGGAATACATATAAACTTGAGTGTTTAATGTAAAATTAATGTATGTTGAGTGGTGATTTGCAATTTTACAGAATTGTTTTCGTTAGCGCTTTTTGGACTTAACAAACCTAACTTTTAAAGCAAAAATAGTATCATAACGTCCTGCCCATCTAGTAGGATTCAATGTTATCGAAGTTGAAAACTCCCTTTCTTTATCAGATATAAAACTTGATAAAATATTCCATCTTTTGATTCTATGCCCAAAAAAATTATAAATTTGTTGAACTATTTCAAAAAAATGTTGCATATCAATAACCTCTATTACTGCATCATTATGTACCAGATTTAAGTTATGAGCAGCACAGTGGACATATATCGCATTTGGCTTGATATTCTTTTATAAGTTTTTGAACTCCACCATAAGTTCCTTTCATTGTGTTAGCACCATCATATCCTTGTCCTAGACACTTATTTAGAGGTATATTTGTGTCATTTATGGATTTAATAATTTGGTTGGACATTGCTAAGGCAGTTTGGTCCTTAACTTCATGAAATCCTAAAATTGACTCTTTAATGATGAGCGCCCTTGGTATTCCATTTTCGTCTTTCTCGATCATACAATAACGGTAAAGTTCACACATTTCATCTGTTTTTGAAATATCTGGAGTCGTATCGAATATGATAGAGTAAAATGGTGCGGCATTTGTTTCATTTATGAGTGAATTTTGTATTTTTATAACCAGAACAGAAATGAGTTCATTTTGTATTTTTCAACTTAAGTATTTTATCTGGCCCTTTTGTTTACTTAACAATTCTTGTAAAATCAGATCGTATTCTGCTAATAACTCAACAATACTCAAAAAGTTTCCCCGGGAACCTGGATCATTGCTATCTGTCTTTTCTCTGTGGCAACGAAAGGGTAAATTACACGTGGAAAGTGTCAGAGTAACATCAAGGAGTCTAGAGAGTACATTTTATATTTTTTTAGATGCCCGATTTACAAATAACCAACATGGTTCACAATACGCCTTCTGAAATATTAAGGAATAAGATAGCCATGTACGTTCAAGTTTCACGCCAGACTTGGAGACAATATAGTAATGCTTTTCTAGGAAAGATCTATTGTCACTGTCTTTTAAGAAAGGACCCTTAGGTTTACAATGTCTGTTTTCGATCACGAACCTTTCATTTGATCATTTAGTTCTTTTAAATTACCCTTATCAGTAATATCATTATCAGTAAGATGCAATATTTTTCACATTAAAATATAATTCACTTTGATTTTTGCTTGTACCTTGTTGTGGTTGTTCTGGATCTGGGTATACACTGGTATCGGGTGCTACATCTGCTATGCTGTTACTTTTAGTTACGTCCAATTCTTCACTTTCGGAGCACTGTTCACTCGCTTTTTCATCAATGCATTCATCATTCTTAAAGTACTGACTAATTTTAGGTTATTTTTTATTTTTTCTTCAGACTTTCGTTTTTCGCTCCCACTTAGATATATTCTAGAACTAGACATGTTGATATCTAACTTTCACAATTAGCTTTATTGTGCCTCTATTTGCAGATTCAATAAAACAAAAACTACGATGAATCAAAGATACGAATGACCAACTGTCATAACAATCAAACGAAGAATGCGTAGTAGAGCCCTCCGTACTTAAAAAATAGAAAATAGGGATTCCCCTAACGTCGTGCGTCGTTAGCGCGCCAACGCCACGAAAAAGTACTTTCTTGGTTAACAAAATGCGGGAATTCCCCGAGCATCACTAGCTCGCCCGCGCCACCAAGGTACCGCGAAAAAAAATGAAACAACCAATGGATGCGTTCTAAAATTGCTCGACATATTTTTCTTATGAATGCGTTTAAATCTTAATAATTTATTTGAATTTGTATATGGTCTTTAGTGGTGTCTAACTTTAATTAATTTTAAGTACTTTTTTTATAATTTACTACTAAATTTATTACTAAAATTTATAATTTTTTCTATATTGTTAAAAATGTTTGGTTACTTCTGAGCTCGCGGCCTCTCGGACCGGGGGCCACCGTCGAGTCGAGGGCTACCCTACAGTTACGCCACAGTTGATGAATATTACCTGGGTGTTATGGAACGTTTGTAGAATGGAATCGTTCGAATGAAAACCGAATATCGAGCGCCGGGAAATTGGTTTCTGTTGCACGATAATGCAGCATCTCACAAGACCATCGCTGTTCGTGAATTTTTGGTGATAAAACAGATCTGTCTGCTTCAACATTCCCCACATTCGCCTGATTTATCTCTATGTGACTATTTCCTGTTCCTGAAACTGGCCATGAAAGGGGCGTTTTATGACAGTGTTACACAAATCCAAGAAGCCGTAACGAGAGTAGTTGATTTATAGAATTTATATTTTAAAGGTGAAAGGTTTTTTCAAGATCAAGTATTTACAAATCATAAAAAAAATCTTTTGAAGACATTATATACAGATGACCAACATGACCATAACAGTTGATCACAACTGCATTTAAAAAATAGAGACAGAGATTCGAATGTAAATAGTGGCAATTTTTTAAGTTAAATATACATATATTAATGAATTTGCATTAAATTTGATCTTTGAAGAGAATGTTCATGTGCTCGAACTGTGAAAAAATGTTACTGATAGATGCATGTCACAAGCAAAGATTTGCAGAGGATATGTTAAAGATGACTCACAGATCTACTTCAACTAATACAACACATCGAAGAAATCAAAAATATTGTGTTCAGTGATTGACGATTATCTTAGAGAATAAAGACTCGATGTTGCCAATCGATTTTGAAAACAAATTTGGGAAATTAAAGTGTTGATCGCCATGTTACGTAACAGCTGAATTTATATAAGGTAAATATATATTCTAGTTATTAAAAAAATGCTCTCGAAAAGAACTATTATCAAAACGAATTGTTACTAGCGATGAAACATGGGTTTATCATATACGATACCGAGACACATCAACATTCAAGTGCACACATCTATAAAAACGAAGCGAAACCAAACAAAACCTTTGAAAAAATCAGACTAAAATCAAGATCATATTGATTTTACAAGCATCGGCTGAAAAGTTATTAATCTATCACGGAGAGAGTGTAAGACTGAGTAATGTCTAATTGATTGTAGCATGTATATATATATATATATATATATATATATATATATATATATATATATATATATATATATATATATATATATATATATATATATATATAAAACGGATGAATCTGAATAGACTAACTAGACAAATAGTCGAATTTTATGAAAATATGAGTAGAGTTAAAGTAGAAATAATTCAATGGATTGCTGCAATTAAAGAGGACCTAAGATCAGCAAATATTACACAAAGTGAAATTCATGATAGAGGCTATTTCAGATAAAAGGTTAACGTTTGGAAGATTGGCCAGAGAGAAAAATGTAGGAAGACTGGAACAACTTGGTCTGACGAAAGGAAAAAAGCTCATAGCGAAAGAATGAAATTAGTATGGGCGCAAGGGAAGGCTAACAACAACAAATGCCTCTAATTGTATATATATATATATATATATATATATATATATATATATATATATATATATATATATATATATATATATATATATATACATATATATATATATATATATATATATATATATATATATATATATATATACATATATATATATATATATATATATATATATACTCCAAAACTCCAAATTCTCCATACTCTAAATGAAAATGGAGATGGGCAGGCCATATAGCGAGGCGATGGGATGACAGACCAAATTGTAGACCAAGGCAATCCTGGAGTGGATACCGCTTCATCGCAAACGTCCGCGAAGAAGACCGAAAGCACATATATATATATATATATATATATATATATATATATATATATATATATATATATATATATATATATATATATATATATATATATATATATATATATATATATATATATATATATATATATATATATATATATATATATATATATATATATATATATATATATATATATATATATATATATATATATGTGCTTATATATATATATATATCTCATATATATATATATATATATATATATATATATATATATATATATATATATATATATATCTCATATATATATATATATATATATATATATATATATCTCATATATATATATATATATATATATATATATATATATATATATATATATATATATATATATATATATACAGATAGAAGCCGTTGACGGTACTGACAAGAAAACACTTTACTATAATGACATCACAGACATGGCAGCCAATCGCTGCGCGTTCGTAGGCATCTGATTTTTTTTACATTTTATAAATTTTAATTCATTCATAACTAATTGTAATTTTTGTTGTAAGTTTTTTGCATCGATCATCGATATTTTTTATGATAAAATATTAAATGAGAGTACTATTTATCCGATATTCGATATACGATTTTTATTCGATATTTATTTTTTATTCAAAAACCCAATTCTTCTATTGGGATCTTTGTTGTGAAACACTAAACCAGAAGAGATTTACCACAGAGAAACACTAAAACACTTTATTTAGATAAGATTAAATTATTTCTTGATGAATGAGCAAAACGCGCGTCGGGAAGTTAAAATAAAGTGATTTGGTGTTCGACGGTAAATCTCTTGGAGTATAATTAAACGAATTTAGGATTATCATATAATTCGTGTATTCCTTCAAAGATAGCACTGCTCTATTTCTGCGGGGTTGCGTTTTTTTGTCACATAGTATATATTTCGGACAAGTACACATCATTTGACACGCGGGCTGTTGCACCGCTAACCAGCTCAATCAGAAGACAAAACGAAACAGAACTGGTGAGAAATCACACAATATGCCCGGTGAAAAGATCTTAATTGGAATACAACAGCGTCTCTGCATTGATATCCGTTTAAACAGTTTAAGGCTCCTTTGGATTCCTGAACGACAATTTCTGGTCCCCCTCGACGTTCTCTGCCAAGTAATTGTCGCTCGTTCAATTCGTTAATGAAACATAATCCGTATAGATTCGTTTTTGCCGTGTGCTAGTTAGCATTGACCAGTGTAGTTCAGAGACTGTTAATAGTGTTAGAGAAAAAAAACCGTGTGATCTAGTGCGTATATTGGGATTTTTTATCTGTATTACGGTCAGTGACTATGCAAAATAAAAGCAGACGATTTCTAATAATGTTTTATTGCTAGATGGACTCTTAATTTTAGGCGGATTTTCTTTACCCTTAAATCTTATATTTAAATATATCTTCATTATATATATATATATATATATATATATATATATATATATATATATATATATATATATATATATATATATAAGTTGCGTATAGACCCGATTGAATCACGCAAAGCATTCTGACTCATTTTCGAGCGTTCTTCTGACCCTCCACACCTCTCTCATCCTTTCTCCGTGGATTCTCTTTCTCTCCTCCGTCGACTTTGTTCCCTATCTCCTCGAAACGCTCTCTGATGCAACGTTCCACATATGTATTTTGTTTCTGTACGTTCTTCTATCCTCAATCTCTGTCGGACCCATTTGTGCCTTTCCCAGATCAGCTCTGACTTGTGTAATCCATGGTACTGTTGACTTGACTCCTTGTATGTATGTAAGAATTCTGTTGGTGAGTCTTGTCGGTAGGAGTCTACTGATATGACCATAGAATTTCAACCTTCTTTTCCTTATGTCCGCCGCTACGTTGGACATTCTTTTCGTGATCTTTCTAGAATCTAGTCTGTATCTTTCCTCTGTTTTGGGCTGAGACTTTTCCTCATAATTTTGCGTTCTTCTTTTAGTATATTTTCTATGCCGATCCTTGTATGGAGTGTAAGTCTCGCTTGTTTATAGCACCCCTGATTTGATTACTGTGTTGTAGTGTCTTATTTTTGAATGTGTGGATATGCAGTTCTTATTGTAGATATTGTGTGTCTTGCCGTATGCCCACTTCATCTTCTGTAATCGAGTGTTTTGTGCTATCTTCTCTCCTCCTGTGGGTTCGAGGATGTCGCCCAGGTATTTGAAGTGAGTGACCCTATTTATTTTGCCGTATTTGGTGTTCAAATTTTGGTAGGCCGACTTTCTCTGCACATTCCTTGAGGACTTCGATCTGTTTGATTGCCCTTTTTTCATTGTCTGCGAGTATGGCTAGGTCATCTGCGAAGGCCAGACATGATATTTCTATGTTGTTTTTGGATCGTCCGAGTCGTATTGGTTTCCAGTGTCCTTGATTTTTCAGTTCTTTTTCCCATCCCCTTATGACTTTGTCCAGAACCAGGTTGAAGAGGAGTGGGGATAATCCATCTCCTTGGCGTACTCCAGTTTTAATCAGGAAGGGTTCGGCAATTTCTCCCATATTTTCACTTTAGAGGTTGTGTTAGTCAGTGTCTGCTTGATCCATCGTAGTGTTTTGGGGTCGAGTCCTTGTTCTTCTAAGATGTTGAATTGTCAGAAATTTTGTCGTTTTGTCAGAAATTTTCGGTCGATGCAGTCGTATGCTTTCTTGAAGTCCACGAACGTGCAGATGATTGGGACGTTCCTGATAGCTTTGTATTTCAGTATAGTTTTTAGGTTAAATATTTGTTCAGTGCATGAACGACCAGGGCGAAAGCCTGCCTGATACTCGCCATTTGGTCTTCTAATTGTTCTTGTGTTCTCTGGAGAAGGCATGCTGAGAGGATTTTGTAAGTGAGTTGCAGTAAGGAGATTCCCCTGTAGTTGTTCATATCTGTTATGTCCCCCTTCTTGTGCAGCGAGTGAATAAGAGCACATTTCCATTCATCTGGTAATTTTTCTGTTTGCCAAATGTTCGTCCAAGGTTTTTCAATAGTACCCCGATGATACCATCTTCACCGGATGACCTATTATTATTTAGTCTTCGTATGTGCATGTGGATTTCTTCCTGTGTTAGCTCCTGACAATTCTCCTGGTGGATTAGCGCTAATCTCCCATTCCGCTTTCTGAAGCAAAGATTTTGTGGTGTGTATCCATGGATTTCTCTCCCGGAAATGCTCGTTTGCGTCGCTGCAATACACTTTCGCATTCTGAGTCCCACCAAGGGTGTTTTGTGTTCTTGTTCAATGGGATCAGTTCCTGTTCTTTTGTTCTCTGTTATGTTGGATTCCTTGATCTTGATTCCTTCCTGATTCCTTGAGCTTTCTTGTGATGAATTCTCCTTGACTTTGATTCGTGTTAGGTAGTGGTCTGAGTCAATGTTCCCTGCGGACTTGGACATCTTGGATCTCTCTTTGTTGTGGGTATGAGATCGCAACGTGATGTATCTGGAATTCTCCAATCTGTTGTATAGGCGATCTCCATGTCTTCTGTTTTCGTGGAGATTTTCATAAGGATGTTGAAATGATCTTAAGGTTTCTGTTGGCATAGTTTCACGAGTCTTGTACCGTTCTTACTGGTAAATTTATGACCGGGGAATTTGCCTACTGTTTTCTGATGGATTTTTTCTCTACCGATTTGTGCGTTAAAGTCGCCCAGTAAAATTTTGACGTCATCCTTTGGGATCTTTGCCATTACCTTCTCTAGTGTTGCCCAGAATTTCTCTGTAGACTTGGGGTTTTTCTTGTTGTCTCCATTTGTGGGGGCATGTACATTGATCATGGTGTATTTTTATTGGCGTACTGTATGCGCGTTGTCATTAGTCTACTGCTTATGAGCGTGATTTCCTTAATAGAGTTAACTACCCCTTTATGTACCACAAAGGCCATGCCGAGAAACGGAGCGCCCCTGGCGACTCGTTTGTCTGTCCTGCTTTTGAATATGCGATAGTTCCCATAGTCTATCGTGTCCTCATCCGCGATGCGTGTTTCTTATAGGACAAGCACAACTATCTGTTGCCTGCCAAGTTCTGAAGTTAGGATGTGAAGTTTTCCTGGTTGGATCAGCGTGTTGATGTTGAAGGTGCCAATATATGTAGGTGTTTCATATGGAAATTTGCCGGAAAGCTCCGACTTTTTTTGAGATCGTGAAAGTCCAGGTTCCCCAGAATCCGAAAACCCGGTTGCCCTATGTCGACGGGTGGATTGGTTACCACCTGGGGTATCATTGTTATTACTTACACGAGTCATGGTTGCTTATAAGCTTATAGGTCCAGTGGTCAACTGGGAGTTTAGAAGCAGGGATTGTTAATTCCTGGAGTGTGGTGTACAGCCGCACCCTCTGGGTGAACAGACGCCGACCAGGTTGCCGGTGGTAGCCACTGCAGACGCGACCTGGGTTTTTTTTCTGCCAGAACCCTGTTCCCGAAATAAACGTTCGGGTTCAGCCGTTGTCCGCTTCCTGCCACGTGGACGAAGGGTCGAAGGACGAAGGGAAGAAAACAGGATGTTTTATGTTTTCTATAAACATTGTTATTGAGACTCATTTTTATATGAAAATGTTGCCAAAAAATATACGGGTATTTAAACAATCGCATTACACATTTATTACAAATATTTCATATAATGATATAAACATATTGTACCAAGTATTTCAAACTTCCATTTTACTTCCTTTCGGTCCCAAGCGAAAAAAATAACTAAATTATATTATTTTCTTTACTTAATAGAATACACACTTTTTCTTGATATTTTTAATCCTGCTGCAACTATCTAAAAAAATATTGCAATGTGATTATGCAAAATAAGTAAAACGTTATCAAATTAAAAATTCCTCACCTATTGAATAGATGGAAGAAGCTCTAAAGACCACCCATTCCTTTTTTCCATTTCGACATACTCACAAACATTGAGCACAAATTATTGGAATTGCAATTTCAGTATTTTTCCCAACATTATCTCAAATCACAAAATGTTGTATCAAATATAGATACCTTAAAAGTTTTCACTTTTATACTTACGTTATTATTTTGAAACGGTTGTTTATATTTCAGTATATTTTTACAATTTGCTAAAACAAATACCATTTTTATGAAACGTTTGTAATAAAATGTCTTTGATTAGGTTAAAATTATTGAAGGAAATAAAACTTTATGAATCTTTAAAAATACTTACCGATACATAATTATTAGAAACAGTAGTTCTTATAAGAACTTATTTTACAATAAAACTGCACTTTACAGCACAAAATTTCACTAAAACACAATAACAAAACAAGTCAAATGACAACCAAAACAGGACCACTAAACTCAATAGACGAACTTTTAACCGGCAATACGAACAAACACTTTTTAATTATTTCTTACTTTCTCTTTCTACCACGTTGTAATGCTATCGTAACGTACTGTTTGAGTATATTCATACATCAAGACATACTTATTGATTTGTTTATCTCCTTCCTCTCGTTTAGTAAAATAAAAATAACCAATTAAGACAATGTCTATGATATAGGCATCAATTGATGACGCACGAGTAATCTTTCAGCGGTTCAGCTGTACATATCCTACTATGTCTTTCTCCTTATTTAGATAACAAATGCTATGATACTGCAAAGCCAGTGAAGGTTGTCGCTTTACCTCTGAGAGACACGCGGGAAATATCATATTGAAAATCATCAGTCGTCCGATATTTTGACATTATTTAAAATAAAAATCGTTAAGGACATGTATAATATATTATTTGTGAATATAAATAAGGAAAACTGTTTAACATTATGGACAATTATAACAATCTTTAACATCGTCTTGAGTAATGATTTTATAAGCCCACCCACTACCATAAAAGCCAAAGAAAACAATACAGTACTGTTACCTTGTTATCTAAACACTCTTTCAAATGGTAAGTATCACATTCTTCTTCATCACATCTACAATTCCATCATACCATTTTTTGTTTAAGATGAAGCGTACGCCGTTGCTGTTAGATGGTACAAAGACTTAGAACTAATTGGCGACAGTGGAAATGATTCTGTTATATTACCAGAAAGACATACTTTGTGGCTGAATGGCTCCTTGGAAATTAGAACCGTTCAACCTCCAGATACAGGTGAATATACATGTGAAGTTATCAGACCTGATCCATGGGGTGCGGTAAAGCAAAGACATGCCATAGAAGTCTTAAGTAAGTTTAGACAACATTCAAGTCAACGTAAAATATTTAGTATGTATTACTATAGATCCACCCTCGGTAGAACCTTTTCCCATAACAGGATTTCTGCAGGTTAAGCTCGGTGAAGAAGTGCGTATGTCCTGTAAAGCTGACGGTGTTCCATATCCGTTAATTAGCTGGTCCAGTAAGGTACGTACAGTCAAAGCGCCTTATTCACGGGGGATACGTTTCGTAACTATGTCGCGAATACGGAATGGTAATTTGTACGGAATTATAGGGGATGTAATAAAAGCAATTTAATGAAAATTAAAATTTTTCCAGCATTGCATAAGATGCATATCAGGTTCACATTCTATGGTGTCCTGTATGATTTTAAAGGTCTGTCTAATGTAATAGAGCCTAAAGGCTTGTATTATTCCTTGGTCCATAAGTTGGAGTAAGACCGACGTCTTAGGAGGCAAAAATATCACCTTCATATTTGGATGTATAGCTTCAAACTTCAAGGCGGCCTGGGGCACTGTCCAAATGTAGAACTGCCTTGATATCTAAATTATTTTTCTTTAATTAAGTTTCGACTTAAAGTTTCAATAAAAAAATCCAGGAACCAGCCACAGAAAATGGCACTTGTAAGCCTCGTTTTCTTATTTAAATTCCAAAATACTGGTAAGTTGTTCTTGTTTTGATTTTTCAAAGCACGCGAATTTAGCGATCTGTAAAGCATACGTGCCTAAATTAAACAATCTCCTAACCATTAGAACAGAGCATCAGAGTAACTCTAGCTTTTGCTGCCTTAAAACCAGAATCGGACTTTTAACTTTCGGATATAAAAGTTTTGTTTGGCATTTTTTCCAAAACGGGACTGTTTCGTCTGTATTTAGCACTTGTTTCGGTTTGTATCCACTATCGGCAATTAACTTTGAAAATTCTTCTAAATACGTTGCTGCTGAAGTATCTGTAGATCCAGCTTCTCCAACAACTTTGACTGTATGCAATGATTTTCGCACCTTGGACTTATTGACCCAACCTTCCGATGCTTGAAATCCTCCATTCGTATGTTTATCATCAGGTTCTTTAAAATTTGCGTAAAGACGCTTAGCTTTCTCGCGGATTATAGCACCACTTAGAGGCGCTCTGTTCTTCAATCCATAATGTTAATGCAGCTTTCATTTTTTTCAATTGCTGGATCACAAATAATTTTTGCTGATACTGAGATAGAAACTATAGAATTCCTTATTTTGTCTTATGATTTCTTCCTGGATCGTACAGATTGATTCTTTGACATCAAAGAAACGTCCTGATACTCTACTAGACATCTATTTTTCCTTTGTTTTTACTCAACATTATAAATCGCGAACAAAGTAGATGAGACACATGCTATTCACTCGAAATTATTGCGACGAATGACAAGTTGAAGCAACAAAACAAAAAAATCACCACTAATCGTTCCGAAGGCGGCTTTTATCAAAAGCCATAGCGTCACGCGAAACCCGGCGGTAATTTATTTGTCAAAGAACTTTTCGACTTATTTGTTTATAAATACTTTGATACTTGTTTGTTTTAAAAGGTAACTGTAATAAATACATATTATTCTAAAAATATAATATGTATCATTAGTTTTGGATCCGCAAATAAAGGAATTTTCAGCTGCGAATACAAGAAATGATCACAATTTTTTAACCCGCGAATACTGATAACGCGAATACCGGAACCGTGAATAATGAGCTTTGACTTTATCTAAATTATGAAATAGCGCCTTTTTATTGTATTTAACCTGTGCCTGTTTTTCAGGGTGAAGAGTTAAGATTGCTTGATCACAGAGAACTTTTAGTATTTACAGCTTCTGACCGATACCTAGCTGGACAATATGAATGTACTGCTACGAATGGAGTTGGAGAGCCAGCTAAAGCACAAATTGACCTCAGTATCATATGTATGTTGTTGTATCTCAACTTAATTCATGACCCTTGCATTTCATCGACTGCAGAACGTAATCGAATCAG
Source organism: Cosmopolites sordidus (assembly GCA_031761425.1). NCBI lineage: Eukaryota > Metazoa > Arthropoda > Insecta > Coleoptera > Curculionidae > Cosmopolites > Cosmopolites sordidus. Next base: position 51,996 of record JARFXV010000597.1, read on the forward strand.
AAATATTTCCGACTGTATAGTTATCTTAAAGCGCCATCTGTCAGCCTCAAAACGAGGTATAAAATATAAGCCTACTTATCACTTTTGCACCCAGCTAATTTTCCTAAACTTGACACCATCGGATTTTCACTTCTTTCAATCTCCACAACATCACTTAATTCATAATCGCTTCACATTTCTCGAGAAAGTCGAAAAAATTTCATTCCGTTGATACTGATATTTACACATTATTTCAGTTCTGTTCTGTTGCGTAAATTTTCAATCATTCCGTTTAAAAATGTCTAGAAACATCATATTTCATTTTAACAGATCAAAAGCAATTGCTTTGTTACAATAGGGTTTTAATCAAAGTGATATTGCGGAAATTGTAGGTGTTTCCCAAAGTGCAGTATCGAAAATTCATAAAAAATTTCAAGGGACAAATGACATAAAGATCGACCGATATCAATATTAGCTCGAAGAAATTGACTGGAATCTAGAAGTGGTCTATCAAGGGAGTTTGTTAGGCTTTAAATAGTAAATGTGCATAACACACAGACTGAAAATGGTAAATTTACATCGCAGAAGATCTTTACGTGTTCCCAAACTAACCTTTCAACAAAAAAATGTAAAATTGTAATGGGCTCGAGAAATGGTGGATCATAGTCCTAACTGGAATAACGTGATGTTCTCCGATGAGACGAGAATTGGTTGATATTTGATTCACGAAGAATATTAGTTTGGAGAGCTTCAGGTCGGCAAGGTCGACTATAAACCGCTCAACCACGTATCCCATTTGAAAGTGAGAGCATGATGTTTTGAGGTGGTATTATGAGGGGTACACGGACACCTCTACTTGTCCTGGAGAGAAGAGTCACCAATGCTGTGTACATCAAGGAAGTTTTAAATCATGTTATGCGTCTATCCCGAGGCGCAGTGGCCGGCGGATTTCTTTTCATGGATGACAATCATCGGACAGCAGTACAAAATGTTCTTGAAGAGTAAGGAATGAGCAAGTTGCAAATGCAATGAGTAAATGAGCAAAAAACAAAACAATCCTCCTCTTACCCCGCGAAAACTAAAAGATGCTGCTCGTGAAGAATGGAAAAGAATTGCACAAGCCCAAATTGATAATTTAATCGACAGCATGACCAATCACCTACAGGCATGCATACAGACCGATGGAGAAACTACTGCTTATTGGTTTTATTGAAAGTTGTTCTTTTATTTTTAAATTACTTGTGAAGGCAATTGGTGTGTTATAATTTTTTAACTGAATGCTAGACACATTTGTTATTTGATGTCCAGTTTTATTTTCTACCAGCAACGGTTGTAATAAAATGATGAGTACGTAATCAAGTAAAAGAAAAACTTAATATCAATAAAAAAGAGAAATGTTTTAATATTCCAAACTTTTGGACATATGTGTATATGTTAAAGGTAATTAAAAAAGGTCGAGAATTAAGTTGAGAATCTAATATTTCCAATTTTTTAACAATTTCATTAAGCGATTTTATCTGATTCTTTCAGATCCACCAGAAATAATGACTCTACGGTCGTGGGTACACACCGCACCTGGACATAGGGCCCAGCTGGAATGTAGAGTATCAGCAGATCCTCCAGTAGGAACACCGACCCAATATCAACATCAATTCTGTGATTATTTACCTTACTTTTTAGGCAACAGTTACATGGTTAAAAGGAGATGTGGTTGTTCCTTTAGATAGCAGAGTTGTGTCAATAGTGGAAGGCGACAGATCAACATATAAATATACATTGTTAATTCGTAAGGCACAGAGAAGCGATTTTGGTATATATACTTGTAGAGCCATCAATGAGCTTGGTCAAGGAGAAGTCCATATTCAACTTTCTGGTAAGATGAACGTAAACAATTTATGCAAGAGAAGATGAGACCGATTTGACAAATTATAAAAAAAATACACATTTATCCTTTTACTCAGAAATTTCATGAGGCAGAAAAGGTGAAAGCTGGTGATCTGCCAAACTCATCAAGTCCAGTGCACATATTATTTTAAATTATGAAATATTATTGTACTCAACCATCCCTCATATCTGCCTAAATTGATCCCGTGCGACTTCTGGCTATTACCATATCTCAAAAATACAAAACACAAAAATAAAAATAAATAAAACAACAAAGCGACCGACCCATTTGCTGCATAGAATGCAACTAAAAGCGTAGCATGCAACTAAATGTGTAGCATGTAACTAAAAAAAATAAAACAATTCCTCCGCACTATCGAAATAAAAATTCTAAGATATAGTCAGTAAAAAAAAGACAGACAACGTGAGATTGGATAAAACAACCACATAGAGAGCACAGAAAGTGACAGACTGATAAAGATTGTGGGTGACGAAAGACCACAAGGCAAAATATTTCAGAAAGTCCCAAAGAAATGGATAAAAAGTTTGGCAAACGAAGAAATGTGAAGAAAAATATTTCCTAGGAAAACAAGAAAATAATACTCAGAGTGGTAAAGATCGAATAAGATGGTCCGTTAATTTGATTTCACATCAGTCATATTTTCCTTTGAATGAACTATGTATGTCCATTAAAAATAAAATAAATCTTATAAGAGCTCTTATTTATGCGACTGGTAACACCCACGTTATATTTTAGGCGTTCCAAATCCAGGCGTATTCAAAAAAGCCGACAACGAAATATCGACAGGCAAGACGTCGTACACCCTAATTTGGGAGGTGGACAGTTACACACCAATCATCGAATACTCTCTCTGGTTTCGACCATATAAAACAGGCAGAGGTTTGAACAGACCCGAATGGACGAAACTAACAATACCAACCGAACACACGTCAGGTTCAGTGTATTCTAAAAGTTACACTTTAAGAGGATTAAAAGAGAAAACCATCTATGAAGTTTTGTTGGTGTCCAGAAATAGATACGGTTGGTCCAAACCCAGTCCCATATTGAGATTTGCAACAGCTGGAGCCAGTAAGTTGGTTTTGCCACCAAAAATAGACTATATTATTCATGGAAACAAATCATTTTTTAGCTTTAGACCAAGATATGGTCACAACAGTTCAAATTAGCACTGAAGATAATCTTATTCCACTTGATTTCAGAGTTTCCTCAGCCATGCCTGCGAAAATAATAATAAATATCAATTCTTTATTTATTCTTATGTTGTTCCTAATAAAATTATTTTAATATATTTAACAAACTTTATTAAAAACTTTATTTATAACAATCAAAAAAATAATAGTTACAATTATTGAATATCACAGAGCAATGCAACTCCTCTCAAACACCAATGCTCCGGAGGTTTAACAGTTTGCAACCAAAGAGTGGTGATAAAATTCAGACCAGTTCTTCTAGATTTCTTATATACTGGACACTAAACACAACTTCAGTTACTAACAAAATACAATTTGAAGGATGCTCTGCAATATTCTCAATTATAAATATAGCAGTAACGAATTCAATATTTTCAAAGTATTTTTCATTTTTCGGCATCACCTGATATACTTTATTTCAGTTAGAAAGTAACACCAGCAAACACAAAAAATCAGTTTATTTTTTGCGACTTGAAAAAAAAAACATGACGTTTTTTAAAGGTAAACAATTTTTAAAAAATTAAGAATCATATAATAAAGTTGAGTCGAGATAATGAGGGTGTATTTAAATTCCATTTTAAACCAAAATTGCATTCTTTATGCGAATATCATGATATGCTTATTTATGAAGAAGGCAGCAACCAGATTAGAGATATACCAGGACTATTTCAACGTGTTCGGGAAACTGGTTTAGAATGGTGCGAGACTTGAATAGATTCAAATGGGGGGCATTTTGAATATTTAATTTAATAAAATGTGCTATGGAGTGAAAAATTAGTACTAGTTATTCCAACTTTGACTTTAAACATTTTCTTTTTTTTTTATATAAAAAAACAAACCAAATTTATACTAAACCTACTGAATAAATGGCTATAAAAATTTTATTTTCTAATAATACCTTAAAGAGGACAATGAATTAAAATACCGAATATACAGGGTGTTCAAAGTGTAGTCATTTATATATATATATATATATATATATATATATATATATATATATATATATATATATATATATATATATATATATATATATATATATATATATATAACTTGGAGGAGTAACCCAAAGTATCCCAAATAAAATGAGCAATACCTTGAACAAATTCCTTTTTAAAAAAATGAACTGTCACAAAATAACGGACAAATCAATCAATATTTTAACAGTTATACAACTCAGTTTAATAATTTACCAATTTTATTTTTATTTTTAATTTATTTATTTATTTTTTAAAAATTTAATTACGTAATTTTACCAAAAATCATTTATATAAAAAAAGTTCGATTGTTGACAAAAGTTGATTCACTTTTGCTTTGTTTACCTTTATATTTCTATGATCAATTGCTAAAAATATGGGAATGTAAACGGTATAAAAAATTTGGTTTTTTTTTATGACTTAAGCTCAAATCTCATACTGGAACCTTTGATGTGAAATTCTAAACTTGAGAAGATTTACCACTAAACATCAAATCACTTGCTTTTAATTTCCCGACACGCGTTTCTCTAACTATGTTAGCATCATCAGAGTTGATTCATCAAGAACATACTTTTCGTTTATTACAAAGTTAAGCAATATCCTTGAGGTTCTGTTAAATGCTGGGAAATTATCGGCGAAATTAGGCAAAATAGAACTTTCAAATTAGAACAGCATATAGCTCTAAAATCAGAAATTTGATTCCCTTGTAATCATTAGTAGCCCATTTTTAAACCATATCTGCGAACTCGTGTAAATCTCATTTTCAACAAACTAAAGCCTGATCACTCACAGCCCATCAAATAATACAGTTTATAAAAGTGTAAAATAACAATACCCAACTAGCTGATCCCCAGATTTACCGCCAAAAACACATGTATGAATAGTATTGATCGAGCTCTTGAACGACTGCCTTGACTATTGTCAACTTTAAACGAACTTAAATCATCTATACAACATCTATATCTATAAAAACATTTCACTATAGTGATGAGAACTTTTCAGAGCACCCTTTTAATTTAAATTATGCGTCATACCGTGTAAAGAGTTGGTGGTTTAGGATCTGTTGAATAAATGGCGAAAATGTGAACCACCGGTATCAACGTGTAAAGAACCTTGTTCGTGGATTCAGTTAATTTGGTGTGTCTCCTATCCCAACCTGCTCCATCCAGGTACAGTCCGTACACTAAGACACCTTCCTAAAATAAACATTTCATTATAGATATAGAAACACTGCAAACTAGGCTCGACAACTTACAGGTGGGGCATTATTTATCTCTTCTTTCATGTTTTTCGTGACTTCGTTAAATAAACTGACCTGATCCAAAGCCCATCCTTTGTGAGCCCTGGCAACTTCTTGTTTCATAGCAGTCAGAAAACCTTGACGATTAAAAAATCCAGCCATCCAGAACCACGGTGGTCTCCCTGAAATATAACTCGATGACATCTATGAAGTAACTATTTTATGTAGAGCGTTCCTGCTTAGTTTTAGAACTGGTATTAAAAATGTTTCTTTTAAACAAATTACACTGTTTCCACATACAAGTTTCCAGAAAGATGGAAACAGAGTTATATGACTCCGATATATAAGTCCGGTGATAGATTCCATATGAGAAATTATAAATCTGTTATTTGTAAAAGTAAAGTTTTGGGGTTAGAGGCGCATCAGCAACTGAAAAGGCTATTTAGCGACTGGACCTACAGCTTAACGTGGGTTCCGAATCACGGTCATCAGCTACCGAAAACCCCGGTCAGCACCCCCCTCAGGCTATCAACTTTTGATTTTGTGCTTAACCGAAAGTATCTCGAAAAGCCTACCGACTGGCGAGTGACCAACGTAGAAAACCTCTCAGATGGCATCCGGCCTTACCCAGCCTCGAACTGGCGTGACTGAGGGGTGATTCCTTGTCAGATTTTACACTCTTACCTAGAAACATTCACAAGAATTTTTAGAAAAACTGTTTTGCCTAGTACGGGATTCGAACCAGCTCCACATTAACTGCCGTAACAACGTAAGACTGACGCCTTAGACACCACAGCTAATGTGGCTCCAAAAAATGTATTTGTGATATACTGAAGAACTCAATAGGTGCAGTTCTGATGTGAGAGCACCACGGTTTTGTAGGGGTAGGTCTGTCGCCATTAACTTAATTTTATACATTCAATATGTGCTGGGTGCATTGAAGGATCAGTTTGGGGGATCAGGTTGAAGCCATAAATACTGAATTTTTAAGATCGTTCGACACTGTTGATTATCATATCCTTCTTGGGAAACTAAATTCTATCGATTTCAAGGGTAGCTTGTTGAACTAGCTTAGTTCATACTTGATGGGAAGAATCCAGCGTGTTTGTATTGGTAGATATTGCATAAAGATGCAGTGACTTTGCAGGTGTATCACGATAAAAATACATACGCATAAAGAGTACATACCAGGCAAGAATTAATAAAAAAGAATTGAATGTAGTAAATATTGTATAGATCATAAAGTGCATAATGAAAGTAATATGGATTAAAAAGTATATGGTTATATTCCAAATGAAACTCAAACTTTAATAGTCATTAGGCAGTAAATAAAGGAATTGCTATAAATCGTCGGGTGTAATGCATGGAATAGTGCTCAAAATGTATATTAAGAGTAGAGGAATAGGTGACAATTTTAAGGGAAAAAAGAGTTTAAAGATAACAGAGATGGATTATATCAAAGGAAAGTAGAAAGGGTAACGGAGGAATTCAAAAAGAGAACTGGAGTAATTAGGGGACAAAGTAGACGGAAGGTCACTGGGAAGTCCATAACTTTTCGCAAGAGCAGATAGCGAAGGACACATAAGATACATACTGACGGAGGGTCACCACTTATTAGATGACCATGTGAGAAGTGGCAGTGCCCGATTCTAATCCTATTCCAAAAGATAATTTTTGACAGTTAGACATTCGAAGAATTTAGGTTTCACGGTATAACTTGGAGAAGTAACCCACAGTATCCCAGTTGATTGAACAATATCCTAAACAACTAATGAGATGGAGGAGAAAGCATCCCGGTGATGGAAAAGGGGCAAGAGGAAAAGATTTTCTTTTAGAGACATTTTGGCGGCTGATTCATTACCCAATATGCCTGCATGGCTAGGGAACCAAAGGAATTTTACTACCGACCCTCTAGAATGAGATTCCCGGATGAAGAAAGAATGTTAACAACTAGAGGCGAAGATAAGGGAGAAACAAGAGATTGGAGAGAAATTCAGAAATCAGATTAGATAAGCCAATTGGATGTTGGACGTGAGAGTATATAAGAAATGCCATCTCTAATGGCTAAAAATTCGGCAGAAAGAACAAACCGACCTTACCTCGGCAACCATAATTACAGTGGAGGAGCGAGAGGTACTCCAGAGGCACCGTTCACGACACCTGATATGATCAGATGTCAGATTGTCAGATGTTAAGGAAAGACTCGAGTCCCGGGGGCGTCCATCCCCAAGCCTAGAGCTAACTCCAGGTTCCAGGAATTCACGACGCTTTTGCGACGCCCGAAAGAGCGGTTGATGCGTCAAAGTGCATGTTTTGGAGATACCTCAGTCGGAATGAAAAAGTGCTATGAAAATTGATTTAAACATATGCAAAAGCATATGGACCATCGAGGAGAATATTTTGAAAGACAATAAAACCATTTTCAATGATAAATATTTGTTTTTATTTATTATTCCCAATTCATAAATAGCACCTCTTGTATAATGTGATTTCATCAACTCTAGAACGTAAAAAATTGTCACAGCTTTAACCTCGTTATTTGGATTTGTATGTAACGAATGCGGTAAATATGGCGCATGTCAAAGTACTTCGAAATGTAAGCCATGGAGTTTTGGATTCATTTCAGAAAATCGTAGCCATGTCTATTCCTGCAGATGAAACCAGTTTTTCGACTGGTGCTTTATATCTGACATATAATGGTTTCATCTACTTTATATTCAGATGAAGGAATATTGATATGAAAGATTAATGTACGATCCAGAGGATAACTATTAGACACTCTATATTAATCAGTCCTAGAGAATAATGATAGGTAACTTGTAGTGAACCAACAAAAATTAAATGTAGATTATACATCGTACAACAGATCATTACAGATCGTAACAACTAACATAAAATACCCAAAAAAATAGAACAGATGGTTAGAATGAAACACCATGACATCAAACCATACATTTCTTCGACAACTCAATAAAAATTGTTCAATATTTTTTTTGATTTCTCAATAAAAATTAGTACATATGTTGTATAGTCCGGATCTTGTATCCTCGGACTAAAATATATTTAAAGCCCCGCACAAATCCTTCAATGGTATGAATTCACCATATTGAAATTCATTATTAATTCCAGTACTTTAATTTTAAAGACACACTAAGTGTACAAATCTTACCACTAAAACACCAGGATCTAAACTGAGCATCCCTTTCGATCAACTCCGTAAACCAGAAACCAAGAGAGTTTGCCTCCCAGGAACCTCTGCGCCACACAAACGGTACTTTGGCGTCATAGATATTGTCAAGAGCATCTCCAAGAGCCTCACTCATGATGATGGTACCTTCGATGGCCAAAAGCAAATCTGTCAGTGTTGCTCGCACTAAACTGATCACCTTCTGCATTCGATCAATTTCCTGACGTAGGAAGATGTTTAAAGGGTTCAAATGATTCATCGCTCTCAATCTGGATAAGATTTAGAAAATGATTAAAATAATTTTATCGTAAGTGCCATAGTTTACCTGTCTCTGACTTCAAAAGGATCATAATTCTTGGGTAACTTAGACAACATATCGGTAGCGTGTCTTCCAACAGCTGCTTCTCTGGATTCACCTCCACCACTGCTAGATTCTTTGGGTTGAATCGCCAACATTATATCGAACATCTCAATGGTTGTATTGGTTTGGTACCTTCATTATGTTATAGATAAATAATATACAACTTACCGGAGTACAATATAAGGTTATCCGAAAAGTTCGTAAGTATTTTCTATTAGTTGCTCATTTAACGCTTGTTAACAAAAATCGGTGCTGGATTAGAATTGTTTAAAATGTTTATTAGTCATTTATATTTTATTATTGATTGATTTGTCCATTACATTGTGATAGTTTATTTTTTTAAAAAGGAATAAAACAATTTTTTACTTAAGTAATGTCTGAATGATTGTGGCGTGTTCATATATTTTTTCTCCTTTATTTTACAAAACCTGAAATGTTACCTGAAACAAGTTTAAATTTGTTGACTTTGTAATATTTCATTGTGTAAGCAATTAATCTTATAATACCGATTTCTTGGTTATTTTTTTTATATTATATTTTTAATAATTTTTAAATATTCTATTATTTTTTAAATATTTTTTTATCAATTTGTTTAAAACTTGATCCAATATGATTGCAAAATAAGACCTCTGATTTCACATAAGGCTGAATATTAAAAGCACGAAATTTCAGGTGTCAATATTTTTTTACCGGTTCTCTGCAGCTCTTCAAAAATGTAATTGGATTATTATCTTACCATAATCAACTAATATGCCAAATTTCATTAAATTGTGAACGGTAATTCTAAAACCGACAGTACTATCTTTAAATGGAAAATCTTTTAAAACGAAAGAACAGGTGAAAACAACCTATTGACATTTTATGGCAATAAAAATACATTTTTTTTTTTAAATAATAGAGTTAACAAATATTTACATAAATTATTTGTTTCCCTTTCTCTTAAAAAATCTCCACGAACTTTCCGGAAAACTTTAGATGAAAATTCCTTACGTAATATCCGCGTTAGAATGTAAACCATAAGCTTGAGGGGGATCAGTTGCTGGAAAACCATCAATATGACTGAGATAGTCTGTTACATTTTTAAATCTGACAATCTTGTAGCCCTTGTAGAAAATGAAATCGTCTTTGAATATGTCGTCGTTAAACCATACCCGACAAAACGTATTCAGCAGTTTTTTATCAAAATCGTCTGTCACTCTACCACCATAATGTACCTCGCCCAACATGTATCTTAAAAATAATTAACAATTTTTAGTGAACGCTCCTTCATTTCTTTTAAGTTAGACAGAATGTTTGCTTTAAATTACATTTTTTCCTATGTTCAGTAGTGAAAAAATAATCGATGCTGTTTCGGTACAATGTCAGACATTTATCGCTATATATAAAATAGAGTGTACGTAATTTACCAAGTTGATTTTTTTATCAGCTTCCCCAAAAAAGTCCTTGATATTAATATTAAATTTTGCCGAAAACACGATACATTTACTATTTAAAAAGCATGATTTTTTTTTACTTTTGACATTTTTTTTCTCTTCAACAAAGCAATATACAGCAATATCCAATAGATATTTTTATAGGAAGTTGAACGCTCTATAAAAAAACTCTCTTACCAATTTACGTTAAAATTACCTATTCAAAAGTTATTCGTGATCAAAGTTGAGTTCATGATCAATATGCGTGCTTGTGCACCAAATTTAAACTAGTATACTAAAAAAACAATTAATATTTTATGAATCACATAATTATAGCTTACTGGCATCTATAATATTTTTCTGAAAACATTTCTGAAACAAAACAAAGCTTTGTACATTGTGTCTAAATTTGTATACTATCAAATATTACAGCAAAACATTGTGGATATTATTTTTTACTTTTACAACGCTCATCTATATTTTACGAGATTATAGTTATTAATTTAAATTTAGATGATTTCAAATGGTTTCAAACTAAAAACATTGATCACTTCTAACTCTCTAAAATGTTTTGAAATATTCAATATCGATAAAAAATACAGATTGATGTTGATAAGTAGTCGGGCAATCAAAATTATCTAAGAGGCTTGAGAATTGTTGACAATGTAAAAGTAGTCAATTATACCGCAGAAAGGGTTGTAAAATTAACTGACCGGGATCGAGCACAACTTATTCCTTACATTGGAGGACATATCTTTCGTCTGTTGGTAGTTAGACTCATCAAGTGTGTTGTATAGCTATTACATAAACTTTCGTTCGTAAATATTTGATTACAATTCCTCTCCATTCTTCTCTATTTGTTGCTCTGTTCTTCATTTTACAATTCCAATCGCTTTCAAATCCTCTTGTACTTGCTTCATCTATATTTTTCGTGGTCTTCCCTTTCTACTTTTGCCTATTGGTCTTTCTGTACAGAACTCTCTTTGTTATTCTCTCCCCCCACAATCTTTCTACGTGTCCTAATCATCTAATTCTTTATTATTTACTGTATATGGATTTATAATATATGTTCTTTATATAATTCTACTTTTTTTTACTTGTTTTCCAACCTTTCTTATAGGACATATCTTTCGTCTGTTGGTAGTTGGACTCATCGAGTGTGTTGTACAGCTATTACATTATTCTCTCCCCTCACAATCTTTCTAGGTGTCCTAATCATCTAATTCTTTATTATTTACTGTATATAGATTTATAATCTAGGTTCTTTATATAATTCCACTTTTTTTTGCTTGTTTTCCAACCTTTCTTGGAGGACATATCTTTCGTCTGTTGGTAGTTAGACTCATCGAGTGTGTTGTACAGCTATTACATAAACTTTCGTTCGTAAATATTTGATTACAATTCCTCTCCATTCTTCTCTATTTGTTGCCCTATTCTTCATTTTACAATTCAATCGCTTTCAAACCCTCTTGTACTTGCTTCATCTATATTTTTCGTGGTCTTCCCTTTCTTCTTTTGCCTATTGGTCTTTCTGTACAGAACTATCTTTGTTATTCTCTCCCCCCACAATCTTTCTACGTATCCTAATTATCTAATCATTTATTATTTAGTGTATATAGATTTATAATCTAGGTTCTTTATATAATTCTACTTTTTTTTGCTTGTTTTCCAACCTTTCTTGGAGGACATATCTTTCGTCTGTTGGTAGTTAGACTCATCGAGTGTGTTGTACAGCTATTACATAAACTTTCGTTCGTAAATATTTGATTACAATTCCTCTCCATTCTTCTCTATTTGTTGCTCTATTCTTCATTTTACAATTCCAATCGCTTCCAAATCCTCTTGTACTTGCTTCATCTATATTTTTCGTGGTCTTCCCTTTCTACTTTTGCCTATTGGTCTTTCTGTACAGAACTATCTTTGTTATTCTCTCCCCCCACAATCTTTCTACGTGTCCTAATCATCTAATTCTTTATTATTTACTGTATATGGATTTATAATATATGTTCTTTATATAATTCTACTTTTTTTTACTTGTTTTCCAACCTTTCTTATAGGACATATCTTTCGCCTGTTGGTAGTTGGACTCATCGAGTGTGTTGTACAGCTATTACATTATTCTCTCCCCCCACAATCTTTCTACGTGTCCTAATCATCTAATTCTTTATTATTTACTGTATATAGATTTATAATCTAGGTTCTTTATATAATTCCACTTTTTTTTTGCTTGTTTTCCAACCTTTCTTGGAGGACATATCTTTCGTCTGTTGGTAGTTAGACTCATCGAGTGTGTTGTACAGCTATTACATAAACTTTCGTTCGTAAATATTTGATTACAATTCCTCTCCATTCTTCTCTATTTGTTGCTCTATTCTTCATTTTACAATTCCAATCGCTTTCAAATCCTCTTGTACTTGCTTCATCTATATTTTTCGTGGTCTTCCCTTTCTTCTTTTGCCTATTGGTCTTTCTGTACAGAACTATCTTTGTTATTCTCTCCCCCCACAATCTTTCTACGTGTCCTAATCATCTAATTCTTTATTATTTACTGTATATCGATTTATAATCTAGATTCTTTATATAATTCTACTTTTTTTTGCTTGATTTCCAACCTTTCTTGGAGGACATATCTTTCGTATGTTGGTAGTTAGACTCATCAAGTGTGTTGTATAGCTATTACATACAATTTCGTTCGTAAATATTTGATTACAATTCCTCTCCATTCTTCTCTATTTGTTGCTCTATTCTTCATTTTACAATTCCAATCGCTTTCAAATCCTCTTGTACTTGCTTCATCTATATTTTTCGTGGTCTTTCCTTTCTTCTTTTGCCTATTGGTCTTTCTGTACAGAACTATCTTTGTTATTCTCTCCCCCCACAATCTTTCTACGTGTCCTAATCATCTAATTCTTTATTATTTACTGTATATCGATTTATAATCTAGATTCTTTATATAATTCTACTTTTTTTTGCTTGATTTCCAACCTTTCTTGGAGGACATATCTTTCGTCTGTTGGTAGTTAGACTCATCAAGTGTGTTGTATAGCTATTACATACAATTTCGTTCGTAAATATTTGATTACAATTCCTCTCCATTCTTCTCTATTTGTTGCTCTATTCTTCATTTTACAATTCCAATCGCTTTCAAATCCTCTTGTACTTGCTTCATCTATATTTTTCGTGGTCTTCCCTTTCTTCTTTTGCCTATTGGTCTTTCTGTACAGAACTATCTTTGTTATTCTCTCCCCCCACAATCTTTCTACGTGCCCTAATCATCTAATTCTTTATTATTTACTGTATATCGATTTATAATCTAGATTCTTTATATAATTCTACTTTTTTTTGCTTGTTTTCCAACCTTTCTTGGAGGACATATCTTTCGTATGTTGGTAGTTAGACTCATCAAGTGTGTTGTATAACTATTACATACAATTTCGTTCGTAAATATTTGATTACAATTCCTCTCCATTCTTCTCTATTTGTTGCTCTATTCTTCATTTTACAATTCCAATCGCTTTCAAATCCTCTTGTACTTGCTTCATTTATATTTTTCGTGGTCTTCCCTTTCTTCTTTTGCCTATTGGTCTTTCTGTGCAGAACTATCTGTGTTATTCTCTCCCCCCACAATCTTTCTACGTGTCCTAATCATCTAATTCTTTATTATTTACTGTATATAGATTTATAATCTAGGTTCTTTATATAATTCTTTTTTTGCTTGTTTTCCAACCTTTATCTCCCATCTGTCCAATCGGTGTCGCGCAAATTGTTTTAAAATCCATGTCTTACACGCACACATCATTGCTAACTTAAAGATTGTCTTGTATATACCAATTTTAATATTATTAATGATGTCAAAGCTGCATATTTTTTTATTTAAAAGTTTACAATACTTGCTTTTATTTTCTCAATTTGCACTCTTATGCAAAATGATTGACCTTTTGAAACGTACAAATGTCAATCCCATTATTTTTTATTCTTAGCACGCTCCTTACAGTAATATCAGTATTCCCCATTGTCAGATATTTGATCTTTACCTCGTTTTTTTTTTAAACCTATTTCCCTTTCCTCCTTTTCTTGAACATTGTCATTTCTTTATCTGATTTTGCTATTAGGTCCATCCATTTAAAATAATTCCTTCATTTTTGATTCCGCTTTTTATGACAATTTCTTCCGGTATTAAGTTAAATAATAGGGTAAATAATAGGTCAATCGATCCTCTTTTCTAAGTCCCTTTTTATCTCAATTTCGTTTGATTTTTCCTTATCTAGATATTTTAATCCGTAGAAACAATAAAAATGGGTCAGATTTTGATATTTTTAGAAAAAGCGCCACCACTTCGAGATTCATTCCAGACGATTCCAATCATAGCTTCCAAAATAAGATGGTTAGTTTAAATTTTATACTAAATAGATTAATCAATTTTCCATTAAACAAAGATAATTAAAACAAGGAATTAAAATTAATTAGGGAGGTATCCGAAATAAATGGTAACAATAAGAACATTGTAGATAAATTAATTAGAAAACATAAGTCTTACAAATTATTGAAAAAAAAGAGAAGTCCTGAGTAATCCAAAGGAAAAAGTAGATCAACATAAAAAGTCGAGGCAAAAAGGGATAAAGGACCTATTCCGTTCAGTCAACTTTTCCAATTATTTATTTAAGGCTCAGTAAACTTCACAGTTCATGATTTTTACACGCTTCATTAGGTAAGGTTATCATATAAATAGAACATAGTTTATTTTTAGAAGTAGATCAAATTATCTCCTGATTATACTAACATGGTTAGCAAAACGTACGTCGAGAAGTTTAAACAAGTGATTTGTTGTTGGTTGTTGGTTATTTAGTGGTAAATCTCTTCGAATTTAGTGTTTCACACCAAAGGTTCCAATAGAAGAATTGATCTACGATGGCTATATAGCAAATATATTTTCAGTTGGATTGAAATATGTATACTGGCTGTTACACAGTTTTTTCGTTCTTCGTATACGTTTATTCCGTATGACACTTTTACAAACACTAAACTCAAAGAGATTTACCACTAAACACCCAATCACTTTTTTTCTATTTGTCGGCGCGCGTTTCTCTAACATTATTAGCATCATCAGGAGATAATTTAATCTGAAATTGAAGTGCACTTCTCTTTAATCTTAGTGAGTTTAGTGTTTCACACTGAAGGGTCCAATAGAAAAATTGAACTTTTATAAATAACTAAAGTGATAGAAAATATTTTTAAATTACTAGATTAGGAAAGACATAATGTTCTCTTCAAATTTTTCAAACCAATTAAGCCTGATAGTTTTAGATTGACGTAAAATAATAAACAATGCTTCAACAACCTTAGTGTTTGCCAGCTAATACCCCTCTTGGGATCAAGATCGTCCAGATGGTTTTGCAAAAACAAGCAGCTGGATAACCAGTCAGCTGAGTTAAATTCGTAGGGGATGTTCCACCCCAATGGACCAAACTTTCGACGCTCTTGCACCACTGTATGCAAGAAAGAAATCGCATACACCAACGGTATGTATTGCCAGGCATCTGAATAGTCCAACATGTCCTGATTCATGGAGGTATAAGTTCTCAACAAACCTGCAAAATTATTTTTAACATTATCATCATCAAATAACTTTTGGTTACGAGCCAAACTTAGTTTCTGTCGCTGGTTATGTAATACTTTAAAAGCTCTTGAGCATCAACTATAATTTATTTTGACTTCTTTAAAGTAGTCTTCCCTCACTGCAATACATTTAGTCCAATTTTCAAAATAGTTTTTGATATTCCTTTAAAAAGGCAAGCAAACTTTCTTAAATGGCTTCTATGTACTCAAAACAATATCCAAAAAGTGGCTTCATCTATCGAGGGAAAAGGAAAAAGTTACACAGAGCCATATCTGGTGAATACAGTGCTTATGGAATGATATTTGCTTGATTTGTAGCAAAACATCACTACAATGTGAGGTAGTGCTTTATGTTTTCAGTAATATCTACAGTGTCTCTAATACTGAATAAAGTGAAATGAACTTCTGTCAGATAGCAAGCACAGTCGTACCAACGTGAAAATCGCTTGGTTGAATCGATACGTAAAACGCCCCAATTATTTAAACAAAAGCCATCATACTTTTTGATCATAGCAGTATTTTCCAAACTTGCTTGACACCAAGTTAGCGTTACCGCCTTTTCAAATCCCATTTCGGAAATGGGTTGATCAATGGTTGAAGATCGAAAAAAGTTATAGAAAACGCTAGAAAGTATTACCATTCATCATATCGACAGAAACTTATTTATGCACCAAACACGGTGACTTCACTCTTACCTGCTCTAATTCCTGATGGCGCTTCATTGGTAAACTTAATACAGATCTGCAGTAAGCTGATAGGAAACTTTTCATGACCTTCCGTTGTTATCCAGAGTCGAAAATCGGGATGAACTGAACCAACCCCTTTTTCCAAATCCAGGAATTGAGAAAGGACTTCGTTCATATACTCTAATGATAAATGACAGTTTTGAAGTAGTGCCCAATAGCCCTATTTAACAAAAAATATTCATAGAATATATCTGAAGATTTGTCGTTCAGAAAGTAATTTCGCATTGTTCTAATCACAGCAACGTACAACTTTATACTAGCAATCTTGTTCCAACATACATTGCTTTCTTTCTAGCAACGTTTCTAGTTCCAAGACAACTGATAAATAGCTAAGTTTGGGAGCATATCTGGTCCAAACCGTCATATATTCTAATAAGTATCCAAATGTGTATCACAATAATAATAATTGTTGTTTTTATACTCATCACGAACAGAGATGAGTCAGGCCGAGAATAAGAAAACAGGAGTTTCGTAAGCTTGCTGCAGAACGTGAAGCATCTCTTAGCACAGAAATGAAAATTTCTTGTAGGACCGGAACGAGAAATGGACCTTACCTTTCTCTTTGTAAATAAGGAAAGAAAACTGTTACTTAAGGACTCCAAATATAAATTCCAAATTTTAATAGTACTGATCTGGAGGATATGTGATTCCATCAGCACGACTCTACATGTTATACAGCCAAGGCAACAATCTATTTATTGAAGGAACAATTCGGCGAGAAAATTACTTCGAGGAACGGACCTATTAATTGACCACCAATCTTTGGTCTATGCCGACTATTGACGTCTTAGAAGCTAACATAACTCAGACAATTTCAAACATAAGACTCGAATTGATTGAAAAAATGGTTGGAAATTGGACTAATAGAATGCGCTTTACCAGAAGTAGCCGCGACGGGTATTTATCCCAAATTGTTTTCAAACATCAATGCTATTGATTATTTTTTCTTTTTTTTTGGGTTTTTCGCCACGACCTAAAACTCAAAAAATATCAGAAATATCTATTCCTATGTAAATAAAGAATCACCGGGTAAAAAACCAAAACAACTTTTGAACGTTAACGTTTCGGGCCGTCTTCTCCTCCCGTTTTCAAAATGAATCTAAAAAATAAATTATAATTATTTCTAGATATACTGAAAAGATAGGAAGTAAATATATTTTGTGTATATGTGATACTTACAAATTATTGATTGATTTGTCCGTTACTTTGTGATAGGTAATTTTTTTAAAAAGGAATAAAACATTTTTTTATTTTATTATCTATCACTTTTATTTATGTTATATTATTATTTATATTATATTTATAATAAAAGTTATAGATAACAAAGTAAAAAACAATTGAACAAATGTACCTTGACAATAATAGTTTTTACTGACAGTGACATGCTACAAAAAATATATAGCTGAGGTTTACTGTGTGATTATTGTGTTCAGATACTTAAACTTTTTTAATTGTATTCTTTAGAATCGGGAACCATATTAAATTTAAATCTACCGAAAGCATAGCAATACAGTTATTTTTATATAAATTAATTATAGCGGTTTCTTTTAATTTTCTGTATTTTGTTACCGATTATTTTAATACCGTTTTGGAATTATTCCAATTGATTTTACCAAAGGTCTCCAAACTATGGCTCGCGGGCTAAATTCAATTCGATGAATATAGCAAGCGTATCCTCGTTTAGGGCGCGTACTCTGCGACTAGTTTAGAAATTATAGATAATAGCAGGATGATTAAAACAGTTTTGGCCCTTGGAGCTTACTGCAGTAATCAGCATGGCCCTAAGACTGAAAACCCCTGATCTAGACCGTTAGATATTAGAATAAAAGAACATAAAAACGTTCCCCTATATATTTTTTTTTTGGTAGTATGTCACTGAAAGTAAAAACTATTATTGTCAATGTATGTATCATTGACATATACACAAAATATATTTACTTCCTATCTTTTAAATATATATAGAAATTAATATAATTTATTTTTTTAGGTTCCGTTTGAAAACGGGAGGAGAAGACCGTCCGAAACGTTAACGTTCAAAAGTTTGTATTTATTTTAGAAAATTTGTGTATTTTTTTAAATTTTTATTCGTTTCTCCGTTTGGTTTTTGTTTTTTACCCAGTGATTCTTTATTTACCTTTTTTAATACTATTTTTACTACTTTTTAAGTTTCAGATCGTGGCGAAAAACCCAAAAAAAGAAAAAAATATATGAACACGCCACAATCATTCAGACAATGCTATTCAATGTTATTTCACATAAAACAAATAGTTTCGACACATCTACTTTGGTTGACGTTTAATTTGAATTTAAAGTTCTGACACTATAAAATCACCCAGTAGTAGTGATAATTCAAAATAATATTTTAAAGTTCCGAAAATACTTTGAAAAATTCAGAGAGCAAACCACAGCGAAGAAAGTTTTCGAACTTAAGCGAAGAAGGGATTGATAGGCAATGCAGCATCAACAAAATTGCTTACTTAAAGTTCTTCTAGGTCTTAAGAATTATTAAAAGCACTAAAATTGTAGCTAAAGACATCTACATGTCAAAATGAAATTACTCTTCGAACGCCTGAATAGTAACAGTGTTTTTACTTCTTGCATAGCCTGTGTTAACATTTTTCTGGCATGAACCTCCTGCCCTTGTCCCATAGATATACTCTTGCTTTTCAGTTCAAGCCTCTTCGCCAACATTTCAATGTAGGGGGTGGGATCTGAACCCATGCTTAGGAAACAAATCAGTGGAGTCAGAGGCCTGGATTCTTCATGCATCGTTTCGAAGTTCAGTATGACTGGTTCAGCAAATTTAGCTCCCAATGAACTGGCGATGTATTTTCTACTCTGGGTTATGGTTCGGTCAGGACACCATGCACTTAAATAAAACGAAGAACTAAATAGTTCAGTATCCGTGGCACCACGACAATATTCTAGCTACACTAACCAAGTTCGCACCATTATAATATGATCAAAACTGAGCTGCTGCATTTAACTATAACTACAGTTTTAATTATTTCTTGATGATGCTAAATTGTTTAGCGAAATGAGAGTCGAATGAAATAAATGCTTAATCCCAATTATTAGTGTGTGTGAAAAGTCAGATGCTTTTGCGATAGCTGGCGGTAGTCATAATTGCTCAAATCATCTCATTTGGGGAAGAAAAAAATGTATTCGTTCTTAAACTAGAGGTTATTGTATCGCTCATAACCTCATCTGTCAAGTTACAGAAATTTAGTTGAAAACCAAAATCAGTCGATATACGCTTGATCAGCATTGGGAAATATTGAAAACTTATTTTCAAAGTAGTGAGTCAGTTGCCAAAACCTGCCGAAAATTTCGTACAAAATTCGGTAGAAATGAAGCGCCAACTGAGAACGGTGTAAGGAAATTTGTGAAAAAAGTTCGTTGGTTAACTGACAATACACACGTTCCACATCGCCATCCAGCTAGTTCGATGGAAAATATTGCTGATGTAACTGAAAGTGTGCGTCAACATCCGAGTACCTCCACTCGCCATCGTTCACAAAAATTGAACATCAGCAATAGGGTTGTGCGAAGAATTTTACACAAAGACCTCGGTATGAAGGCCTACAAAGTTCAATTGGTTCAAGAATTGAAGACGGTTGACCATCTCTTGGGTTTTCGCTTCATTGAATGGGCCAATTATCGGTTGGAAGAAGATGAGATTTTTACGAAAAATCAACTCTTCCGACGAAGTTCATTTTCACCTCAGATGTTATGGAAACGAGCAAAATTGCCGTATTTGGGGCACAGAAAATCCACACGTGACAATTGATAAGTCAACGCACTCAAAACGAATGACTGTATGGTGTGAGATATGGTGCAAAGGCGAACTCGTGATCGACGGGTTGGACTCCAGGTTTATACCAACAAATGTACTAGTAACATCATCTCAAAAGCAAAATCGATATTATTAACCGAAACAACTATGAATGCCTTACCGTATCACTAAAAGTTTCCTGAAGGTATCCAAAGAATTATATCCATCTGGTATGGTTGCTTCTTCAGGAGCATCCTTATCAAACCAACTCTTCCACTGTTTATCATTAAGAGTAACTTGCTGCACTATATACTGAAAATGACGGAGTTTGGTTAGCTCCACCAAATTTAACCAAGTCAAGTCGGTTATCCATTTGGCTGGTTTAGGAGGACATGCATTTAAATCCAAGGCAGCACCGCCTTTAATGAAATTCTGAAACTCCTCGTGAGTTATATGTTCCCTGTCCAGATCAATATTCAAACACATCAGCAGTACAAACATGTACTTGTGGCGTTCATACAAACCCCTCGATTTATACTTGAAGATTTCATAAGTCAAATAATCGATAATGAATTGTATTCGTTTAGATATTATGGGAGTTTTCTCTGATCTGATCATGGAGACGTCAAATCGCTCCAAAAACTGAACTAGTGATGTCTGGTACATATAATTCACCATCGCCATACTAACCACCAAGAAATACAGTATACTGCCTCTGGTGGCAATGGGTCTGAACTCCTCTCTAGCAGCATTGATTTTAATTTCAGTCTCTTTAGCAATTTGTAGCTTTTCCCTGACTTCAGCAGCAGTATTCTTGGTTACATTCAAAACTTCAATAACAGTGTCGTCATCCAGCAAAGACCCCTTCGTAGTCGTCAGCTTATAAAGTAGATTTTGTTCAAGCTCCAGCATTTTTCTTCTGTTAGCTGTCACGTCTTTAATAAGGTTGGTTCGTTCAGTCTCCAGTTCTTTTTTCTCAGTCAGGATAACACGTCCCAACAGTTGGTCTTCCAGGCCTTTCATGGTGACTGTAAAATCAATAATGGAGGTTCTGGCGAATATTTCTGGAGTATAACTGGGGTTAGCCAGTTTGGTCGTGACGTAAAGTCTGAAGCTGTCATTCACGTCCACTTCCTTATCGCCAACTTTCACTTTATACGTTGTACCGATCTTGATATGATTTTTTTCGAGTACATTATCTAAAACAGGGTCCAGTTCTTCAGATATATCTTCTATAATCATTGGATAACCCAAAGATACTGCATCTTCTATGTGATTTCTGTAAAAAAATCACTCAAAAACCAGAGGTCCTAAAAAAACTATTATAATTATCACCTAAAATATTTATGATTTAAAGATGAAACTATCAAGTGATTCTCCTTCTCTTTATTTTTCACCCAGGCCTTTCCTTGACTTTGGGGGTCGATTAGAAGGGGATATCTGGTAGCAGTTGTCACGATGATTCCATTTTGAATCGAGAGCTCGTCCGTTGGTAAGCCCTGCAGGTTCCATTCTCCTATCTAATGCAAACTACAGAATTAGTTTGGAAAAAAATGGAAGAAAATAAATTGATTGGCACAGAAATATGAACATATTGACTTATTTGTTTTTGTTCATATCATTCATGGTTATAATCGTTGATACACACGTTCTTAATTGATGCAAAATCTGACTCATGGTGAGCATGGTAAATAGTAAACATAAAAATGAGCTTTTCGAATATTTCAAGGACAACATGGATAAGGATTAAATCATATTATACTATTAATCTGATAACTACTATTGAGCTGACTTCCACAAAAATAACATTTATGCTGAATATTCACAATTCTATGTCAGTCAAAATATTAACGTACCGTTGCCATATCTGTCAGACTGTCTATAATGTTAATGCTCAGCGTGACCGGTATTTTTCTTCTAATCAATGCATCCAACCACGACTGTTGCATCACAAACCTAAATTCTTGATTAAAAGGACCAGTATAACCCAAGAATCCAGTAAGAAGGACAACATCACCGATGAGACGTTCGGTTTCTGCTTTGAACTGTGCCAACTGATCCGTCCATCGGATTCTTTCTCCAGCCAAGCCGTCTATCAAAGCCGTGGCAGCATCCATCTTGTTCTTAACCTTCATAGCGGCCTCAAATATTTCCTAAAATCAAAACGAGCTTTACATATCTGTTGTTGTAAACGTTTTCTTGTGTAGTACCTGTTTGTGCGCCATAGCTTCATCGTACAGCATCTGGCACTGTTTCACTTCCGCCTCCTTGGCTGCCAGAAGGTCCATAGCTGCTTCGAGCTCTTCTTGAGCTCTGGTCAACTTCGCTTGTTGCACGGCCAAATTTGCCTAAAATGTTTTTCATCGTTCCAAATCAAACATCAGATGATAAAAAAAATTGTAAGCTATTTCACTATAATCAAAGATTCATCCTTTACATAGTGAGGGACAAAACTCTATAATATATAAGGCAAGGCTTTGGATGGGGGAGCGGCAGGGCGCCGGCGTGGAGTGCGATATATATATATATATATATATATATATATATATATATATATATATATATATATATATATATATATATATATTGGAGGACACATGTTTCGTCTGTTGGTGGTTAGACTCATCAGAGTACCGACATATGCTCTCTCGCCAAGAATAGGGAGTCCTTCTCCACTATTAAACAACCCATATTTTCCATATAAGTGGAAATTACACTCAGTCCAAAGAAGTTGATAATCTCCATGTATATACATATATATATATATATATATATATATATATATATATATATATATATATATATATATATATATATATATATATATATATATATATATATATGTATATATATATATATATATATATATATATATATATATATATATATATATATATTATTATTATTATTATTAGGTGCGTATAGACCTGGTTAGATCACGCAAAGCATTATGTCTCACTTTCGAGTGTTCTTTCCGATCCTCCACACCTCGCTCATCCTTCCTCCATGGATTCTGTTTCTCTCCTCCGTTCCACTTTGTTCCCGATCTCCTCGAAACTTCGCTCTCCGATGCAACGTTCCATATATGTATTTTGTTTCGGTAAGTTCTTCTATCCTTAATCTCTGTCGAACCAATTTGTGCCTTTCCCAGATCAGCTCTGACTTGTGTGATCCATGGTACTGTTGACTTGACTCCTTGCATATATGTAAGAATTCTGTTGGTGAGTCTTGTCGGTGGGAGTCTACTGATATGTCCATAGAATTTCAACCTTCTTTTTCTTATGTCCGCCGCTCCGTTGGACATTCTCTCTGTGGTCTTTCGAGAATGTAGTCTGTATCCTTCCTCTGTCAGTTTTGGACCGAGAATTTTCCTCATAATTTTGCGTTCATCTTTTAGTATGTTTTCTATGCCGCTTTTTGTATGAAGTGTAAGTGTCTCGCTTGCGTATAGTACTTCTGGTTTGATTATTGTGTTGCAGTGTCTTATTTTTGCCTGTATAGATAGGTATTTCTTATTGTAGATATTGTGTGCCTTGCCGTATGTCCTCTTCATCTTCAGTAATCGAGTCTTCTGACTCTCTAAGTCTAATTTTGAGCAGAAGAATTCGGTTTTTTGAAAGGAGATTTGTAGGCCAACTTTTTCTGTACATTCCTTGAGGACTTCGATCTGTTTGGTTGCCCTGTTTTCATTGTCTGCGAGTATGACTAGGTCATCTGCGAAGGCCAGGCGTCATATTTCTATGTTGTTTTTGGATCGTCCGAGTCGTATTGGTTTCCATTGTCCTTGATTTTTCAGTTCTTTTTCCCATTCCCTTATGACATTGTCCAGGACCAGGTTGAAGAGGAGTGGGGATAACCCATCTCCTTGGCGTACTCCAGTTTTAATCAGGAAGAGTTCGGAAATTTCTCCCATAAATTTTACTTTAGAGGTTGTGTCAGTCAGTGTCTGCTTGATCAATCGTAGAGTTTTGGAATCGAGTCCTTGTTCTTCTAGGATGTTGAACAAAGATTTTCGGTCGATGCAGTCGTATGCTTTCTGGAAGTGCACGAACGCACAGATGATTGGGACGTTCCTGATAGCTTTGTATTTCAGTATAGCTTTTAGGTTAAATATTTGTTCAGTGCATGAGCTGCCAGGGCGAAACCTGGTACTCACCAATTTTATGTTCTAATTGTTCTTGTGTTCTCTGGAGAAAGCATGTTGAAAGGATTGTGTAAGTGACTTGTAGTAAAGAGATTTCTCTGTAGTTGTTCACATCTGTTCTGTCTCCTTTCTTGTGCAGAGGGTGGATACGAGCACATTTCCATTCATCTGGTCATTTTTCTGTTTGCCAAATGCTCGTGATGCGGATTTTCTATAGTTCCGCGGTGATACCATCTTCACCAGATGATATATATATATATATATATATATATATATATATATATATATATATATATATATATATATATATATATATATATATATATATATGTGTGTGTGTGTGTGTGTGTGTGTGTGTGTTTCTAAATCATTCCGGGTGTCGATCCGTTGATCCTGTGAAGAGTCACGGCGTTTCGCCAAAATCGCATTTGGCATTTTCAAGTGTTGTCCGCTTCGACTGAAGAGTCCAACTAGTCCAACAAGTAGTCCAACTAGTTGGTTGGTTCGAAGATACAGGGCGAACAAAATTTGCGACAATCATATTCGATATTTGTTGAAATCATTAATGTAAATAAAAGTAGGGTGTACGTCAATGAGTTTATCAAGTACAAGAATTTTTTTTTTCGATCTCGGTCATTTGAAACGGCTGTTTTATCTAATAAGTGGATTTCATCGGTCGCATTTGTTTACATAGATTGAGTGACGTTTGGCTGTTTGACGTGTCTTAAATAGTGAGTGAAGTCCTCTATCATAATGTATACAAACGCCGAGATGACTGACATGCACTTTATGTATGGACTTGTCATGGCAATGCATTACAAGCTAGGCGATTGCACAGTGAACGATTTCCAGCCCGTAATGTCCCCGAACGAAAAATCTTCGAAAACATTCATCGACGTCTTCGTGAAACAGGCACATTGAAACGAACTGAAGGGTCAGGAAGATCACTGACTGTAAGAACGGTACAATTGGAACAGAATGTGCAGGACATGATAGCGGAAGAGCCTGGTAGTTCTACGCAAAAAATTGCAAATACTTTGAATGTGAGTCACTGGAGAGTTTGGAAAATTCTTAAGGACAATTTGTTGTATCCATACCACATTCAACGCGTTCAGGCACTACTACCTGTTGATTTTCCTCCACGTATTGCTTTATGTCAATGGATATTGCAAACTTTACTTCGCATCCCTCTATTTCTGACACAAATTCCTTTCACCGATGAAGCCACTTTCGCAAGAAACGCAATAAGAAATTTTCATAATAACCATGTGTGGGCAGATGAAAATCCGCATAAGGTATGCGAAGATAGTTTTCAACATCAGTTCTCGTTGAATGTTTGGGCTGGAATTGTAGGTGACTATCTAATTGGACGGGTATTTCTATCACAAAGACTTACTGGCAAGGTGTATCGCAACTTTTTGGAAGCAACGCTGCCTGAGTTTCTGGAAGATGTACCATTGGCAACAAGGCATGAAATGTGGTTTATGCACGATGGTGCACCACCACATTTCAGTTTGGTTGCTCGTGATTTTTTAACAGCAACATACGGATATCGCTGGATTGGTCGAAGAAAGCCACACGCATACCCTGCTCGATCCCCGGACTTAAACCCCCTGGATTATTTCTTCTGGGGATATCTGAAGTCATTAGTTTACGCTACTCCATTGAAGAATTTGGATGATTTGCGAAATCGGATAATTGCTGGGTGTAACTCAATTAGAAACGACCCTGGTGTGTTTGAACGAGTTCGGCAGTCAATGACGAGAAGATTGAATGCTTGTATCAAGGCTGGAGGAAGTCATTTCGAACATTTATTGTAGATTGAGCAACTTTATATGTACTTTTTGATAATAAAATGTTGTTAATGTCGTAAATTTTGTAAACACCCTGTATATGAAGTGTATGTTACCTAAACCAGATGCATTTTTAATCATTCGAAAAAATTCAGTTGAATTACGACATCTATTACTCAGATATTTATTTATTTAAAAGCTCTACAGACCTTGAAGGCCTAGGGTGTAGTGTTTACAATATCGTATTTTACATATCATTATTTTACATATAATTATAACATTGCATATGTGGTTCCCATCCTTCACCAGTTCCTCTGCAGCACAGTTTGGACTATCCCTCTCCACTCCTTTCTATTGTTTGCTATATCCTTCCATTCCCTCATCCTTATCGTATCCAAATCTTCCTGTACTTGACTCATCCATCTTTTTCTTGGTCTGCCCTTCCTCTTCTTCCCTATTGGCCTTCTGCGTAACACTAGATTTGTCATTCTCCCTCCGCCCAGTCTCTCCACGTGCCCAAGCCATCTCACTCTCTGCGCTTTCGCAAATGTTATTATATTTGGACTTTTGTACAGGTCTTCCAACTCATTATTTGTTCTTCTCCTCCATCCCTCCTCAGTTCTCTTTCCTCCATATATGGCTCGTAACATTTTCCTTTCCAACCTTTTCAGTTTCTCTTCCTCTGTTCGGTTTAGCGTCCAAGTTTCACATGCGTAAGTTGTTGTGGGTCTTATTACTGTTGTATAGATTCTTTGTTTTGTGCTTCTAGACACATAGTTGAACTTCATCAGTGCCTTCAGGCTTCCATATTTTCGATTACCCTTTACTATCCTGGCCTGTATTTCGTGCTCTTCGTGCCCGCCCTCTTCGATTGTAACTCCTGGATAGCAGAATTTCGGAACTATTTCGAAAGTATATTCTCTTCCATCACTGGCGACTATGGCCATGTTTCTCTCTTTTGCCGATCTTGCATTTGTCCCATCACCATGTATTTTAACTTATTTTGATTTATTTCCAAGCCGAACTTCTTCCCATCTTTTTCTATTAATCTTATGGTTCTCTTTAACTCCTTTTTGGTTCTTGCCAGTATAGTCAGGTCATCTGCGAAGGCCAAGCATTGGTGTTCACTGTTGTATATTGTGCCATCAGTTCTCAGCTTGCTATTCCTTACTATCACCTCCAGTATCAGATTAAAGAGAGTCGTTGACAGAGGGTCTCCGTGCCTAAGACCTCTTCTCACCTCGAATTCTTGCGATACATCACCATTCCATACTATTCTATCTGTTGTTTTATTCAAGGTCATCTTTGTCAAACTAATGAGTTTTTTGGGTATTTCTAGTTGGTTCATTCCTTCATACATTTTTCCCCTAATTATTCTATCATAGGCTTGCTTAAAGTCTATAAAGAGAGTATGCAGCTCAATTTTGTATTCATAGCAAATTACTTGGATCTCTTTTAGAGTAACTATTTGGTCTGCCGTAGATCTGCTGTTCTGAACCCTGCCTGGTACTCACCTATGACTTTTTCTGCATATATATTTAATCTTCTTCTTATTATCTGACACAGTACTTTGTAGCATGTATCTACCAATGCTATACCTCTATAATTTTCATATAACGATCTATCTTCTTTTTTGTATATTGGGCAGATTAAGGCTTTTGACCATTCAGCCGGCATCTTCTCTTTTGTCCATATCAATTTTATTATTTCGCTGATGATCTTCTGTAATTGTTCTCCTCCTGCCTTTATCATCTCAGCCGTAATGCCATCCTCGCCGGGGCTTTTATTATTTTATAATTTTTTTATAATGTCCTTTATCTCTTCTTCTGTTGGTTCATCTATCACTATTCCATCTTCGTAGCGTAAATACTGTTCCTCCTGTTCTTCTGCTCCTCCATCATTCAACAATTTATCAAAGTGGTCTTTCCATCCATGTAATACATCATTTTGGTCAGCTATCAATGTTCCTTCTTCGGTTTTAAAATAGTTATTTCTACCATGGTAACCCTTTTCAATTTTTTTCATACCCTGATAAAACGATCTTACTTCTCTATTCTGGAGTTATTACTCAGATATTACACCATTAGATACATCATGCTCAATGTCTGAACATATTTTTAAGATAGTTCGTTTTAGAAGTCCTACTGACAATTTGCTTTTTGTTGTCTTATTAACAAACCACATCTTAAATACAGAACATTCCGTCTTTCCATGTCTTATATTTTGATTTATGTCTTATATCTCCCCCCCCCCCCCTAGCTTGCGAAATTTCCACATTAAACTCTCTTTTATCCATCGCCCTTTTCATCCCTTTATTCCATGATCCCCTCGGTGTTCTCCAATTTAATTGGAGAATGGCACCCATTGGAATAGTCTAGAAATTTCATTTTTTTTTGGTAAATTTTAATGCAAATGTTTTGCTCGACAAATATCCATTAAAAAAGTAGGTTCTCACCTACTATCCATACCACGTAACAGTATTTTTTTGATATGACCTTATAGTTGTTACTATATTTATCATTAAAAATTCGACCTGTTAATAATTATTATTACTTGTAATAATTAATAATAATAATAATAATAATATAATAATCAAGTAATAATTATATTATTACTTGAAATAGTTACCATAGAAAATGTCAACTTTTTCCAGACAATTCACTCAATATTACCTTAAGAGGTAGAACTTCACGATTCACATCATAAAAGGCTGCCATCGCTATAGTCCAAGAGATCAATCCAGCAACATTGCCACAAGCAGTTTTGGCTGCTTCATAAGTGTACAATGGATGCGTGAGATACGGATGCAGGATATCTATCATCTCTCCATTAATCGTGTCCTTGGGATAACCTTGAAGATTTTTCAAGAAGTTTGTGTCCGCCATGACCTTTAACACAACCATGATTTACTGAAAGGTAATTGTGCGTATTAGTGTAGAAATACCTTGAGAGATTCAGTCCAAGAAGGAGTGAGGAAATTTTTCTCAAAATCCGGTTTGGTAGGTTCAATTTTCCTCTTGAAGTAGATCAGCACAGCATCCATAATCAACAAAATTAAATAAGGTGGTTTGCCCAGTTTTCGTACAGTAGCGATATCAGAAGCTTTGATTGTCTAAAATCGAAAACTTATCTCATCAGTTTTCATCGTATGACATATAGTGGATATAGTTTAAGGAGATGGTTATAATATTAGAAAGCTCGCGTACCTTCAGAGGATATTTATTACGACATTGTGGATCTTTGTGAAAATTTGTCATCCCGGATAGACAATAGATGTTCAATACATGTTCAACAACGTTTAAATTCAACACCCCACTATTTCTTGTCCACAACAAGCATCACTGAGGGAGGGATTCTGTCTTGAAAAGAATCAAATCTAGCCCATTTTATGAAGAGTAACGATTTCGAGACTGAAGAGGTAAGTGATTTCTTCAAGGCATCAGATGAAGTTTTTTCAAATACTACTATGTGATAGAAGATATTTCAACAAGGAGCAATTTTCAAGAAATATTAAGAAACCCGGGGTATGCAACCATTAATAACAGCCTTTTAAATAGTTTTCAAAGATTTTCTGAAGTATGTGTGTTCACTCTATCATGAAAGCACTACATTGTTCAATATATACTCAAGGTAATATGCTACAATTCAGTCATCGCTTAATTTTGACATTTTTTCTCTATACTCTGCTGATTAGTGGACATTTATAAAGTTCAATGTTTGGTAGAACCTCGAGGATACCCCAGGGTGTCAATCTCTGAGTCGCAATAAAACTCGGTAGTCGCAATAAAAACGGTAGCCTTAACAAAAGAGTCTCTAGTCCAAGTTGGGGGTTGAGTTATGGCTTAACAGCCCATTCGATGACGAAGAAAAGCCCTCGACAAAGCTGGCTGAAGAAGGATCCTTGAGAGACCAAGGTACATCCCAGGTTGTAGCTCAATTCTGATCATGATGATAAATGGGCATATATAAGTGATATGAATGAATTTATAGTGGTAAAGAAAACACTGATAAGAACCCAATTCAAGCTAATACCACTACGTCTAAGTAAAAAAACGTCAAATACCAATAAAGCAGCTTCAGCAGCATCCAAAGCCGGTTTTGCAGCCATCAATTTCCCCTCAGCTTCCTGTTGATCGACACTGATCAGAGCTACGAGATTTTCTGCTCGTTCCTTCACAACCGTTGCCTCTTCTTTAATTTTATTTGCTATTTCACTCGCGGCCAATACTTCATTTAAAACCTAGAAGTAAGAATGTTAAAACAATACGCTTCCTCCCCCACTATATTATCAAAACCTTTTCAGCCGCTTCAGTTGCAACCGTCATTTCCTTTTCCTTAACCGCCAACTCCTTCCTCAAAATATCTACACTGGCCTGGGCTTCAACCAATTTCGAAAGACCGGTTTTCATTCTATGAGCCATAACGTCAATATCATCAACTTTCTTTTTGTAGAGCTGTTGGTATGCTCCCAGATAAGAAATAAAAGTTTTTGGAGTAACATAGGTCCTTCGTCTGAATCTAAAAACGAAAATTCCTTCGTTGAACTATTACTTGAGCAGTAAAGCAACGTACTTGTCGAAATATTTGTCGCAAAAGTCAGAAACGCCGTCATGAATCTCCGCCATAATCAACATTAGTTCGTTTTTAACGTCTGGTGTGGCTACGACTTCGTAGTCTTTCAGGAAATGTTCGGATACTTCCTCCAAAGCATCCTGTGGCCACTTTTGGAACCAATTTACAGTACAACCTGATATTAATCCTGGAAATTTAAGAGCTCGACTGCGGAACTTCTCCCCAACCTAAAATACTCGCAGTAATAAAAAATATATAAAATTAGTATCAATTCTCTCATACAGGAGAAAAGCACAAGACAACATGTAGATTCTGTCGAGCTCTTGTAATAAAGAAATCGTACAGATTATCAACAGTTGGAGGTCTTTTCGGTTGTATTTTCTTCATGATAGGGATCAGATCAGACTGAATTTCATCCAACTCATCTTTGGCGAAAAGATTCGCAATTTCACCCGAGCTCAATATATTATTGATACTTTCCAGGAAGGTTTCTTCCTTGATTTCGTTATCGGTAAAAATAAACGTCATTCCATGGCCTTCTAAACCAGCTACTCTATAAAGCTGTTTCATATCGTCCATTAGATTGTTTACATTGTACGATCTGAAATATACCACCATCCACTCAAAACACCTTTAACAAATTTTTTAAAACACAAATTACCTTGTTAATTGTATCTGGAAGCTGTGATAGTTGGCAATAAACGTAGATAATCGGGTCAAGCTCTGTTTTCCGGACCCACCAACGCCAACCAGCAAGGCATTTCCTCGAGGAGTGCGTATGATTCTGGATATTATCATCAGATTTACCATGGCGTCGTGGAAGAACACCAAATCCATCGGAGTACCACGAACAGCTTCATTATACTCAGACATAAATGCTAAAACATTTGTTTATAAATAATATTTGAATTATTAAAACATTTACTGTTTATTAATATTTTTAATTAACCTTCTTCAGAACAGTTATAACTTTATAACATATATTATTTTACTACATAGAATAAATTTATATTTTGACATGTAACAATATAACGTAAATAATAATAATAATAATTATAATAATAACCCTATGTCCCTAAACCCTATGTCTACATTACTGAACAACAGTAATATAGGATATAAACTAAACATGAGGAATCCACGAAAGCTCTCGCACCTACTATATATGGATGACCTTAAACTCTATGGAGAAACTAGAGAAAAACTAAACTCCTTAATAAAAATGGTCGAAGAATTTAGTAGGGATATCAAGATGTCATTCGGACTTGATAAATGCTCTACCATTAGCATTCAAAAAGGAATAGTCAACAATCAACATTCAACACACTGTAACATACAACTGGCACCTTAAGAATCCTATAAATATTTAGGTATACTTCAAAACGAGAAATTTAACCATAGCCAGTTAAAGAAAGACTTTTCTGCTATGTACGAAAAGAGGCTTACAAAACTTTTAAATACCAAACTGAACAGTAGAAACCTGATTAGAGCGATCAATGGATGGGCAGTGCCAACTCTGACCTATTCCTTTGGTATTGTTAAATGGTCAGTAACAGACCTTGATGGACTGGATAGATTAACACGTCGAACATTGACAAAATTTCGATGTCTGCATCCAAATTCATCTATGAAGCGACTGTACATTCCAAGAAAATTGGGAGGCAGAGGCCTCGTGAACATTAAGAACCTTTGTCTGAACCAGGAGAGTAAGATGAGAGAACGCTTCATTAATTCAAGCAGCACGCTAATGAAGTTGGTTGCTAAGGAGGACCGGGGTTTCACCCCGTTGAACCTAGATAAATTGAATCGTGTTGATGGTAGAACAACACTTACGGATTGTGTCCGTGAATGGAAACAACAGACACTGCATGGACGGTATCCAAAGTCACTCGAGGATGATACCATTGATGGACCATTGTCTCTAAAATGGCTGACCGATGGGCTGTTGTACCCAGAAACAGAAGGTTTTGCGACATCTATTCAAGATAAGGTAGTAAGAACACGGAACTATGAAAAGCATATACTACACTGGATGTTGTCGACCGATGTAGGAAGTGCGGTATAGTGGGGGAAACGATTGAACACCTTATCGGTGGGTGTGCAGTTCTAGCCCCTAATGCTTATTTAGGAAGACATAATCAGCTGGCGAAAATTATACATCAGCAAATTGCATTAAAGTATTCGCTATTAGATAACGCACCTGCTCCATATTATAAGTACTCACCTTCTCCCGTATTGGAATCATCTGATTCAATCCTGTACTGGGACAGACCAATCACAACAGATCGAACGGTCGATTATAATAGACCAGACATTGTTCTAATTAGTAAAAAGGAGAAAAGGGCTTTTATAATTGACATCGCAGTGCCACTCTCTCATAATATCAGGAAAACCGAGTTGGAGAAAACCACTAAGTATGAAAACCTTGCGTACGATTTGAAAAACCAGTGGAAACTGCATAAGGTAGAGATAGTGCCTTTCGTTATATCCGCCGAAGGCCTAATAAGTAAGAACTTTTCAAAAAATTTGAAGAACCTTGGTATCTCAAAATCGATTGCCATAGTGGGACAACGTGCAGTACTCTTGCAGACGTGCCACATTGTTCGTAAAATTTTATGCTAAGTGAGAGGAGTTGAATTGCTTTCTCATTTTGGCATTGTAATATAAACTAGCTTAGGCTGAGACGCTGAGTTCAGTACGAGGATAATAATAATAATAATAATATTTATTTGTTTCCAAAACCATAAGGCATTGAACATCGTTAAGAAAATACATAATAAATACTTAATTCTATATAAAGAAAAACGGAAAAAAAATTAATTACAATTCAAATATATCTGTAACATAAGTCACAAAAAAAAAGAAGGAAAGATAGGAAGAAAAAAAAAGAGAACTGGAAAGAAAAGAAGAGGAGAGAAATACACAGTCAACATCGTATTGTTAACATAATTTACATGAATTAGCTGATAACATAATTAGTACAAACATAAACAGTTAAATTCACCAAAACAGGCTATTCTAATAATTTAATTGAATTTAAATTGTTATAAAATAATAGTTATAAAATAATGCTTTGCGATAGCCTCCTCAAAGAGATCTCTATTATTAAATACAAAAGTGTTCGCATCCAAAATAAACATGCTGACAACTGTCAGAATTCTTTTGCCAATAAAAACATTCCTGCAGCTTTCGTGATGCTTCATTTGAAAAACACTTCTTATGCATCTTTTTGGAGCACAATTATCCTCTCTATATCTGGAGAATTTCCCCAAAAAATCAGACCGTATCTTATCCTCGACTGAACATAGGCATGGTAGGCTGACATTGTAGCCTCGGAACCAACATTCTGAGCTATGATTCTCAGTGCATAGCAATACCGAGATAAACCCGCAGCGACTTTTTCCACGTACCCTCTCCAATTCAGCTTTCTATCAATCACAAGGCCCAAGAAACACACCTGTTCAGAAGACTGAATTTTAACGTCTTTATAGGTAAAAGTAATACTGTTATTCTTTCTATTGCTGAATACAATGGACTGGGTTTTAGGCACATTTAAGAGAAGATCCCCAGTAGAGAAGTATTCATCAAGAATTCGATACGATTTCCCAACACTCTCGAGCATCAAATCGGAATCATCTTCGCTAAAAATCAATACTGTGTCATCCACATAGAGTACCGTGTGCTGTTCTGTAACGTTTGGAAGTTGATTTGTATAAATAATATATAATAGTGGACCCAATATAGAACCTTGAGGAACGCCTTTTGTCACACAAACCTTATCAGACACAATACCTCTACTGCAAAAATCAGTCTCTACCACCTGTTGGGTTCGGTCTTTTAGATATAATTTTATTAACATGAGTGCATTTCCCCGAACACCACAAGTCTCAAGTCTTACACAGAGAGTATCATGATTCACGCTGTCAAATGCCTTTGTTAGATCAAAGCACATGGCCATGGTTAACCTTTTGCAATTTACTGAATTTAAAACATTTGTGATAGTTTGATAAATCGCCCTAATGGTAAATTTTCCCTTTCGAAAACCATTCTGATTATTAGGCTTTGTGTTGTTTTTTTTTTAGTGTGCTTATGTGAATTAAAAATATAAAATCAAGTAAACAGTTTTTTTAAGATAGAGCCCTTCCCGGTTCAAGGGTCTTTTCTAATACCAGATATATTAACGAACTGGGTGGCGCTCTTTTGTCGCGCAGTTTCATCCTGTCCAGGACCTGCTTTTCGATGCTTCCGGCGAACAGCTGCCGTCGCTGTGATCTATATTTTTTATTTGTTCTCAAGGAAAATATAGATGGTCACAATATAATAGTTATTATTATAATTAACCTAAAAAGAAATAAAACAAACAAAGAAAAAGAATTGAAGCCATTTTCGGCTCATGGCATTATAAGTATTAACTGCGCCTGAAAATTGTTTATCAACTCGATGCGGTCTTTTTCCCTTTCTTCCCACTGGACATGCGAGCCGAACCCGCTACCACGCTGGCTAAAACAAAATTTGAAAACAAACCTAACTTTTCCTTAATAAAGCGTGTTTAATTTTTGGGTGCTTTCTGCTATTAAAATACCACACGTTTATGAAAATAATGAACTAGTGGACATAATATTAACTTACGGGGAGTGCCAACAAAATGAAGGCGCATCATGTCGTTTGTACGCGGAACGGTTTTCTTTAAGAAATCATCCGGCTCGCGACAAAGAGTACTTAAAGGCACAAGTCTATAGCAGGTCAAGTTGAAGTTAGATATAGTAAAGTGTGGAATATTATACGACAAGAACACGATTATTCCTATCATTATCAACGGGTACAAGCGTTACAACCCGAAGATTATCCTAGAAGAGTTTTTACTACTACACTACAACAACAAAAATTTTACTAAATTTATTTTGACTACCGATGATGTCACATTTGCAAGAAATGGAGCAAATAATTGCCACAACAACCAAGTTTGGAAATTAGAAAATCCGTATGTTGTGAAAAGAACTCATTTTCAGCACAGATTTTCAGTAAATGTTTGGACTGGCATAGTAAATGGCATCCTTATTGGACCTTTCTTTTGTCCAGATCGACTGACAGGTGAATATTATTTAGGCTTTCTTCACAACAATCTGTCACAATTATTACAAAATCTTCCTTGAAATGTTAGACAGAATATGTGGTTTCTACATGATGGAACTTCGCTACATTTTAGATGAGAAGTTTACAAACATTTAAATAATGAATTTCCTAACAGATGGATAGAGCACAATGGACCCATTTCTTGACCCGCACGCTTCCCGGATTTAACACCCTGCGATTTTTTTCTGTGTGGCTGTTTAAAAAAGTTAGTTTAATACGATGGAGAAATAAATACTGTGAAGGAACTACAACAGCGCATTGAAGACGTTTGTGGTGTTATTCTTGGATACCGGGATTTTATTTTTGACGCGTCTAGTGACGCGAATTTTGTAACATGTAACAATTTTGTTTTTGTTATTCTGCAACTTTTATGTAAATAATTTTTGCGTCTGAACTTCCGATAGGGATTGCTGTTGAAACACTATCATCATCATGGCACATTAAATGTCTAGCAAATCGTCACGGAAGTTATTAATTGCACAATGTCTTGAATAGTTAGTGAGATGGGGAAGCATCCCTATGATGGAAAAAGGGCAAGATGGGTAGGTTTTCTTTAAGAGCCATTTTACGGCAATAGTCCGCTTATTCATTACCCAATATTTATTGGAGACCCATATCATGCATGATGTGTATTTTTTAATTAAGGTCCGTTTTTTAATAAGAAGAAAAATACTGTAATATCATTAAAATATATATATTTCAATTTTGTTCAAACATCTGTCATACCGCCCAACAAGTTTTTGAACTCCGAAGAAACCTGCCGCCAGTGAAGAAACCCATTCATGATTACAGATTTAACTTCTTCGTCATTGAACCGTTTACCACCAAGGAACTCTTTCAAGTACCAAAACAAGTAAAAATCACTGGTGCAAGATCTGACTGTAAGGTGTATGATCCATTTCTTATTATCCAAAAAAATATGTGTGTTCGTGCAGAAACATGTGGCCTTGCATAGTCATAGAGCAACATCACGATGGAAGACAGTACAGCCACGCTGCTTGTTCTATATTACACGCCGGAGTTTTCTCAAGGTGACACAATACGCATCAGAATTGATTGTTGTGCCTTTCGGCACCACACTAATCCACTAACACACATTATATCTAAATTCCATCCATAAAAATAACATATCACGATTCACAATTCATTCAACCACCCACAACAACATAAACGGGCAGCCTACAATAGCATGATACATAGTTTAACCAATGTTCCTCTAAATCCAGACAAATACAATGCAGAATTATGTTTAATTAAACAAAGTGTGGTTAACAACGGCCATCCAGTTTCAAAGTTGATCAAATAGTCTCCAAAAAAAAGAAAAATGTCGCGCTTTCAGAAGACTATCTTAGGATTAAAATGAAAAAAATTGGACTTAAAACTCTTTCTTATTATGGACATATATA
Organism: Cosmopolites sordidus; assembly: GCA_031761425.1. Lineage (NCBI taxonomy): Eukaryota > Metazoa > Arthropoda > Insecta > Coleoptera > Curculionidae > Cosmopolites > Cosmopolites sordidus. The sequence continues at coordinate 89,433 of JARFXV010000597.1, forward strand.
TGAAAAACTCAACGGCAATAATATACATGTAGGCTTTAAAACCAACAATTCTTTAGGAAAAATGTTAAAAAGCTATAAACAAAAAACGGGGAAACACAATAAATCAGGCATCTACCAAATGAATTGTGGCTCGTGCAATAAATTTTATATACGTCAAAGTGGTAGATCATTTAAACTCAGAATAGCAGAACACAAGCGCAGCTAGTAAATAATAAAATGGAGTCATATATTTAATAATGATTTTAAAATATCACATTTAGAAAATAAGGGTACCAAACTGAATGTACTAGAATGTTTGGAAATAAACCGGCACAAATACACTGATGTCCTTCTTAATGACCAAAAAGACTTCAACCATTATCCGGTATTAAATATGTCAAAAAAACAGTCTGAGTAAGGATTCTGGATATTCCCAGAAGAAAACATGTAAAATTTCTTAGTACCTACTATTTGTCACAATACAATTTTATTCTTTGTCAATCATCCGAAGAAGCTACAGTGTAGCGAAACGAGTTCTATTTTAGAGAAAAATATAAGTGGAAATTCGACAATTTTAAAATTATTGATTGACTTGTCCGTTACTTTGTGATAGTTCATTTTTTAAAAAGGAAAAAAACAATTTTTTACTTTACTTTTTTCCTTTATTTGGGTTTTTCTTCACTATCTAAAACTCAAAAAATATCAAAAATACCTGTTCTTATGTAAAGAAAGAATCACAGGGTAAAAACAAAAAGCCAAACGGCGACAAATTTCGCAGTGATTCTTTTTGTAATAAATTTGCCTAACGAACAAAATTTTAAAGATATAAAAATGTTATAAAAAAAATTACAAACTTTTAACGTTAACGTTTCGGAGGGTACTGTCCCCGCGTTTTCAAAACTAAACTAAAAAATAAATTATATTAATTTGTAATATATAAAGTAACGAGTGAAAGTAAATATATTTTTTTGTGTATGTCAACGATACTTACATTGACAACAATAGATTTTCATGACAGTGACATACTACCAAAAAATATATATAGGTAATGTTTACTGTGTGATTGTTTATTGTACTGATTGTGTATTCAAATATTTAAATGTGTTTAATTGTATTCTTTAGAATCGGGAACCATATTGAATTTAAATCTAGGTAATATAATATATTATTATAAAGGTAATATTATTTTTTTTATTTATTGGGATTTTCGGTCAGTAATTAATTTTTAATTTTTAATTTTTTTATTAACGTTTCGGTTCAAACAAAGAACAATCCTCAGAATAATTCTACAATACATATAACTTTTATAAAAAACACAAACTTACATTTAAAAACAAACCAATATGAAATTAAACAATTAATTTTTAAATTTTTTTAAATAATATGTGATCATTTTTTTTTTAATTTTTAAATGACATGTTTGACTTTGACAAATTTAACAATTCTTTCACCTATAAATTTTTGGTTTTTATAGGAGCCACATTAGCTGTGGTGTCTAAGGAGTCAGCCTTAAGTTACGGCAGTTAATGTGGAGCGGGTTCGAATCCCGTTCTAGGCAAAAAAAGATTTTCTAAAATTCTTGTGAATGTTTCTACGCCAGTTTCACGCCAGTTCGAGGCTGGGTAAGGCCGGATGCCTTCTGAGAGGTTTTCTACGTTGGTCACTCGCCAGTCGGTAGGCTTCTCGAGATAATTTTGGTTAAGCACAAAACTAAAGGTTTGATAGCCCGAGGGGGTGCTGACCGGGGTTTTCCGTAGCTGATGACCGTGGTTCGGAACCCACGTTAAGCTGTAGGTCCAGTCGCTAAATAGCCTTCTCAGTTGCTGATGCGCCTCAAACCCCAAAACTTTACTTTACTTTGTTTTTTATTATAACCTAATTGTTTTGAATTTGTTATGTGAAATATTAGATGCAAAAATAAAAAATTATGAAAATTTATTATTTAATAATGTTATTATATATACAACTTAAATTATCTGTATCATTTCTGAAATTAATGGTATTATGTGTTTTATTTTATATAAATCATTTCGTTATATTTCTTTTTTTATATTGTTTTTCAAAATCTAGAATTTTTATGTCGTTAAAATTAAACTTGTGTTCATTAACTATAGCATGCCTTGAAAGGGCAGTTACGTTTGGGTCAAAGTTTCTAATGCTTTTTTTATGTTCATTAATTCTGTTTTAAATATTGTTTAGTTTGTTCAATATATGAGCTTGGGCAGTTTAAGCAATCAATTTTGTAGATTAATCTGACCGAAAATCCCAATAAATAAAAAAAAAATAATATAATAAACGGTCAAGAATTATTTATTACCTTTATTATTAATCTACATATATTAATATGTAATAAAATATATAGGTAATGTTTACTGTGTGATTGTTTATTGTACTGATTGTGTATTCAAATATTTAAATGTGTTTAATTGTATTGTTAAGAATTGGGAACCATATTAAATTTAAATTTACCGAAGGCATAGTGATGCAGTTATTTATATTTAAATTAATTATAGCGGTTTCTTTTAATCTTCTGTATTTTTTTACCAATTCTTTTAATACCGTTTTGGAATTATTCAAGATTTAAATTAGATATGTATATATATATATATATATATATATATATATATATATATATATATATATATATATATATATTAGATATTTAAATATTTGTATTTATATTCAAGATTTAAATTATATATATATATATATATATATATATATATATATATATATATATATATATATATATATATATATATATTAGATATTTAAATATTTGAATACACAATCAGTACAATAAACAATCACACAGTGAACATTACTTATATATATTTTTTGGTAGTATGTCACTGTAATGAAAATCTATTGTTGTCAATGTAAGTATCGTTGACATACACAAAAAAATATATTTACTTTCACTCGTTACTTTATATATTACAAATAAATATAATTTATTTTTAGTTTAGTTTTGAAAACGGAGGGAGAGTACCCTCCGAAACGTTAACGTTAAAAGTTTGTATATTTTTTTATAACATTTTTATATCTTTAAAATTTTGTTCGTTAGGCAAATTTATTACAAGAAAGAATCACTGAGAAATTTGTCTCCGTTTGGTTTTTTCTTTTTACCCAGTGATTCTTTCTTTACATAAGTACAGGTATTTTTGATATTTTTTGGTATTTACAAGGTAAAAAATTGTTTTAATTCTTTTTTAGACAACTTTGTTTTATTTAAACAATTCACTATGAATTTCCATCAAGAAATTGTCGCAACCATCCTCACTTATTATTACTTTGATAATAGCTTCTTACTAAATAGTTTTTCCTTGAGGAACGCCCAACCGGGTATTTCCTCGTATATTTTCGGTGCATCGAAACAAAAATCTTCAGGTTCATCTCCTGTTGGTTCCGGAGGTTCCCTCAGAAAATCCACCCAGAAAGTTTCTTCCTCAGGATAGTGTTCAACATCTTCAGCTAATTCCTCCATAACTTGCTCTTTCAAAGCTTTCACAAACCACTCCTTGTCAGATATCACTGTAAATCTAAAGCAACGATTGTTATAAACTTTTAAATTGCACGACGATCACGATGTTTACCTGTCTGATATCACTCGCTCGCATTCGTGCCTCCATAGTTTTAACAGTGACGATATCGTAGGACATTCTAATCGCTGAACCGTCAATATACCCTGCCAGATTCGAGACAGATCTCGTAAATTGAAAACGTAGTGAAATTTAGCGGGGGTTGGTAACATTTTCTGTTTTGTTTTCTGCCACACGTGTCTGGTCAACGGTATTAGTTTGGGTAAAAATTCCACAACATCTTCTTCAAAACGTTCAATACAGAAATATCCACAGCCAATCTGACCTGAAAGAAAAAGCATGTAGAACATGGAGGGTACTGAAGATTAATAGGAGGAATACTGAAGATTAAGTCCATGGATATGGTACTGGGTAATGTGCAGTTAAAAATACAAAACTGCCTTTTGAGTCGGTGAGGGATATCGTTTCTCCCACCACCAGGATGGATCATAGCAGATAGCAACATAACATCTGCGATATATGAAAAATCACCCGGCTTGTCTAAACTGTAGAAACCACCTGAAAAAGAACCAGCTCAGAACCTACCACTATACAAATAGAAATATCATACCGTTTTCCATAAGTTGACGAACAATTTCATTGGTAATTTGATCTCCCCAGTCGTTGATCACTGGCATATTGATATCATCAATAAAAACACTTAAGGTTTTACCTGCAGGAGGACCATAAGTGGTTCCCACTCTTTTGTCAACATACGATTCGATAATTCGCTAAAATGAATCAATAGGTTTAAGCAATATCACCACAAAAAATACCATTTAAAAAATTGAGCTCTGCACATTCGTTTATAACAGTAGAATATTGGACGGGCCAAATGAGGTGACCACGTCATAAATGGTGATGAAAATCCACAAAATAGAATTGGATGACCATCGACTGAATGTGCGTGAACTAGCAGACATGGTAACAGTGGCGGCTCGTAAGGCGTTGGGGCGCCGCCCCTCCAGCATTTATCACAGTAAACAATTTTTCAGATCAAAACATCATATTGTATTACCGTTCTGTTTCTTTCCTTTAACTAATTTTCCTGGTTCACCTCCAGTATGGGGTTTTAATAGCACTAAAAGTAAAAAAGGATGAAGGGGGAAGCAAAAAAAATCTTCAGCAGCACTATTTTCTTCTACGCCCTCCCACTTTAAAAACCCACGAGCAGCCACTACATGGTAAGCATTTAAAAAAGTGATGTACATGGCATATTGACTGAAAATTTGGACAAGAAAAAGCTGTGCATAAGATAGGTGCCGCGATTACTCACAATCGAACAAAAACAGCGTCGTGAGGATATTTCAATCGAATGTTTGGCGAAGTTTCACAGGAATTAAGCTGAGTTTTTACATCGATTCATAACCATGGATGAATCATAGGTCCATTATTTTACACCTGAAATGAAGGAACTGTCAAAACAATGGACTGAAATGGGAGAATCAAATGCAAAGAAGGCAAAGACAGTTCGGTCTGCAGGCAAGATCATAGCGTCAGTTCTTTGGGATGTGCGTGGGATAATCTTCATTGATTATCTTCAGAAATAAAAAGCAATCCACGAGTATTATGCGAACTTATTGCAGCGTTTGTGTGATGAAATCAAGAAAAAACGGCTGCATTTGGCAAAAAAGAAAGTTTTGTTTCATCAAGATAATGCACCAATTCACCAAAATCAATGAGTTAAAGATCGAATTGCTTCCTCGCGCACCCTATTCGCTAGATTTAGCCCCAACAGATTATTCTCTGTCTCCAAACTTGGCTTTGGCAAAAAATGTCTTTGTGGTAAAAGATTTGCCAACAATGACGAGGTGGAATGTGCGGTTGATGACTGTTTTAAGGAACTCGACGATTCTCACTATAAACAGGGAATCGAAGCTATTGGGCATCGCTGGGAAAAGCTAAAAGGAGACTATCTAGAGAAATAAAGATATGTTTTCCCAAATTTATTGTATTTTCTTTGTTAGATCGGGTACATCTGGGACCTTCATATTTAATTTGAAAATATAAATTATGACGAGAGCATTCCAATTCATACAACTTCAGCAATTCCAATGAATACAACTTCTCCTTACTAATACAATTTTATTTTAATTCCTTCAAACCAATTGCCTTTCAGTTATAAACCATTTTTTAAGATATATATTTTTTAATGTTTTTTAATGTAAATTATTTGCTCGATAAATTTATCCATTTTAAAAAATCACCTATACAAATTTATAACAAAAGACTATAATTTGTAAAACTTAACCAGCGAAATGAATTTGAATTTTTCAGTTTAGAGCTGCGTCAACAACTGAGGCCATTTGGCAGCCCATAAAAAGTATATACCAGACAAAAACTAATAAAAAAGAATAATTATAGTAACCATTTTATAGATCATATAGTATATAATGAAGCTAATATGGATTAAAGAGTATATGGTTATATTCCAACTGGAACTCAAAGGTTAATTGGCAGACGACAGTAAATAAAGCAACTACTACAAAATCGTCGGGTATAATGCATAAAATAAAGCTCGAAATGTATATTAAGGAGGAATTCAAAAAGAAAACTGAAGTAATGAGGGGACAAAATAAACAGAAGATCCCAGGGAAGTTCATATCTTTGTAAAAGAGCAGATATCGAAGGACAGTCTAGCAAAACGTGATGAACAGAAAGAGCAGCATCATATAAGGTACATACTGACGGAGGGTCACTACTTATTAGATGACCATGTGAAAAGCGGCAGTGCCCGATTCTAAACATATTCCACTTTTCAAAAAATGACGCTCGAGAGCTGGAGAGGGACCACATTGAAGAATTTAGGTTTCACGGTATATAATTTAGACGAGTAACCTAAAGTATCCCAGTCAAATTGAACAATATTTTGAACAATTAGTGAGATGGAGGAGAAACCATCCCGGTGATAGAGAAGGGGCAAGATAGGAAGATTTTCTTTTAGAGCCATTTTAGCGTCAGTAGGCAAAGGAATTTTACTATCAACCCTCTAAATTGGGATTCCTGGATGAGTGAAATAATGTTAATAACTAGAGGCGAAAATAGGGGAGACACAAGAGATTGGATAGAACTTAAAGAATCAGAGCAGATAAGCCAATTGGATGTTGGATGGAAGAGTGTGTAAGAAATTGCCTCTCTAATGGCTAAAAGTTCGGCAGAAAGGCTACTACTCCAGGTGTGAAGACGAAAAACAGGTATCGTGCACTAAGGCCGAACACACTCCCTCGACTTGGAGCCATCAATGTAAATGATGTTATCAAGTCGGAGGTCTTAAATGATTTTAGGGAAAATGGTAGTATGAGGAGGGAGACCAGGAAAAGGTTTATTATATGGAAGGCGCCTGAAATTAGGAGCACATCACAGAAATAACCATGGCGGTTTGGAGGGGAAAGTTATTGGGTGACAGGGGGGAAATCAAGAAAGCCAAAGAAAGATTGACTAAGACTTACTGCATATCTCAAAAGTAGATCCAACCTTCTTATATTAGGTGGTGTAATTTCAGAAATTCAATGAAGACTGAAGATGGAATTGCTTCTGAATGCTCCTAGAGCTAAGGGTCGAGTTTTGCCCCACTTCTATCGGACGAAGATAGCTTGCAGGGGCAGACATGTAGGCGAAATGATTGAAACGTTTGCAGTTTGTTAAAGACCATCACACCAACTTAAAAAAAAGAAATGATTGATTCGATACGTAAAGTGCACGAATTTTTATAACAAAAGTCACCTTACTTTTTGACCATAGTAGTATTTCACATAAGTGTCAATGAAAGCATTCAAAAAGAAATGCATGAATAGAGAGAATTGATTCTCTCCTGATGATATTAACATGGTTAACCAAACTACCAAGCAGAGCCTGCAAAAAAGTTATTTGGTTTTTGTGATAAATCTTCTTAACTTACGTTAAAGTTTTCTAGTTTTTCTGTCCTGTTATGAACAGAATAATGTTCAAATAAAATACTCTCAGGGCTTTTTGATTTAAACAACGCATAGTTGATGATTCTTGATTCAAACAAAACACTTTAGAGCATAATTATTACTCACCTGGACCATATTCGGAGTAGTTGCTGAAGAAAAATTAAAGCATTTGCTCAGCTTATAATCAGGGTCAAAAGTCGATAGATATCCTTTAATCATAACAGTTTTTGCTGTTCCTGGTTCACCTAGTCAAAATAATAAAAGAAAAACAACTCTTAACAGTTACAATCAAAAATCCACCTACCAATAAGTAAAACTGCTTTATTTTGCTTGGCTGTATTGTGAATAAGGAACGCTGTTCTCACGTTATCCACATTAGGAACCAGAATATTCGTAAACTCTAACACTGAATCCTTTGGATAAACGAACTCTTCAACTCTCTCACGCCAATGCTCCCATCTACCGGTTTCCGCATTCACAACATATTCAAAAATGGTCTCGTTCTCCTTGCATTTTGGCCAGTCATGCCTTGAAGGATGCTCCAGGGCAAAAGTTTCTAGTTTAGCTCGATCTTCTAATTCCAACAGAGATCCAAGAGACCACATTACAGCAAACAAATATAGGCGTTCCAATTGCTTGTCAGTCCATATTTCTGAACAATTCAAAGATAATTATGAAACTGATTGATATAAAATAAAAGGATTCTCACTAGGCTCATCAGAAATATCCAGAATCCCTTGAAGAACATCGTAACATTGTCGAATATACAGTGCTTCTCTCACAAACATTTTTGGTTTTAGTCTCGCTTGAAGATATCCATGTAAGTCACCGAAACTCTTAGCGAACAAATTTCTTAAGGTGTCTCCTTCCTGTTGTGATCTGCTTTTTAACCAAGCATCAAGTATAGGTGACCAAGGCAAAACCGACGAGCTCATAAACACCATGCCTGTTAACAAAATCATAAAGAAAAAGTTTTGGTGATTCAAGTGAAACAAATACCCATTCTGGATACAGTGGCCGGACTGGCATTATCAACATTATCAGGCTCGAAAACTAATTTACAATTGTTGGCCATAACGATTCTATCACCATTAGCTAACGTCAAGGTTTTGTTGTCGTCTAAGACAGAGTTAAGGTTCTCGATCCACACTGCATCAACTGGACCATCCAACACTAACCTAAATTAATGTAAAGTCTAAATTTAATTGAGGTAGCCAATGCTTGATGAAAATTCATTTTAAATAAACAAGCCAAGATTAATATCTAAAATGTCCACTATATTGTTGCGATGCCTAGAGAAAATTATATATCAAAAACTAATTATTTCTTAGAACCATAGAAATTTAACAAAATTAATTCTGATCTTACGAATACCTTTCAAAAAAGAATAAAATAAATAATAAAAGACTCGTCTATTTTTAACGATTACGAATACATTTTACAATATACGAATTTTTAACCAAAATATGCAATTTTAAATACCTGTGATCTTATCAATAAAATAAAAGATATTAATTCACCCAAAAAAAATCCAAACTAATTTCTTACTTTCGATGTACAAAATTTATTCTCGAGTATACCACCAAACGAAGTAATAGAATTAGTTGACATTAGTCGACAAATTACTTATTAAATATAAAACTAATATAATAATGAAACAAGAAATTTTTAAGCTGCTGTCAATTAGGTTGCATTAGAATTATTTTGAATTTGATAATTAATTTTATGTTTCGAATGACGGTTTGATAATGGGGACCCCTTAAGATCCTTTACTGGCGGAACAACAAAATAATTCTCATTATGCTAATCACTTAACGTTAGAAAAGCATATTTTCAATGATAATTTTAAAATGTTACATAATGAGAATAAATCCAAAAAATGAAATATTTGGAGAGCCTAGAAATCAACAAAAGAAAAAATTTGGAGATTTTGTTAAATGACCAGCTAGACTTGAATGGTTCACCGTTATTAAACTTATATTGTCCTAGACGTTAACAAAAAATTGGATTTGCCCACTTTCATGTTTTATGGTGTATTAGATCGATGGACACTTTAGGTTGTAATTACTTTTCTCACTGCTAGTTTAGTATAGTTTGTATTGGAAAAAGGCACTGTATGTCGAAACAATTGTCATACATACAATTTTAAATATTGTGGAAATTTTTAGATATTAATATTTGCTTAGTTATTTAAAATGAATTTCCATCAAGTATCGGGTACCTCAGTTAAATTAGAAGCTCTTTCTCTGCTAGGCTCAATGAACATAAAAAAAGTTTCACTAAACAACAAAATAATTCTCACCACTTAATGTTAGAAAAGCATATTGTCAATGTTAATTTTAAAATGTTACATAATGTGAATAAATCCAATAAATTCAATCTTTTAGAGAGCCTAGAAAATAATAAATGGGAAAAATTTGGATATTTTGCTAAATGACCAGCTAGACTTGAATAATTCACCGTTATTAAACTTATATTGCCGTCCTAGACGTTAACAAAATAAATGGGTTTCCCCACTATCATGTTTTATGATATTATTAAGTCGATGGACAGTTTAGGTTGTAATTACTTTTCTCACTGTTAATTTGGCATAGTTTGTATTTGAAAAAGGCACTGTCCCGAACAATTATTATACATACAATTTTAAATATAGCGGAAGTTTTAGATATTAATATTTGCTTAATAATTTAATATATAGTCAACATACATATTAGAAAGCTAATTTTTTAAATAAATTTATTTCAGATACGCATTAAAAAGGGTAGCTATAGAAAAGGGTTTATTCTAAGGCGAAAACAGCGGTCAGGAAGGAAATTGCGAGTATATGATCTTATCTCCCAGATCATGAAATCGGAACAAGATGATAATCTTCATGTCATGTTAAAGGCCCTAGATATAACATACTGCTCGCTTTTCCTTTGGAGTGGAAACAGACCTACATCTGACCCGTATTCACTGTGTCCATAGTAATTATTTTCGTGAACCGGATTTTTCTAATGCGTTCTGCAACAAATCAACCTACATTTGATCTTTGATTTGCTCTTCTGGCTTTTTTCGGCCTGATGAACAGTTGTGTGAGTCAAATTCAATCATTCCACGATCATTTTGATCGACAACCGGCGATCAGAATGCAGTTGTAGATTTTCCACTGAGAGAATCATCTCCAAACCAAACCACCTACAAACCTGAGCCCTTGACAAAACACAGTTTCCATAGGACTGTTGAAGTTTAGCAAAAGATTCCATTGTACTGTACCCAGGCCTCAAACAAAACATCATACCTCACCGTTTCTCGAAAATGTCACTCATTTTCGTCAAAAATCTAGTTTACAAAAAGAATTTCTACGAACTACTAAATTATTCTAGTGACTTCAAATTGCACTTAGAAGGCATCAGATGTCAGCCTGTTTCCCCTTCAAAGGGGAAGCCAACAGTGCTGCTAGATCAAACACAACGCCACCAGTCTCATTACTTTCACACGATGTATCAAGGAAACAGGAGAGTATGTATACTGGAGCATAAGAAAGAAAACTATTTTAATGAATTCCAGTGAATTCCAATCACAATATATAAATCATCATCAATATAACCAGATGACATACCAACAATAATCACTTTTCTTGAATTTGAGTGTTCGCCTCCATAATGTGGAAAAAATCCCATCTGTCCAATCATTTGTTGCCACATCTAATCTACCGAACATCTGAGGTGCAGTAATAGCCTAAAATGTTTAAAATAATTAAACTCAAGTAAAGACAACTTAAAGACAAGTACTTTCGGATTCATCCTCAATTCTTTGTGAGGCAATCCTGTCTCTGTCATGGCTTTCATGAGAGTGTGCATACATTTTGTTTTTCCTGCTCCAGTAGGTCCTAAATATTTAAAAACATATAAATATTCAAATGATAGACGTGAATCGAAGGATATGATAATCCTATGAGAGGCGTGAATGAAGATACGGATGGATACAGAAGGAGGCAAAGGTTGAAGGAAGCCAAGACTCACTGATGAGTTGTAACACCACATGAAGAAACAGGAGGAGAAAATTCTTGTCACTATTACGAAATAAAACTACTCTCTTTACCTAAGACCATAAGACCATGCCTAACCAAAGAAGTTTCATATAACTGAACCACCTTCAAATTCCACGATGGGTAGTTGATCAAACCTGTATCAAAACAAACGTTTGTTACAGCTTTCTGTAGATCTTTCCACGAGTGGATAGACAACTTGATGCCAGGAAACATATCTTCAATCAACGACAAAAAGAGAGGTTCATCTTCATCAATCAGTTTGCTCAAATTCATATCCCTACAAAAAAAGTTTCCCCCTGTAAATTCCGCCATTTTATTTAATAACATTAAAATACCTCAACACTCTCATTACTATTGTCTCTTCAGTATCAGTCGGATGGCTTCTTTTCTGAGCACCTAAAGTTCTCAGTACTGAGAGAATGTTTCTCAGTCCGAAATCATAATGTACTTGCTTGGAAAGTTGCTCTTCACATAATTGATATAGAGTATAAAACTTCCTAGATAGTATAACGTTTTCTTTGAATCCACAAGAAGCCATCTTCACTCTGATGATGATTTGCCTGTCTGGTACCATCATAGCAACACTTCTAAACATAATTTTTAAATTCTCTGGTAGTTCCTGACGTCCCGCATATCCAGGGTTCATCGTTAAGAATATTCCGAATTCTATATTCATTGTCACATGATCACCATCCCTATTTAAAGATATTTAGTGAACTTTTTGGAAAATTTCAAATAAGTATCATAGTTACATGAAGATAAATATGGGTTTTCGTTCTTTTCGAGCTTGCAGTACAATATAAATCTGTTGAGCAGCTACTGATAGTACTGGTAGTTCTATGCGGTTAAACTCATCAAAACAGCCCCATGTCCCTGACTGAGCTAGTCCCTTAAAAACCAGGAAGGGTTATATATATATACAGGGTGTCCGCTAATTAATTGTACACAGCAAAACTGCAGATTTTTTAAGTAAAAATATTGCGAATTAACCCAACTTACTCTGTCCAAAAGTTAATAGTACAGGGTTACAGGTACAGGTACAGGTTAATAGTACAGTTGATACAGGGTATTAAAATTATAATTTATTTTTTAAATAGTATCTTTCTTGAAAAAAAATTGGTAGTGGGGGGTTTGTTAAGATAAGAAATTTAAATTTCTTGAAAATTTTTATGTAGACTCTGGAGGGCGCTGTTTTCGAGACTTCGCTTCTACGTTTGAAAGTGTATTCGCATTTTTAATGCACCCTCTACAAACTACATAAAATTGTTCGAGACATTTAAATTTCTTATCTTAAAAAACCCCCAATACCAAATTTCGTTCAAGACAGATACTTTTTAAGAAATTAATTGACGAAAATTTAAAATAGAATTATAACTTTAGCACCCTGTATCTTGGTGACTAACAACTTTTGAACTAAGTGTACCATTAATTAGCGGACACCCTGTCAGTTTTTGGCCGAGAATTGTCCTCATAATTTTGCGTTCTTCTTTTAGTATGTTTTCTATACCGTTTTTGATATGAAGTGTAAGTGTCTCGCTTGCGTATAGCACTTCTGGTTTGATTACTGTGTTGTAGTGTCTTATTTTTGCGTGTGAGGATAGGCATTTCTCATTGTAGATATTGTGTGTCTTGCCGTATGCCCTCTTCATCTTCTGTAATCGAGTCTTCTGCGCTATCTTTTCTCCTCCTGTGAATTCGAGGATCTCGCCCAGGTATTTGAACTGTGTGACCCTATTTATTTTGCCGTATTTGGTGTTCAAATTTTGGACATCTAATTTTGAGCAGAAGAATTCAGTTTTTTTGAAAGGAGATTTGTAGGCCGTCTTTCTCTGCACATTCCTTGAAGACTTCGATCTGTTTGGTTGCGCTTGTTTCATTGTCTGCGAGTTTAGCTAGGTCGTCTGCGAAGGCCAAGCATGATATTTCTATGTTGCTTTTGGATCGTCCGAGTCGTATTGGTTTCCAGTGCCTTTGATTTTTCAGTTCTTTTTCCTATTCCCTTATGACTTTGTCCAGGACCAGGTTGAAGAGGAGTGGGGATAACCCATCTCCTTCTTTTTCTTCCATAAATTTTGCTTTAAAGGTTGTGTCGGTCAGTGTCTGCTTGATCAATCGTAGTGTTTTGGGTTCGAGTCCTTGTTCTTCTAGGATACTGAACAGAGATTTTCGGCCGATGCAGTCGTATGCTTTCTTGAAGTCCATGAACGTGCAGATGATTGGGACGTTCCTGATAGCTTTGTATTTCAGTATTGTTTTTATGTTAAATATTTGTTCACTGCATGAGCGACCAGGGCGAAAGCCTGCCTGGTACTCGCCAATTTTGTGTTCTAATTGTTCTTGTGTTCTCTGGAGAAGGCATGCTGAGAGAATTTTGTAAGTGACTTGTAGTAAGGAGATTCCTCTGTAGTTGTTCACATCTGTTCTGTCTCCCTTCTTGTGCAGCGGGTAGATAAGACCGCATTTCCATTCGTCTGGTAACTTTTCTGTTTGCCAGATGTTGGTGATAATTTGCGTAAGTTCCTGTGGTAAATTTGATCCGAGGTTTTTCAATAGTTCCGCAGTGTTACCATCTTCACCGGATGACCTGTAATTCTTTAGTTTGCGTATGTGCCTGTGGATTTCTTCCTGTGTTGGTGGTGATGATTCTGAGTGGGTATGGATACAATTTTCCTTGAGGAGCATTGTGTCGCGTGATTTTTAACTTACTAAGCGAAGTTATGTAAAACTTCCGTCAGATGTCAGAGACAGTCATATTAAATGTAAAGCGCAAGAATTTTTAAAACAAAAAGTACCTTACTTTTTGATCATAGTAATATTAGTGGATTAGTATAGATACCTTAAAGATTCTCCCGAGACCCCTGAAATCCATCTGATCCGAACAATTGAACACCACCACGAATTTTCCTAGTGTCCTTCCCATATCCTTAGTAGTTTCCGTCTTTCCAGTTCCCGCAGGTCCAGCAGGAGCTCCTCCCATGTTGATCCCTACAAAATGATTCCAAAGAACAAAATCCACAACAATCAAAATAAAAACCTACAAATAGCTTGAGCTAACGTAATGTAACATCGATCAGTTAGTGGCGTGATAGCTAATCTTTCTGTGATTCCCAGATACTCGTTCTGGTAAAGGAAGATGACGTCGGTGATCCGAACTATAACATCGTCGTTCTCGTCGTTGTAATAAAAACGACACTGAGCCTGCCATTCAAAATCCAACAGGGTTCTCACTCTCAACTTGCATATATTATCGAAGATATCTCTGAAATAACACAATATAATATATAATATAATAATATAACACAATATAATATATAATACAATATAATAACAGCAATCAAACACTAGTTTTTATTTAAACTCACCTCTGATGGACATGAATGGTAACCATGGTTTCAAACTGGGTCCTCTGCATTTTCGTCAAATCTTTAGAAGTCAAGTCTATGAGTGAATTGAGCAAGTCGAGAAACCGTTGGTTGGTGATCTTCATGATCATCTTATCAAAGCGAGCTCGTTTTATAGCTATTTCGGCTTCCTTGGTCCATAATATCTGAACACCAACTAAACCAGCCTAGCAAAAATTATTGTAAAAATATGAGAGGCGTTATAAACGATAAGTAAAGGTAAAGCTTTAAAAAATCTCAATTTAATTTAAAAAGCGCGGGCATCATCTATTCCTAAATCAACATGAACTTTTTTATGAGAATAAGGAAAGACTCTAAAATAAGTACTGAGATTTGATTAATTATCCGAAAACGCCATGAATCCTCAATATACCAATATATAGTCCCAAATAAGAAAAAAAACGAGGAAGTCAAAGTTAAATTCCAATAAGAAGTTGCAAACTATCTTCATTAATAAAATATTTGGCTGTACCAACATTGGATATGATCGATCTGCAATTGAAAAACAAAACAAAAACCACATTCTTCAGAATTGTTTCCCAACGTGATCACATTTCAATTCGATACATCTATATGGTTTTTCAATTGGGACGGATCGATGTTGGCAGTCTGTGGTGGCCATGTTGTTTTGGCGGCGTCTGTCTAACTTGTTGTTTATTATTCAATCACTGATGCCAAATCGCCATGACAAGTTACACGGTTGAGCAGCCCGTCCAAATGATAAAACGTTGCGCCCATTTTACGGTAGACGCGCTGGCCGTTCAAAGTCGACTCTCCAACGTTTGGTGACCAAATTCGAAACGACCAGTTCGGTAAACAATGAGCCAACACCTGTATTTGGATTTTTTCATCTTCAACGGATATACTTTTTACCATCGATAAAGAAGACGAAGGATTATTTAAAGCAGAATGTAACTCTATTTATGTTAACCTCATAAAACAAAGTACTTTATACAACTCGTTCGTCTATTTTTTAGAAAATACAAAGTGTAACTAAAAAGACGTGTTTGAAAATTCGCAGCACGCCATCTAATGGATAATACTTGACAATATCACAACTATTTGGTCGTACTTGCGCCATCTCTGTGTCAGATAGAGAACTTCTCGACGAATTCTCGTACGTCTCTTAAAAGCTTGTCGATTTATGAATAACCAACATAAAAGACCTCTTATAAGTCATCCGACTTTACTCGGTCTGATTGTTGATTTGATTAGGGAACTATTACTTCTAACAAGAACAACTACTACTTCTTCACAAGCACCAACTTCACCATCCACACGTTGGTCAAGTTAAGCTTACCGTATACTATGGCTAATGTGTAGAGCCAGCTTAGTACCTAAGAGGATTGAGTTTATCCCCAAAACCTTAATGACTTTAATGACTTTAATGAAACCTTAATGACTACAAAAATGTTAATAAATGTCTTTGATTAAAAATGTATACTTTATTTTACCTATCAACAAAATGAGGACAGGAGACACTTCTTTCAAATAAAACTAGTCCGTTCAAACAGAAATTATTAAACAATGGCTAATTTACATCAGATTTGAGAACGCGAAGGTTGCGCACTTGTTGCCGCAAATCAGCACTTTTGTAATCGCGAATTCATACTTTACATTTAAATGAAAAACTTTTCATTACATTCTCATAATTCAAGAAATTATACCAACCTGTCCGCAAAAAGTCACAAATCCAGCAATAAAATCATAATCCGGATCTACCAGACACTGAGCTTGAGCAGCAATTACGCCCTTAACAGTCTCTCTGACCATAGTCAATAAACTGTTGAGCCAAAACTCAACACCACCCTGACAAACCACTGGCTTATCGAATGTGACAATTTCGCCGAGATTCGACTTCATGGCAATGATGGTGTCAGATTTCTTTTCATCAAAATCAACCTATTGAAGAAAACAACAATAATCATCTCCGTCGTTTGAACAAGTCTGTTTCTGTACATACCGAATAAACAGCATCGAACAGACTGAGCAGGTGTGGCTTTATAGAGGCGGGATCCGAACTTTGACCCAAAATCTCCAGAAGCACTGGATCGGAGATGAAGAAGAATCTGGGGAAACATAATCGCTTCGATTCTATAATGAAAATTGAGGAACGATAATGTTAATATAAATAACACTGTCCATATATTAGGGCTATATATTAGGAAAAAATTAATTGCTCATTTCTTCGGCCGCTCCCCAAATGTCAGCAAGCGTCTGAGACCAGTTTCTGGAGTATTGCAGACTTCATTCGAAAAAGTCCATATATCCCTGATCATTTCTCCAGCTGCTTTCCGAACGTTCAGCTCTAGCGCGACTGATGATGGCTTCACACCAGAAACCGGTCTTAGAAAGTGTATATTCTCTATTACAGCTGTATTCACATCTATTTACAGCTGTGAATCCATAAGGGACCCAACGACTCGCCTTTTGAATTTTTTTTAGTCTCTGTAAATGTTAAGAAATGGTTCATGGTGTTACTTCGAGTTCCTGTTCGAACTCTAACACTGTGCGTCAAGGATTTTCGTCCAAGAATGCTTCCAATTCTTATTCTCCCACTATTTTTTTTTTGGTTAACCCAGATGTTCTGCATCAATTTAACACAAATTCACAGTTCGAAATTGCTGGAACCACTTCTTACAAGTACTGTACTGTACTCTACAACTGATTATTTAGGTTACATTCACAGTTGGCTCGGCTCGTACCTAGTACTTCACTCTGAAGCTGAGCAATGACGCTTTAAGATAACTGGTAGGTTCTAGAGTAGATGAAACGTAAAGAACGAGCATTAAATTTGGACCTATACATACCCAGATATCCAGTTAAACTTTTCTGACAAGTTTCCAATTGTTCCAACAGATGTGGCAACAACTGACCCATAGTTTCATCTCCAGTACAACATTCAACAGCGTTTGGTATTTCATGGGCTCTAGTCATGATCTTGATCCAGGATTTATCAATGTTCTAGAAGAATATATCGTTACTCCCGATCTCGATGAAAAAAAGTATTCTCACGTTAAATCTCTTGGCTTCTTGAGGTAATTGTCTGGCAATATCCCCACCCACAAAAACAGCCTCCAAATAGACCCAAAGATTTTGCACAATCAGCCACTTCTCCAGAATTTCGGACGTGGTAACTAATTTATGTACCCATAGCTGAATATCTTTCTTAAATGGTGCATTATATCTAACATTGAATGAACACATGTAGCATTTACCGACATCAATGAAATACCCACCTATTGCTTAGCAACGAATTCATGATCATCAAACTGTCTTCTAGGGTGGTGATGATCTCACCGGTTTCAGTTCCTTTCAGCAGCAATTCCCCTCTTGATTTAAAGTTGGAGAAGGACAACTCAACAACGGCCCAATCTGCTATTACCTGCTTCAGTTTGGCTTCAATATCTTTCTCTTTCACAGCACTGATGCAAATATCTTCCACATCATCTTTATACTTCAATAAGGGAGCTTCCATTACGTTTCTTAGGGTGAACGTTGGGGACTCGACATCAAATTGATATCCAGTTAGGTTCGTCAGTCGTTTCCAATGTCTCTCTTTCATTGCCTGTACAGATATGGAGAATAGATACTAAAAAATTGTACAAATTAATAATAAAATACTTTATTAGCCATGAGCTCCAGTAATGGACAAGTCTCGCTAAAGTCGTCTATTTTTTTTTTCAAATCGATGAAAGCAGGCCAGTCTTTCATGGCCTTCGGTAATTTTCGACACCTGAAAACACAACATCAAACCTGTTCTGTTTTAATACATGAAGCAATCAACCTGCTTTGAAACTCCTGAAGTTCTGCAAAAATAACCTCGGTATCCACATCGCTCCACAATATATCAAAATATCCATCAATGCTTTGATTCACCGCCAGATACAACCCATATAGTTTATTCAGTAAGGTAAACTCTTTCTTCCTCTGATGTAAAATTGGATAGTCGTTTACTTCAAGTCTACCAAGTGTAATAATTTATTAGAAAACAATAATAGAAAAATTTAATAGAAAACAATGGTAGTAACTTCTTACCCAAATAACCGTTCCCCACTGCTGTACATTTCGAATCTCCTCCACAACTCGTCGAAACGATCTTGGAAAGCCAATACTCTATCGCTGGCTTCTCTGGCACTGAGTCCGGGAATCATGGGACCTTTTTCCTCGAAGTCCTTATCGAAAGCTTCAACTTCTCCTTTAAAAGTAGCCACACCGTTCGTCAGCTCTTCCAGGAGAGGTCCTTGTACGTTACAGATATCTTCTTGGACGGCTTTAGACTATAAAAGATCTTTATGAGAAGGCGCAAAGCTCAATAAAACAATACATAATAAGCAATAAATAACTGATCCGGTATGACCAGGTTCTTACGTGTGTAACCATATTCTGGAAATTAAACCTCAAGCTTTCGACACGTTCAATATCCTCTTTCGGTGTGTCGATTTTAAATTTACCGAACGTGCTGTACGCTTCCTCCATCAAGCTGAGATCAAGATCCATTTCAATAAAGTTCTCGCGAATCGTAGCCAAGCATGCCATTGCATTCCTAAACAATAAATTGATTTAAAAAATATCACATGAATCAAATTATATTGACACAGTCTATCAAATGGAAAAGGTAACTGTAACATATATTGTTCAATTGTAATAATATAAAGAGTAAAAGTACGTTTTAAAAACCAGAAAATGAATAAGGACGCTATTTATCGCCCACAATATTTAAAAAATCAGTTTGGAGCAAGCATTAATGACCTGGAAAAACAAAAACTACAACATGGGAATACAATAAGATTATACAAGATTTCTTAGCCAAAAAAGATTGTGGTGCTCGCTCATCCTCCATATTTGCTCGATGTGATTTAGTCTGACATCTAACTATTCTAGAAAAAAAAGCAAAAAAAATAATGACAAATATAAATCACATCATGCATTTCATATCACACCAGTCACCTTTTCCCATTAACAGACTCTACCTGCAATCATCCAGATCTTTAATAGGTTTGTTCAAAATTTTTTCTTGAGTCTTGATAAAGTCCACCATTGTGTTGAGCTTCTTCTTGTACCGACAACTCAAATTGTGACCCATTATGTGTTTCCATGCCTCAGATTCAACTAAAAGAGCTAGTTTTAGTTTGTCTGAAAGTTAAAACCATGTAGGAGTCACAATAAGATGTCTGGGAACTATTAAAATATACCCATGGATATTCTAATAGCTCCTACATCGTGTTTGTCAGGAAGCTCTCGAATCTCTTCAGCTCGAGCATCGTATTCAGAAAATTTCTCGGAAATTTCCACAATTAGAGGCTCCTTCTCGCAAAACTCGTCGATAATTTTATCACGATTTTCCACCCAAAGAAATTTCCATTCTAAGTATTTCTTCAAAAGAAAACATCGATGTAATTATTGTATCTAATATAAGTAGGTAGTCTAGAAGCTGAACTTTTACTCTGTAGTATGTAGTATTATTTACTGTTATTTACTCTATAGTCGATAACATTGATCACTCAACACTTATCAAACTGTTGACTTCGAAAAGTAATATAAAAAAAAGTTCTTAAAACTCTAATGAAGCTTGATGGTACAATTTTGTTGGTATCATCAACATGATAGGTATATTGCAGGAAAACAAGTATTTTTCGAACTGTCAAAGTACTTACAAAAATATACTATGATAGAAAAAGTAAGGTGACTTTAAATAAAACACAAAGTAATTATTTATCATAAAATTTTAAAAGTATATAATTATTTATAAACTTCGAAATAGTTTTTATATTCGATTTCTGATATTTCCTTCCAAACGCCACGAAAACTATTTTAAATTGCTTCTATGTACTCAAAACGACATCCACAAAATGAAGAAGAATTTAGGATTGAAAGGAATAACGACATATAATCTCAATATCGCGCAACTCATCTCGAGCTAAAGCTAACAACTACAAAAATATTCTCATGGGCCAGAAAAATAACATTTTTCATACAGTTTAAGCCCAAGTCACTGAAATTAATCAACTATATGTTTTTTTCGATATCGACTATGGGCTATTTTTTTTTAAATGACGCATCTCATCTCGAACTAAATCTAGCGACTAAAAAATTTTTCAATAGCATTTTCGCGCTGTTTAAACTCCAGTCACTAAAATTGACTAATTCTTCTGACTGAACTTCTCCAATGTCGACTATGGCTAAGTTCTTTAAATGGCGCATCTCATACCGGACTAAATCTCAGTTCGGAACGAGACTCTGAGGTGATCGGACGTGTCTTGTCTGGTCACCATGGGGACAGATAGCAGTGTCGGTTGGTAGTCTCGGTCGCCGACGTACAGATCTGGCCAAGGGAGCGGACAACCCCGAAGTGTCGTTTCCGCCAGACGGCACTTCAACCCTAACCAAGAGAATAAGTCTTAGCCCCGAAGTTGGTGAAGAACGAAGCACCGGGACCGGCAGCAACACCAAATCCTTCTTGCCCGGACTCGCTAACAAGGAATAAACAGTGTAATACTGTAAGCAGAGGATGGACTCTGTGATGGTCGGACGCGTTGCGAGCGCGCTGGCCATCGTGGGGGCAGACGTCCATGGCTGTTGACCGTTCCAGCAGCGGGAGTCCGAACTGGATTACGGAGCGGGCACCCCCGAGGTTCGTCACGCAAGACGCGCGGCGACCTCAAACCTAACCAAGAGAATAAGCCTTAGCCCCGAAGACGGTGAAGATGTAACGCACTGGGACCGACAACAACATCCAGTCCGTTCATTCTGTGCTACCAACAACATCAAAACAAAACCACTAACACCGGTATAACATCAAGAAAACAAAAAAGAGAACATCAAGAAAACAAAAAAGAGAACATCAAGAAAACAAAAAAGAATATGCCAAAACACCACAGACACGAAGAAGAACCGAACAGTACACCAGTTCATTCAAAAAATCCAGCGTCAACGAATAGCGAACCAACCAATCGATCTACGAATAAACTTCCACTGGACTCGGCCCTCGATGGTATTAACCGCGCCAAAAGGACGGCGCATAAAAACCCAGATTGCGACTGACGCGAAACAGTCGTAATCGATAACAAGAGAACAAAAGTAAGGACCTCAGGGTCAACTTGACACACAGGATAAGCAGTAGTAGTAGTAGCGGACTAAATCTACCGATTATAACATTTTTTCATTAACCAGAAAAATAGCATTTTTCACGCTGTTTAAGCACTAGGCACTAAAATTAACCAACTGTAATTTTTTAGACCTGAGCAATTTTTTATCGATATCGACTGTGGGTAAAATTTTCAAATCGGGTTTCTTGTCTCGGGCTAAATCTATCGATTAAAATATTCTCATAGATCGGAAAAATAACATTTTTTGCGCTGTTGAAACTGACTAATTTGCAATTTTTTTAGTCCAGGGCGACTGTTTATATTAATATAGAGTAATAATATTGTAATATGGGAATAATCTTGAGTGTATTATGCAGTAGCGTATTGTTTTGTTTTCTTTCTTTAAAAAAATCAAAAATTTCTATATATAATGAATATTCTATATATAATTTCTATATATAATGAAAAAATAGAAAGTAAATATATTTTGTGTATATGTCAATGATACTTACATTGACAATAATAATTTTTAATGACAGTGACATACTATCAAAAAAATATATAGATGAGGTTTACTGTGTGATTTTTGTGTATTGAAATACTTTTGATTGTATTCTTTAGAATCTGAAACTATATTGAATTTAATCTACCGAAGGCTTAGCAAAACAGTTATTTTAATTTAAATTAATTATAGGGGTTTCTTTTAATATTCTATATTTTGTTACCGATTCTTTTAATACAGTATTGGAATTATTCCAATTGATTTTATGTCTCGATTCCCATGCATATTGTGTTTGTATCAGTGGCGGCTCGTAGTCTAAATAGGAGGTGAAGCGCAGCACGAAAAATAATAGGTATATCATAAGCAGCAAATCCAAAAATGTATAAAAACATAACAATAACATAAAAGAAATAGCTTACTCACCCGCACTTCAAGCCGCACTTCTATTTTTTAAATGTAAAGTCAATTCTTCGGTCTTTTAAAGCTGCAAATATTTCAATAAGGTCCTCATAAAATGGTTCCACACTTAAAAGTTCGTTCAAAAGTCCTTTTTCAATAGAAATTTTCGCCAAATTACTTAGTCTGTTTTCTGTCATCGAATGTCGTAAAAATGTCTTGATTCTTTTCAAACAGGAAAAACTACGTTCAACTGAGACACTAGTCGAGGGAATCGTCACAATCAGGCATAATAATTTGGAAGCTTCCTTGAAGATATCTCTATTATCGTGTAAAAGTTCCAACATTCGATCCAATTGAATTTTGTGGTAATTTTCATCATTATAAATGAAGGTTAATTCATTTTTCAGCCTTGATATATCGGGAAATAGGTCGGGAAAAAATGCTTTTAAATTATTCACTGACTCTAAAGGAAAGGTTTTTGCATACTCTTCAAACCGTGCTGTGTCCATGAGCAGCATTTTTTTTTATCGATGGGTAAATTTTTTTATCGATGGGTAAATTCTTGAAATCGCGCATCACGCCTCAAACTAAATCTAGCGAATCTAAAAATATTCTCATAGTCTAAAAAAACCATTTTTTGTAAAGTTTAAGCTTCAGTCACTAAAATTCACCAGTCTTCATTTTTTAAACCAAGGCAATTTTTTTTATTTATGGGGACTATGGGTAATATATTGAAATCGCGCATCTCGTCATCTATCAGTCTTCCACAAAATATTTTATTCAATCGAGAGGAAGAACATGAAAAAGCTACGTGGGGCCATATTTTTAGACAAAATCAAATTCTTTGCTCGCTAAATGTATCCATTTAAAAAATCGCCTGCAAAAATGTTTAACTATTACAAGACGCTGTAATTTCTAACTTAACACGCAAAATAATAAGAAACCACTGTCAGATGTCAAAAGCAGTAATGCCAACTTAAAAAAATGGTTGTATTGATACATAAAGCGCGGCAATTTTTAAAACAAGTCACCGTACTTTCATCATAGTAATACCTTGTAATTTTTACCTCCTACAGTAATAAAAGTTAAGTTTCTTTTTTGACAAACCGTCTATCATTTGTAAGACTTACATTTAATAGTGTAACTACATCTGGATTTAAAACATACATAACACCCTGCAAACTAAGATAAACCCTCACGATTTCCTTGTTTTCGGCTACGGATTTGTAGTAGTTCTTTGTTTTAGGCGCAGATGCTGTATCTGAAATGACATCAAAATGTACACTTAAAATCACCAAGCTTGATATGTTAAAATGCACACCCACAATTCAATACTTCAATAGCACTTAGCGATAAGCCACGACTCTCATTCACGACTAATCTCAATAATATCACAAACATTTTAGTATAACGCCCTTCCTAGATCTATCCCGCCTTGTCAACTCACTCCAGCAATTTCGCAAGATACTCTAAGGTCAAACAAGTATACTGCGCAGCTCCACATTGACTGGCACTGGCGTGCGCGTTCCAAATATACAGTGTAATTTTTTAAAACCTGGCATTAGCCTTTTTTTTTGAAGTGATAGACTAGTACGAGTACCCAGTGTAAAGTTATAAGAAATAACTTGACTAAGAAAGATTAATAAATAATGTTTTTCGGTGTTGCCAGATTTCTTCAGTAGTTACTAAAACATTTTTTTTTAAATGGCAATATCGTATTTTTTTTACATAATTTAACAAATCTTAAAGTTCCGTGCCGTCCTTTTAATCTACAATAATGAACTCTTTTAACAAAACTATTACTAACATTTTCCAACCTATCGGGTGTAATGTTATTAATTTCTCGCCGAATTGATTGTTTCGTGTCGGGTGTCGTGTATATTTTGGTTTTTAAGAAACCCCCACAGGAAAAAATCTAAAGGCAACAGTTCATGATGAATATCCCGCACATATTGCGTAAAATGAGATGGTATCCCATTCTGTTAGAAGTAAAACAGCTTTCTTTCTGCTAACGGTAGTTCATCAATAAACAACTCAAGTTATTTTCTCAATAAATCCAAATAACGTCACTTAAATTTTGTCCATTCACTTTTTTATTGTAGATTCCACACCATACGTTAACTCTTGGGTTATTTTGTCTTTTTCTTTCTTCAAACCAACAAGGATTATTGTCAGACCAATATCTGTAATTTTGTCTATTGACCATGCCATTTAAATAAAAAGTTGCTTCGTCACTATAAAAAATGTGCTTATCAAAATTGGGACGCTTCTTATCCAAAAACCAGTCGATCCATCACGATCATTATCATGCTTGTACGCTTCTCATTTTGTATGGATGATAATTGTTCCGCTGTAAAATGACCCACACCTTTGACTGAGAACAACCTACCTCTTGGGCAATTTTGGGCGTTGACTTATGAGACTTTTCCACATTACAAACAAAAATATTTTCTTTAGGAACAAAATTGTTGCGCCTTTTGCGGATCCTTTGTGGGTACGCACTACCAGTTGTTTTTAGTTTTACTAAGTTATTTCTAAAAAAACTTCGGATTTAGAAGAGACTTATCGGAATGTGTTGCTTGGAATTCAGCGCACGCATCGGGTAGACTTAAGCCACCATCATTACATTAATTCAACTTTCTTTTTTGGATTAAATAACTGATTCATCTAACCAACTGAATTAAAACGTTATATTTATACAAATTCAAATACAACAGTTTTCAAATAACACAATGACAGCACAATAACGATAGCTCCTTTCAAACAATACAATTTTTGTTTAATTTCCAAGCCCTACGATTGCTATGTTAGCTTCTTTTAGTTCCTGTCGATTGCACATTATTTTAGTTATTTTTGCTAATTGTTCTAAAATGACTACTCCAATAAAGGAAAACCTTTTATGATATCAAATTTTATGATTTGTATTTTTGATTGATGTTAAAAAAATATGGTGTTACCATTTAAAAAATATTGTTTTAGTACCTACTGAAGAAATCTGGCTACAATGGAAAGCATGTCAATTTTTCTTAGTAAAGTTATTGCCCACAACTTTGCATTTGGAAGTACTAGTCTATAGTACAGATAACAGGAGAACAAAAGTGTTTCTCATAAGAGTTTATTAATTCATAACTGAATAGTTACCTCCTTTTAAAGCTGACTTAATTTCTCCTTGACCCCATAAACCTATATGTTTACTGACGTCCAGGATGTTTTGCAAGACTTGGGAGAAATGGCTTTGGATATCGTCCAGATTAGGACTAATTGTAGCAATGGGAATTTGCAGAATCATCGATGTGATCATTAAAGGAATCGTGCCTTCACCAATGCTGGAAAAAATGACACAATCGGTTAAGACAGGGGTTCCCAAACTTCTGAACGTTCTGAAGCTTCTATAGGTATTTATTAAATTTGACACTAAAGAATATAAACTGACAGGAAATTATGATAACAGCAACAAACCGTAAAAATCTTCAATGACAAGTTAGTCAATGCGACATGTGCGCTTGCTGATCTCCACACATTTTTTCAAATCGCGAAATAAGACTAGATACTGCTATTCTCATTTCTTGCTTGCTTGCTCTTTATTACAGCTACAGCTAAAAGCTTCGCATAGATAGAATGTTGCGAAGGGAATTTGAATCCTTAAAGCTTTTGAACTAAGACTTGGATATTAATTTTTCACCGTTATCTAAAACTCCACCAAATCGGAACAAGCAAATTTTGTTTTAAGGGTGTTGTCACATGAGAGTTTAATAAGACTCTTTTCTTCTTGCGAAGTGAATTCTCGTGGAGCTTGAGCACGGAATGGATCATGCATCCACGTGAATTTTTCGATATTGTCTTCCGCAAGGTATTTTGCAAACCATTCAGAGAGAAAATATTCTTCGAAAGGTGTTCTGTAAAAAGGGACAGCAAGTCTTGTGAAACAATGAACTCATTAAAGGCCGCGTTCAGGGAAAAAATCATGACCGCCAACCTCATTAATTGTCCTTATCTACAACTGCAGCTTTTTTCTAAACTCCACAATCTTCTCCAAGAGTTTCAAGATGTGCATATTATGATCTTGCAGAGACAGATTCAAGATATTCAAATATGCTAATTTCAACAAAAAGTCCTGTCCGGAAATGTACCTGAAGTTTTCATGACCTTCCTCTTGTAGAAAAGTGTGAATTTCTTGTCATAACTCGAATGCACGAGATAAGACGTTTCCACGTGAAAGCCATCGTAAACTACAGTAGTACAGCAGGGCCGTGTGTACAGCTCCCATATCTATGCATAGTCTTTTGAACAATTTAGCTTTCAGTGGCCTGGTTTTTATGTAGTTTACTAAGAGTTAATTGAGAACTCATCGACTTCAATGCAAGTGCTTCTCTATGGATAATGCCATGGGTCCACATAGCGTGAGATGATTTGATGTGAATAAGTGCCTGTAATTCTCCATAGCGGCCAGACATTGATCGAACTCCATCAGAACATACACCGATGCACTTTTCGCAATCCAAATATGTTTTTGTTATAAATGAAAAATTATAAATTGAAAATTAATTTTTTTTGTAATAAACAGAAGGTCTTCAACGATAATATTATAATCAAGAAGGCGTACAAATACAATGTGCATCTTATTACTGTCAGTAGCCTGATCAAGTTGCAGACCAAACTCCTTGCCTTCCATTTTCTCTATTAATTGATCATTGAAATCCTCAGCTATATGATGCATTCTTCGACTAATAGTGTTGTTAGACAAAGGTATCTTTGAAATTAGTTTTCACTGCAGTGGTAAAGAGGGGCGTCGCCGTCCGTTTGTATGAGCGGGAACTCAGATCATCATGAACTCATTCAGACCGCACGATTTGAATTTATTAGTTTGTACCCGCGAATATAAGTAATTTTAGTTACCGGAAAAGAAAAACAGGAGCGCCACGCGGCGCCCCTTCTTACTCTCCAAGGGGATCCAGAGCGTCGCGGCGCACCGTTTAGAATGCCCTCGGTTAAGAAATCATCTAAAATTGTGAATCACTACCTTGTAGCACGCTTTTTAACCTTCTCCAAAGAATATTTCGTCGATTTAATCAGAGCATCTGTAAATTTCATGTTGAAGTACGCGAACATCTCGATGCAGTCAGCGTGGATGTTCGACAAGTCTAACGGGACATTACGATCAATTTCTTTAAAAGCTGAAACAAATGAATCAAAAATGTATATGATAAAATCAATTAAATTTTTTTGACATACCTGCATCTGCTGTCGTCATTAAACGAGAATTAGAACCGATAGGTTTCACTGCCTTCTCTGGATCAAGCCAGGAATATTTGTTTTTCTGCAGTTCTGGTGCATCGATTACGCTCAGAAATTTGTTAACCAAATCCGTGACGCATTTTTCTATGGTGGATGCTTTTAGTTGAATTTCTTTGACTAAAAATTTATATCGGCGTTATTTACCAATGTTTTTACAACTTAAAAACTTACATATGTTTAGACGTACATTAGATTGGACAATAAAACGTCTTTGTTTTTTAAAGGGATGCCGAAAGTATTATTTGTGATGACAAAAAAATAATTGTGAAAGTTAGAGCCCTTAATACTATATACTAAGAAGTGTATCATCGCGACTTTCCGTTTTTTAATAGCAATCGCATCTTTCGTCCAAAACTTCTAAACATAAACACAACACAACACAACACAACACAACACGCACACGCACACGCACACACCCGCGCGGGCGCACACGCGCACACCCGCGCAGGCGCAGGCCCAGGCACAGGCCCAGGCACAGATACAGGCACAGGCACAGGCACACGCACACGCACACGCACACGCACACGCACACGCACACGCACACGCACACGCACACGCACATGCACACGCACACGCACACACACGCAGATATATATATATATATATATATATATATATATATATATATATATATATATATATATATATATATATATACAGGGTGTTAGGTAAACATGTGGCAAAAATTAAAGGGGTTATTCCTTGACTTATTCTAAGAATATTTTGTTGTATAATGATTTTTGAAAAACCCCTTTGTTTCGAAGATACAGGATACAATTTACGACATTAACAACATTTTAGTATCAAAAAGTACATGTAAAGTTGCTCAATGTTCAATAAATGTTCGAAATGACTTCCTCCAGCCTTGATACAAGCATTTAATCTTTTCGTCATTGACTGCCGAACTCTTTCAAACACACCAGGGTCGTTTCTAATTGAGTTATACCCAGCAATTATCCGATTTCGCAAATCATCCAAATTCTTCAATGGGATAGCGTAAACGAATGACTTCAGATACCCAGAAAATATAATCCAGGGGTTTTAAGTTCGGGGATCGAGCAGGCCATGCGTGGCCCACTTCGACCCATCCAGGAATATCCGTATGTTGCTATTAAAAAATCACGAGCAACCAAACTGTAAATGTGGTGGTGCACCGTCGTGCATAAACCACATTTCATGCCTTGTTGCCAATGGTACATCTTCCAGAAACTCAGGCAAAAAGGCAGCGTTGCTTCCAAAAAGTTGCGATACACCTCGCCAGTAAGTCTTTGTGATAGAAATACCGGTCCAATTAGATAGTCACCTACAATTCCAACCCAAACATTCAACGAGAACTGATGTTGAAAACCATCTTCGCATACCTCATGCGGATTTTCATCTGCCCACACATGGTTATTATGAAAATGACTTATTGCGTTTCTGGCGAAAATGGCTTAATCGGTGAAAAGAATTTGTGTCAGGAATAGAGGGATGCGATGTAAAGTTTGCAATATCCATCGACATAATGCAATACGTGGAGGAAAATCAACAGGTAGTAGTGCCTGAACACGTTGAATGTGGTATGGATACAACAAATTGTCCTTAAGAATTTTCCAAACTGTCCAGTGACTCACATTCAAAGTATTTGCAATTTTTCGCGTAGAACTACCAGGTTCTTCCATTATCATATCCAGCGCATTCTGTTCCAATTGTACCGTTCTGACAGTCAGTGATCTTCCTGATCCCTCAGTTCGTTTCAATGTGCCTGCTTCACGAAGACGTCGATGAATGTTTTCGAAGATTTTTCGGTCGGGGACATTATGGGCTAGAAATCGTTCACTGTACAATCGCCTAGCTTCTAATGCATTGCCATCAGCAGGTCCATACATGAAGTGCATGTCAGTCATCTCGGCGTTTATATACATTATGATAGAGAACTTCGTTCACTATTTAAGACACGTCAAACAACCAAACCTTACTCAATCTATGTAAACAAATGCGACCGATGAAATCCACTTACTAGATAAAACAGCCGTTCCAAGTGATCGAGATCAAGAAAAAAATTTTGTACTTGATAAACTCATTGGCGTACACCCTACTTCTATTTACATTAATGATTTCAACAAATATCGAATATGGTTGTCGCAAATTTTGTTCGCCCTATATCTTCGAAACAAAGGGGTTTTTCAAAAATCATCATAGGACAAAATATTCTTAGAATAAGACAAGGAATAACCTTTTGCATTTTTGCCGCTTGTATATATATATATATATATATATATATATATATATATATATATATATATATATATATATATATATATATATATATATATATATATATTATTATTATTATTATTCACGTATGGGCCCTAGTGGACCACGCGAAGTACAATTAGAGGCGTTTGTTGTTGTTAGCCTTCCTTTGTGCCCATACTTTCGCTATGAGCTTTTTTCCTTTCGTCAGACCAAGTTGTTCCAGTCTTCCTACATTTTTCTCTCTGGTCAACCTTCCAAACGTTAACCTTGTGTCTGAAAACAGCCTCTATCCTGAATTTCACTTTGTGTAATATTTGCTGATCTTAGGTCCTCTTTAATTGCAGCAATCCATTTAATTATTTCTACTTTAGCTTTACTCCTATTTTCATAAAATTCGACTATTTGTCTAGTTAACCTACTCGGATTCATCCGTTTGATGTGTCCGTAAAACTTAAGTCTTCTTTTTCTCATATCGCTATGTATATCTGTGTATTGTTTGATTTCTTGGTTTTCTCGAAGTCGGTATGTTGTGCTATTTATTTGTATAGGGCCTAGGATTTTTCTTACGATTTTTCTTTCCTTCTTTTCAATGTCCTCGATGTCCCTCTTTCTATTCAAAATGAGCGTTTCTGCAGCATATAGACATTCTGGCTTAATAACCGTGTTGTAATGTCTCATTTTTGTGTTTTTAGATAGGTATTTTTTGTTGTAAATATTTTGTGTAAGTCTCAATGCCGTTTCCATTTTTTGACATCTACCCTTATTGGCCGCTTTTTCCAACCCATTTTCCATGATTATTTCACCCAAATATTTGAATTGAGAGACTCGTCTGATGTTACCATATTTAGTTTTTAGAAATGGCGTTCTTAGTCTGTTGCAGGTCATGTATTGTGTCTTTTCAAAGGAAATTTGGAGTCCTACATTTTCTGCTGTTTCTTTTAGGATTTCAATCTGTTTCTGTGCCATTAATACATCTTGAGCTAAAATTGCTAGATCATCAGCAAATGCCAGACAATCAATTTTGATGTTGGTTCTCCCCAGTTTAATGGGCTGATCAATATTCAGGGCCGACTTTTTTTCACGCCACTCCTGTATTACTTTTTCTAGAACACAGTTAAATAAGAGTGGCGAGAGTCCATCCCCCATATATATATATATATATATATATATATATATATATATATATATATATATATATATATATATATATATATATATATATATATATATATATATAAATATATATATATATATATATATATATATATATATATATATATATATATGTGTGTGTGTGTGTGTGTATGTTACATCTAATATTTTGATGGATGGTAGATAGTGTTTCTAAATTATTCCGGGTGTGGATCTGTTGATTCTGTGAAGAGTCATGACGTTTTGCCAAAATCTCATTTGGCATTTTCAAATGTTATCCGCTTCGAATAAAGAGTCCAATTGACGTACACAGGTCATTCTGCTCGCTTTTATAGCCACCCAGCGACTGCGCTGATTATAGCGGGGTATTTCGGGACTATTTACACCGCTCGGCAACACTGTCGGGCATCAGGATTATTGATTTTTCTACCTCGCCTCCCCGTTGCCGCGTTTCTTCTTTTTTCAGAAGGGATTTTCATACCTCGTTAGCAGATTATATCGGGGTAATTCGCGACTATCGTTTTATGTTCTTGTCCGACGAAAAAGACGAATATCGGCCAGAATACAGGAACATAAAAACAACTTTAAAATAAAACAAACCACTTCCGCTCTGTTCCAGCACCATCTACAAAGAGGACATAAAATGTATTTTGAAGGAGCCAAAGAAATAGCGAATATTGAAAACTACATGGTCCAAACAATCAGAGAAGCCCTTGAAATAGAAGAAAGGGGGTGAGCTAAATATGCGAAAGATCGCACGCAACATTCCAAAGGTAAGGAAATCCCTTCTGAAAAAAGAAGAAACGCGGCAACGTGGCAGAAAAATTAATAAAAGCCTGCTCGACAGCGTTGCCGAGCGCCGCAAATAGTCCCGAACTACACCGGTATAATCTGCGCAGTCGCCGGGCAGCTATAAAAGCGAGCACAACGACCCGTGCACGTCAGTTGGACTCTTTAGTCAAAGCGGACAACACTTGAAAATGCCAAATGAGATATTGGCAAAACATCGTGAGTATAAATTCAGTTTATACTCAACATCTGAAGAAACCACTGTGTTAATGAAACATGTCAGAATAGTAAAACTGTTGTTTTATTTATTATAAAAATAATTTATAATGGATTTTGGAGATAAATATATATGCAAGGAATGGGTTCAAAAGTTCCTGAGAAAGCCGAAAAGAAGGCAATGCTGATGCGCTGATAGACTCGTATATTATACCTCATTTTGGAGATAATAAATTGCGCTTTCAAATACCTAATATGGCGGGAATTTGATCAACTTTGTAATAAAATCAATAACATGTTTGTTCACGACGTTTTCGTTGCTTTTACAACTGGTAAATTTCACCCTTTCTTTGACGTTGTAGATAAAGCTACCCTACCGCTAACAACTATATTTTCTCACCTATTTGCTGCGAATAACTAACGTTTTCCTGTAAAAATTGACTTGGTGGTATAGGTTCTTTTGGTAAATAGACAAGTGATGTCATAGCAACAGTCACCAGAACTTCATCAATTCGTGCTTCCTTCATATCACGAACCTGAAGCAACAAAATAACTCAAACACTCTAAAAGAGGAGACCATCATATCGTTTACTTCTTTGACAAACATCTCGATATAATCCAAGATTTCCGTCACTTCCTTGCAAAACTCTGGAATTTTCAAAGATGTCCAAGTGATGGTGGAAAATCCTGCCATAAAAGCGTTCTCCATTTTGACTAGTTGCACACGCATCATCGGCAGGAACAATGGGGGAATGGTCGATCTGATTTTATCGTTTCTGGCAATCAGGGCTTTAACCATCTCGAACGAATCCAGAAGCTTATCTTTACAAAATACCAAGACTTGTCCTACATCTGGAACAGCTGTAAAAAGTAAATTGGCTAAGTATATGTTTAAACTCGAAGAAATTTACTACTAAACACCAAATCACTTTTTTAACTTAACATCATCAGGAGATGATTTAATCTTTTCAGATTTTGAGATTTAATTAATAATGCTGATATGATTCGTGAACCGCGCATCCAGAAGTTTAAAAATGAATTTATTGTCTGTAAGTATAAAACCGGAATTTGCCCATAGATGGCTCTAGCTCTCAATGTAGTTATCGTCAAACCGCGTCATTGGTACCATTTCCTTGTTGACATCTGACAAAGATTTTCAACTCACAATAATACAAGTTTCATATAACAGCATAGTTTGTAATAGCGTTAAACACGTCGAATTTTGTGCTTAGAAATTAAGACAGCATTGAATGCTTATCGAAGTTTACGATGAGCATGCTTTTGGTAAATCGCAATGCTTTAAGTGGTTTAAAAAATTCAAAAGTAACGATTTTGACATGAGAAACGAAAAACGTGGAAGCTCACCGAAGAAGTTTCAAAACAACTAATTGCAAGCATTGTTGGATGAGGATGAATAATTGAGGATCAATTAAATGTGACACCAGAAGATTTTTGAAATTTTTATTTGAAAGTCATGGAAAAGATCCAGAAGAAGGAAAAATGGGCTTTCCATGAACTGAATGAAAGACAACAGGAGAACCGAAAAACTACTTGCGAAATGTTGCTCGCCAGGTACAAAAGAAAATCATTTCTCCATCGAATTGTGACTGGCGATGAATAGTGGATATATTTTGAGAATCCTAAGCGTAAAAGATCATGGAGAGCTAGTGGCGAACCATCGACGACTGCAAGGATCAGCAAAACTTATCAAGGAAACGATTCGCCAGGTACAAAGGAAAATCATTTCTCCATCGAATTGTGACTGGCGATGAATAGTGGATATATTTTGAGAATCCTAAGCGTAAAAGATCATGGAGAGCTAGTGGCGAACCATCGACGACTGCAAGGATCAGCAAAACTTATCAAGGAAACGATTGATGCATTTAGTTGGGAAATACTATCGCACGGGGCTTACTCACCAGACTTGGCTCCGTCCTATTAATACTTATTTGCATCGATTGAACAAGCACTTGCTGAGCAGCGCTTCACTTCTTACGATAATGTACGAAAATGGCTCGAACACTAGTTTGCCTCAAAAGAGCAACAGTTTTTTTGGCGTGGCATCCACAAATTGTCAGTCAGGTGCGAAAAATGTATAGCTAGCGATAGGCAATACTTCAAATAATATACTTTTTTATCATTTTCATACAATAAACGTGTATTTTCTATACAAAAATTCCGGTTTCATATTTACAAAACTGGTAATCGTAAATCTCTTCGAATATCCAATGCAGATGATAACGTTTTTGCTTTTTTGGCACACTTTCACCTGCCCCCATTCATTGTTTTGATCTGTGGTTTTGAATGTGTTTAATGTTTCATCTGTGACCTCCAGTGGTGAATCTATTTTTTTTTACATATATAAATCGTGAAGGAAATTCAGCAAACTAAGTTTTAAGATGTGAAAACTATTGGAACAATCCTCGAAGAGGATCTTATGTTAATATAAGTTGTATATCAAGTAAAATTATTTCTCTACATACCTAAGTCTAATTTATACACATATTCAGCTTCTCGAATAACTTCCGAGATATATGGATGGAAATTTACGAAATATCTTCGCGTCTTCTCATCCTTGGCTATGATTGGTTTTATAAGGCAATGCCTGACCTGTAAAATTCATTCCACTCAGTTAACAATTTTAAGAGAAGATCAAAACAACACAGTGTTGAATACTACTTCTTATACAGAAGTAGGAAGGAGTACCGAAGAATTCACAAATAGAGTTGGAATAATGAGGGGATACAATAGACGGTAGGCCCCTGCGAAGTCCATGTCCATGCGCAAACGCAGATAGCGAGGAGCACTCTAGGAAGATCTACGGCCGAGTTGGCAGACCCGATGATATCGACGAAATCCCGAATCCTGCTATTTTCTATAAGATAAAGAATCACTGGGTAAAAACAAAAAACCAAACGGAGACAAATTCTTTTTTTTGTAATAAATTTGCCTAACAAACAAATTATCAATGTAAGTATCATTGACATACACAAAAAAATATATTTACTTCCTATATTTTCAGAATTTATAGATATTAATATAATTTATTTTTAGGTTCGTTTTGAAAACGGGAGGAGAATACTTCCGGAAACGTTAACCTTAAAAGTTTGTACTTTTTAGAACATTTTTATATTTTTAAAAATTTCGTTCGTTAGGTAAATTTATATAAATAAAAATGAATGTTGCCAAGCGCAAAACTCAGGAACGGCTCGACCAATTCGGCTAGTTTTAACAAAAAATAAAAAAAAATGCGTGGACAATAGTAAAAACAACACTTTTCTTTTCACATAAAAACTAGCTGTCAAACAGTTGACTTAAATTGTCAACGTCAATCTAAACAAAACAAATATGCCACTTCGTCCAAATCTATAAAATACATTTGCAAATATGTAACAAAAGGAAGTGATATGGCTCTGATTGGAGTTAGAGCTGAGAATTCCATTGATGAAGTTAACCAATACCAAATAGGCCGTTATGTTAGCAGTAAAGAAGCAATTTGCCGGATTTTTTCTTTTCCCATTCATGAAAGATACCCCACTGTAGTTCACTTAGAAAATGGCCAAAAAGTATATTTTACTGTGCCGAATGTACTACGAGTTATTCAACCACCATCTACAACCTTGGCCAGTTTTTTTGATATGTGTCAGAATGATGATTTTGCCCGAACACTGCTATACTCAGAAATGCCAAAATATTATACTTGAAATCAATCCTCAAAAAAATTTCAACGACGGAAACAAGGAAATTCAGTTCCAGGCTACCGCAATGTATATTCCACTGATGCCATTAGTCTAATTTATTCAGTCCATCCAAGCAATAAAGAGTGTTTCTATTTGCGAGTACTGTTAGTCAATGTTCGGGGCCCAACATCATTCCAACATTTACGAACTGTAAATGGTGAAATATGTGGCTCTTACAAAGACACCTGTCAGCGTTTGCAACTGTTAGAAAATGATTCCCATTAGGATCAAACCTTAAGTGATGCTGTAATTTCTTCAAAACCTCAGCAAATATGAACATTGTTTTCTATAATTATATCGACATGCTGCCCGTCAAAACCAATTGATTTATGGATCAAATACAAAGATGATATGTGTGACGATATCTTGCATCAAATGCGCACTAGAACAGGGCATATACATTTACAATACACAGAAGGAAATTACAACGCGGCACTGATAATAATTGAAGACATGTGCTTGATGATGTCAAACAAAGTATTATTTCAATTAGGCCTGGCCGTGCCTAATCGCCCAATACACAAGGCTTTTAATCAAAAGTTGCGACGTGAAAAACGGTATAATCTCGATGCTTTAAGGAAACCAGTTAGAATAAATGTTCCGCTGTAGAACCAACAACAAAAATATGTCTTTAATTCACTTATGAAAGTTGTAAATGATGGAACTGGAGAAATTTACTTTTTGGACGCTC
Organism: Cosmopolites sordidus; assembly: GCA_031761425.1. Lineage (NCBI taxonomy): Eukaryota > Metazoa > Arthropoda > Insecta > Coleoptera > Curculionidae > Cosmopolites > Cosmopolites sordidus. The sequence goes on from JARFXV010000597.1 coordinate 126,451, forward strand.
CAGGTGGCACAGGAAAGACTTTTTTGATTTCATTAATTTTAGCAACAATTCGCTCACAAAATGAAATTGCACTCGCACTTGCTTCATCTGGTATTACAGCCACATTATTGGAAGGCGGTCGAACAGCCCATTCAGCGCTAAAATTACCATTGAATATTTAAAGCAATAAAACTCAAAGATTTAAAAAACAAAGGTTTTGCAGAAATGTAAGTTAATACTGTGGGATGAATGTACGATGGCACATAAAAAGTCTTTGGAGGCATTAGACAGAACTATGAAAGATCTGCGAAACAATCAAAACCGATTTGGCGGAGAGATGATTTTATTAGCAGGAGATTTCCGTCAAACATTACCAGTGATTCCACGGTCAACGTCAGCGGATGAACTCAATGCATGTTTAAAGTCCTCCATTTTGTGGAAATACGTCAAGATACTAAATTTAAGTAAGAATATCCGTGTTGAATTACAAAATGATCGATCTGGAGAAATATTTTCTAAACAACTCATTGACCTTGGTAATAGCAAAATCCCTGTTGATGATTCGACTGGCTGCATTACATTTCCTGTCGATTTTTATCAGTTTACTGAAACAACAAATGAGCTCATACAAATGGTGTTCCCAAACGTCGCTCAAAATTACAAAGATCATTTTTGGTTGAGCGAACGTGCTATATTTGCTGCCAAAAAGAGGGATGTAAATGAAATAATCTTCAAAATTCAAAATTAAATTGTCGGTGAATTAAAGACATACAAATCAGTTGATTGCGCAACTAATCAAGATGATGTCAACTATCCACCAGAATTTTTAAACTCATTGGATTTACCAGGATTGCCACCCCGTAATCTTCAATTAAAAGTAGGATCGGTAGTCTTAATGTTACGAAATATTAACCCATCGCGTCTTTGTAACGGCACACGGCTATCAGTGAAAAATGTACTTAACAATGTAATCGAAGCAACAATTCTAAAAGGAAAATATAAGGGAGAATAAGTGTTGATACCCCGCAGCCCAATGATACCAATTGACGTACCATTTGAATTTAAACGACTGCAATTTCCAGTGCCGCTTGCTTTCACAATGACCATAAATAACTCAAAGAGTCAGTCTTTAAGTATTTGGGGCGTTAATCTTGAAAACCCATGCTTCTCTCAGGGACAGTTGTAAGTTGCCGGCTCTCGCGTTGGGAAACCGTCAGCTTTATTTGTTTACGCGCCAAGTAACCAAACAAAAAATATTGTACACCATAAAGCATTAGAATGAATGTCATCAAGTTTATAAAGTATTGCAATCTACGAAATAGAAAACTTATTTTTGTAAATAATCGTCATTTATTGTTGAGACATAAATAACGTGATCACTCGGGAAGTCTGTCCGGGCAGCTAGTTTATTATAAAAACAAGTATCACTAAGAAATTTGTCTCCGTTTGGTTTTTTGGTTCTACCAAGTAATTCCTTATTTACACTACATTACATTACTTCTCAAATGAGACTAGTCCTAAGTAAATTCACAACGCCATCTGTGTTTTATTCAAGAGTTAAAAAACCGCTCAATTTGAAAGACACTTTACATCTGAAATCCATTGTAAAGTTAGTGCAAGAATTTGATAAAATACCGCTGACTACCAGCTTCAGTGAGAGAACGGTTTTAAAAATATATCCTTGATTGAGAGTGTAAATAAGCAGGCAAATACTTCTGATTTTAATACTCACCTGGGCAGCATAATTATACCAGGCATTATGAAAAATATTCTCATAATGGACAAAACACATTGACATTGCGTTGAAAAGTTGGATGCACTTTTGAACCTTTCTATGTCTCATAACCTACAAAAAAGAAAACTATACTAATTTTGTAAAAAATAGAAAAAATATAGATTCAACTTGAAAGGATTCTTCTCCTTCTTCAATGGTAAAAAAGTTAATTTCTGAGTTTACCTAACCTAACCTAATCTGCAGAAAAGAAAACTATACTAATTTTGTAAAAAGTAGAAAAAATATAGATTCAACTTGAAAGGATTCTTCTCCTTCTTCAATGGTAAAAAAGTTAATTTCTGAGTTTATCTCACCTAACCTAACCTACAGAAAAGAAAACTATACTAATTTTGTAAAAAGTACAAAAAAAAAAAAATTCAACTTGAAAGGATTCTTCTCCTTCTTCAATGGTAAAAAAGTTAATTTCTGAGTTTACCTAACCTAACCTAACCTACAGAAAAGAAAACTATACTAATTTTGTAAACAGTAGAAAAAATATAGATTCAACTTGAAAGGATTTTAATGGTAAAAAAGTTAATTTCTGAGTTTATCTCACCTAACCTAACCTACAGAAAAGAAAACTATACTAATTTTGTAAAAAGTAGAAAAAATATAGATTCAACTTGAAAGGATTCTTCTCCTTCTTCAATGGTAAAAAAGTTAATTTCTGAGTTTACCTAACCTAACCTAACCTACAGAAAAGAAAACTATACTAATTTTGTAAAAAGTAGAAAAAATATAGATTCAACTTGAAAGGATTCTTCTCCTTCTTCAATGGTAAAAAAGTTAATTTCTGAGTTTACCTAACCTAACCTAACCTACAGAAAAGAAAACTATACTAATTTTGTAAAAAGTAGAAAAAATATAGATTCAACTTGAAAGGATTTTAATGGTAAAAAAGTTAATTTCTGAGTTTATCTCACCTAACCTAACCTACAGAAAAGAAAACTATACTAATTTTGTAAAAAGTAGAAAAAATATAGATTCAACTTGAAAGGATTCTTCTCCTTCTTCAATGGTAAAAAAGTTAATTTCTGAGTTTACCTAACCTAACCTAACCTACAGAAAAGAAAACTATACTAATTTTGTAAAAAGTAGAAAAAATATAGATTCAACTTGAAAGGATTTTAATGGTAAAAAAGTTAATTTCTGAGTTTATCTCACCTAACCTAACCTACAGAAAAGAAAACTATACTAATTTTGTAAAAAGTAGAAAAAATATAGATTCAACTTGAAAGGATTCTTCTCCTTCTTCAATGGTAAAAAAGTTAATTTCTGAGTTTACCTAACCTAACCTAACCTACAGAAAAGAAAACTATACTAATTTTGTAAAAAGTAGAAAAAATATAGATTCAACTTGAAAGGATTCTTCTCCTTCTTCAATGGTAAAAAAGTTAATTTCTGAGTTTACCTAACCTAACCTAATCTGCAGAAAAGAAAACTATACTAATTTTGTAAAAAGTAGAAAAAATATAGATTCAACTTGAAAGGATTTCAATGGTAAAAAAGTTAATGTCTGAGTTTACCTAATCTAACCTAACCTGCAGAAAAGAAAACTATACTAATTTTGTAAAAAGTAGAATAAATATAGATTCACTTGAAAGGATTCTTCTCCTTCTTCAATGGTAAAAAAGTTAATTTCTGACTTTACCTAACCTAACCTAATCTGCAGAAAAGAAAACTATACTAATTTTGTAAAAAGTAGAAAAAATATAGATTCAACTTGAAAGGATTTCAATGGTAAAAAAGTTAATTTCTGAGTTTATCTAACCTAACCTAACCTACAGAAAAGAAAACTATACTAATTTTGTAAAAAGTAGAAAAAATATAGATTCAACTGGAAAGGATTCTTCCCCTTCTTCAATGGTAAAAAAGTTAATTTCTGAGTTTACCTAACCTAACCTAATCTGCAGAAAAGAAAACTATACTAATTTTGTAAAACGTAGAAAAAATATAGATTCAACTTGAAAGGATTTTAATGGTAAAAAAGTTAATTTCTGAGTTTATCTCACCTAACCTAACCTACAGAAAAGAAAACTATACTAATTTTGTAAAAAGTAGAAAAAATATAGATTCAACTTGAAAGGATTCTTCTCCTTCTTCAATGGTAAAAAAGTTAATTTCTGAGTTTACCTAACCTAACCTAATCTGCAGAAAAGAAAACTATACTAATTTTGTAAAAAGTAGAAAAAATATAGATTCAACTTGAAAGGATTTCAATGGTAAAAAAGTTAATTTCTGAGTTTATCTAACCTAACCTAACCTACAGAAAAGAAAACTATACTAATTTTGTAAAAAGTAGAAAAATATAGATTCAACTTGAAAGGATTCTTCTCCTTCTTCAATGGTAAAAAAGTTAATTTCTGAGTTTACCTAACCTAACCTAATCTGCAGAAAAGAAAACTATACTAATTTTGTAAAAAGTAGAAAAAATATAGATTCAACTTGAAAGGATTTCAATGGTAAAAAAGTTAATTTCTGAGTTTACCTAACCTAACCTAATCTGCAGAAAAGAAAACTATACTAATTTTGTAAAAAGTAGAAAAAATATAGATTCAACTTGAAAGGATTCTTCTCCTTCTTCAATGGTAAAAAAGTTAATTTCTGAGTTTACCTAACCTAACCTAACCTGCTGAAAAGAAAACTATACTAATTTTGTAAAAAGTAGAAAAAATATAGATTCAACTTGAAAGGGTTCTTCTCCTTCTTCAATGGTAAAAAAGTTAATTTCTGAGTTTACCTAACCTAACCTAATCTGCAGAAAAGAAAACTATACTAATTTTGTAAAAGTAGAAAAAATATAGATTCAACTTGAAAGGATTTCAATGGTAAAAAAGTTAATTTCTGAGTTTATCTAACCTAACCTAACCTACAGAAAAGAAAACTATACTAATTTTGTAAAAAGTAGAAAAAATATAGATTCAACTTGAAAGGATTCTTCTCCTTCTTCAATGGTAAAAAAGTTAATTTCTGAGTTTACCTAACCTAACCTAATCTGCAGAAAAGAAAACTATACTAATTTTGTAAAAAGTAGAAAAAATATAGATTCAACTTGAAAGGATTCTTCTCCTTCTTCAATGGTAAAAAAGTTAATTTCTGAGTTTACCTAACCTAACCTAATCTGCAGAAAAGAAAACTATACTAATTTTGTAAAAAGTAGAAAAAATATAGATTCAACTTGAAAGGATTTCAATGGTAAAAAAGTTAATGTCTGAGTTTACCTAATCTAACCTAACCTGCAGAAAAGAAAACTATACTAATTTTGTAAAAAGTAGAATAAATATAGATTCAACTTGAAAGAATTTCAATGGTAAAAAAGTTAATTTCTGAGTTTATCTAACCTAACCTAACCTACAGAAAAGAAAACTATACTAATTTTGTAAAAAGTAGAAAAAATATAGATTCAACTTGAAAGGATTCTTCTCCTTCTTCAATGGTAAAAAAGTTAATTTCTGAGTTTACCTAACCTAACCTAACCTGCAGAAAAGAAAACTATACTAATTTTGTAAAAAGTAGAAAAAATATAGATTCAACTTGAAAGGATTCTTCTCCTTCTTCAATGGTAAAAAAGTTAATTTCTGAGTTTATCTAACCTAACCTAACCTACAGAAAAGAAAACTATACTAATTTTGTAAAAAGTAGAAAAAATATAGATTCAACTTGAAAGGATTTCAATGGTAAAAAAGTTAATTTCTGAGTTTATCTAACCTAACCTAACCTAACCTACAGAAAAGAAAACTATACTAATTTTGTAAAAAGAAGAAAAAATATAGATTCAACTTGAAAGGATTCTTCTCCTTCTTCAATGGTAAAAAAGTTAATTTCTGAGTTTACCTAACCTAACCTAACCTACAGAAAAGAAAACTATACTAATTTTGTAAAAAGTAGAAAAAATATAGATTCAACTTGAAAGGATTTCAATGGTAAAAAAGTTAATTTCTGAGTTTATCTAACCTAACCTAACCTACAGAAAAGAAAACTATACTAATTTTGTAAAAAGTAGAAAAAATATAGATTCAACTTGAAAGGATTCTTCTCCTTCTTCAATGGTAAAAAAGTTAATTTCTGAGTTTACCTAACCTAACCTAATCTGCAGAAAAGAAAACTATACTAATTTTGTAAAAAGTAGAAAAAATATAGATTCAACTTGAAAGGATTTCAATGGTAAAAAAGTTAATTTCTGAGTTTATCTAACCTAACCTAACCTAACCTACAGAAAAGAAAACTATACTAATTTTGTAAAAAGTAGAAAAAATATAGATTCAACTTAAAAGGATTCTTCTCCTTCTTCAATGGTAAAAAAGTTAATTTCTGAGTTTACCTAACCTAACCTAACCTGCAGAAAAGAAAACTATACTAATTTTGTAAAAAGTAGAAAAAATATAGATTCAACTTGAAAGGATTCTTCTCCTTCTTCAATGGTAAAAAAGTTAATTTCTGAGTTTACCTAACCTAACCTAACCTGCAGAAAAGAAAACTATACTAATTTTGTAAAAAGTAGAATAAATATAGATTCAACTTGAAAGAATTTCAATGGTAAAAAAGTTAATTTCTGAGTTTATCTAACCTAACCTAACCTACAGAAAAGAAAACTATACTAATTTTGTAAAAAGTAGAAAAAATATAGATTCAACTTGAAAGGATTTTAATGGTAAAAAAGTTAATTTCTGAGTTTATCTAACCTATTTTTTTTTCTCCTTTATTTGGGTTTTTCGCCACTGTCTAAAACTCAAAAAATATAAAAAATACCTGTTCTTATTTAAAGAAAGAATCACTGGGTAAAAACAAAAAACCAAACGGAGACAAATTTCTCAGTGATTCTTTTTTATAATAAACTTGTCTAACGAAACGAACAAAATTTTACGTTAAAAGTTTGTAAATTTTTTTATAACATTTTTATATCTTTAAAATTTTGTTCGTTAGGCAAATTTATTACAAAAAAGAATCACTGAGAAATTTGTCTCCGTTTGGTTTTTTGTTTTTACCCAGTGATTCTTTCTTTAAATAAGAACAGGTATTTTTGATATTTTTTGAGTTTTAGACAGTGGCGAAAAACCCAAATAAAGGAGAAAAACTATTAAAATAAAACTAAATGGCATATCGGCTTGAAATACATGGAGCGTATCCTAGTATTTCTAGTAAGAAAGGAAGCTCATTTTCATAAATATAGTCACCTTTGCGATAGCACCGCCATCTATCGGGAAAGAATGTGTCTTTTTAGTTTACCCTCGTATATCATAATCCAATACTTACTCTGGTTTTCGTTTTAAAAACATCCATTGGTTCCGAAATTCTGGAATAAAAATGCCGTATCCACATGATCCGCCCGCTAACAGGAGGCATGTTCCTGGGAAGCTGCGGTGACTGTCTCTCCTCGTTGTATCTGTCTCGGAGCATTTCAATTTCCATTTGGAACAGCATCATTGCTTCCAAGTATCTCTCGTCCAGATGAAGACAATCCAAATTTAATTTCTCAAACCTGCCAGAAATAATATTCACTCGCGAGACATACAAACCGGGACTTTAAATCACCTTTTTAACAGTCGCAGTATGTTATCCACGTCGCACATCTTTTCCAAAGAAGCACCGACGAATTCCTCAAGCTCCCACTCAGTATCGACGACATTCTGTTTGAATTGATTGTAGTCACTTTCAAAATAAGGCAATCGATGATTCAGGGCGTCATATTTTTGGGAAGAAATAGTCTTAAAAAAATCTTTGAATTTTTCTGCGTATACATCAATGCCTTCAATAGTGCTTTGTTGAAGAATTGAATATTTGATCGTGGTTTGCAGCACGTAAACGATCTGGAAGTTATTTGAATCATGAAGAAAATTAATAAGTATTTCTGTTAATAATGTCGATTTTACTAAGAGATGGAGTTACTAATTAATATATTTGTTGGTGTAGACTAATAATGTTTTGGAGGGTAGACTTACGCCATCAAAAGTCAGTCCGTTATTAATTGTCATTGTGCAAAAAAAAGTTTTTCGTAGCTATTAACATGTGGAATTAGGAACAAGAAAAAGATTTTTTGCCTAACCTTCCTTCATTTGAAGAAAACCGTTCCTGAAAGTTATCGATTGTTAGTTGAAGCTAATAGTAAACATACTATAACCCAAAAAACTTGTGAACAATGGTTTAAACACTTTAAAAGTGGTGATTTTGATATAAAAGGCAAGGAGCGTCCAGCACAGTCAAAAAAGTTTGATAATTTGACAACCCAAAGCGCAAAAAATCATGGGTTATCCCAGGTCAGCCTTGAACATCACAACCAGTGCGTAATATACATGGAAAGAAGGCTTTGCTGGTTGGTGGGATAGTAGGGGAGCTGTGTAACACGAACTGCTGAAACCTGGTGAAAGGATTACTGGGGATCGATACTGACAACAATTGATAAAATTGAACCAAGCATTGAAGGAAAAACGACCAGAATACGTCCAGAGATACGATAAAGTACCTTTTCAACATGATAATACTGAGCCCCATGTTGCAAAATGTGTTAAACGCTATTTAGAAAACGTTAAATGGGACGCCCTACCCTACCCGCCGTTTTCACCGGACTTAGTCCCTTCGGACTACCACTTACTTTGATCGATTCAGCACGGATTTAACCACGGACGAAACGACGAAACGACTTAAACCACGGACGAAAACCAAAAATTCTTTTGGCGCGGAATCCGTTCTTTGACAGAAAAATGGAAAAAATCGACATTATTAACCGGACACCTATTAATAGCAATTTTGATTTATTAAACCTGTTCACATCTCTTCTTGAAAGTTTCAAATTTGCCAAATATAAAACTCTCAGAGCAATCAAACGGTTTCTCGTTGTTTTCTTCCATTTCCTTTTGGATTCTTCTAAAACACTGGTAATACTTCAGATACAGGTCTAAGCATGTCTAAAAAAATAAAATTAACATTATCACAATCAATAACTTAATTTTAATGTAGTATCGAACAAAGTCATCAGCGAAATAGGCATATATATATATATATATATATCATCATCATCATCATCATCAGCGCCTATCGATCCACTGCAGGATGAAGGCCTCTTCAGCATGCTTCCAACCTTCACGGTCCTGGGCTTTCCTCTGCCACTAGGGTCCAATATACTTAACGATGTCATCAATACATCGTGCTTTCGGTTTCCTTCACGGACGTTTGCGATCAAGCGGTATCCACTCCGGGATCGCCTTGGTCCATCTGTCGTCCCATCGCCTCGCTATATGGCCTGCCCATCTCCATTTCAATTGTTTTACTTTTCCAATGATGTCACAGACTTTTGTCTGTTCCCTGATCCATGCGCAGGAGTTTCTGTCTCGTCTTGTAATGCCAAGCATACATCTTTCCATTCCCTTCTGTGCCACCCGAAGTTTTTGAATTGATTGCGATGTGAGTGTCCAGGTTTCACTTCCGTATGTCATAACGGGTAGAACGCACTGATCGAATACTTTTCTTTTCAGGCAAAGTGGGAGCCTGCTCTTAAACACTATGTTGAGCCTACCAAATGCCTGCCAGCCACATTTAACACGCCGTTCCACCTCCCGGGCGGTATTCCCCTCCATTGAAATCCTCTGCCCAAGATATATAAAGCTGTCCACAATCTCTAAATCCCTTCCCAAAACTGAAATTCTTCTGTCCTGAACGAAGTTATTGAACATAACCTGACTCTTTTTCAGGTTTATTTTCAAGCCAAATGGTTCGTCAGCCCTTTGCAGTTCTTGTATGCATCTTTGCAGCTCCTCTGGGTCTTGTGAAATGAGAATAATATCATCTGCAAATCTAAGATGGTTTAAGTTTGCACCATTGATGTTTACACCATCCTGTTCCCAATCCAGTTTACGGAATACTTCTTCAAGGCCAGCCGAGAAAAGAATAGGCGATATTGCGTCACCCTGCCGTACACCTCGTTCTATATGAATTCCCACTTCAAGATCATCAAGGTGAATTGTGGCTGTAGCTCCATCATATATCGATTCTAATAGGTTTACATAGGCTCTCTCTACACCTTGGCTAAGCAGTGCATCCATTATCGCATGCTTTGAGATGGAATCAAATGCTTTTTCGTAGTCGATAAAAGCCAAGCACAGTGGCATGGTGTATTCGTTGTGCCTTTCTATGACCTGCTGTACAACCTGGATGTGATCCAGTGTACTGAATCCACTTCTGAATCCTGCTTGTTCTCTTGGTTGTGCGTCATTCAGTTTTTTTAATATTCTTTTAGAAATTATCTTAGTGAAAACTTTGTACATCACTGATAGGAGGCTTATTGGTCGGTAGTTCTTTAAATCTTCCTGTGCTCCTTTTTTATGTAAAAGGATCACTTCTTCATTTTTCCATAAGTCGGGTACTTTTTGTTCTTTGAGGCATTTTGAGTATAATTTGGCCAGTGTTTTATGTAACGTCCGACCACCAGCTTTTAGCATTTGGACAGTTACACTATCCTTTCCTGGAGCCTTGCCGTTCTTCATCAATTCTATAGCATTTGTTACTTCCTCCACTAGGATATCTGGCATTATATATTGTTTTTCCGTGGGTATTGCTGTCCCTGACTGGCTCTGATCTTCATATAACTGGGAATAAAACCTTCTGACAATCTCTAACATTTGGGTACGCGCCATGCACACTGTGCCATCCTCACGCTTTAAAGCATATATTTGCGTTCTTTTGTTTCTCAGCTTCTGTTTAGCTTTGTTAAATCCTTTGTTTTCTTCCAGGGTTTTTTGCACTAGCTGCATGTTGAATCGGCGCGTGTCCTCTCTGATACGTTTTCTTATAGTTTTGCAGAGCTCAGTGTACTCGACCCTGCCAAAAGGACTACCTGTATTTCTCATTGCTCGCCGTTTCTTCATTAAATCAATGGTCTCACTGGAGATTTTTGTTTGTTTGAGACATTTTTCTTCTGGTACTATTGAAGCAGCCGTTTGAAGTACATTGTTGGCGATTTCTTCATATTGAACTGATATTTCCACCTCCTCTGGATCTTGTAACGCAGCAAACCGATTTGACAAAGCAATCTCAAAATCGCTTCCCCTCTCCAGCAGTTTTCCAGAATCCACCTTCCCCTGCTTTGATCTTACCATTCTTTCGCGCTCTTTTCGACAGTCAATCCGAACCCTTGCTCGTACCATTCGGTGGTCAGTTCCAACATTAAAATTGTTAAGGACAGTACAATTGGTAAATATTGTTTTATCGTTGGTCATGATGTAGTCAATTTCGCTTGTGAGCCCAGATGGACTTTTCCATGTCCATTTTCTGCTGATATTTTTCTTATAGAATGAATTCATAATATATAGTTCTTGTCCTTCAGCAAAATCAACTAATCTGTCACCTCTATTGTCTCGCTCACCAGTTCCATATGGGCCAGTTGCATTTTCGTTTGTTCTTGTTGTTCCAATTCTGGCAATAAAATCACCCATCAGGATTTTGTACCTACATTTCTCCTTGTATAAAAGCTGGGCCACATCATCATAAAATTCCTCAATTTCCTCATCTTTATGGCTTATAGTTGGTGCATAAGCTTGGACGATTGGAAGCCTAAACTTTTTATTCAGCTGAATGACGCATTGGGCTAATCGGTCTCATGTACTTTCAAATTTTACCACACTGTCCTTCAGCTTTCGATTGATGAGGAATCCAATTCCGCCACATCGGCCATTTTCCGTACCTCGAGTATATAAATGTAATGTTGTAATTGTAAATAAAACTCGCAGTAAATAACCAATAATAATAAATAACAGTAATAATCACATAAGACTGTAACGTAATGTAAAGTAACTAAGACGTATTGTTTAAAAGAACGACTAAATATTTACTTTGATTTTATCTAAAACAATTTTTTTCGGTTGATTCCAAACGGTCTTCGTCCCTTCACAATCCAAATAATCTCTACATTTCTTAATAATCTGATTAGAAATTTTCACCAGAATGGCTGTAACATTAGCCGTGCTGTTGTAGTATCTCGAAGTGGTAAATACCAGTCGTACTGCATGAAGCAATGTTGGAATGTGAGAAAACAGATCTGGTGGTTCCAGACGATATAAGGGCTCCCAGTATTTCTCCATTGAGTAGAGGTATTTTAGGTTATCTGAACTCTCGTTGCGTGTGTCGTAAACCGAGTCAACATGTTTCTTCCAGATCTATAATGTAAAACTTGTTAAAACTAACAATTCCAGAAGAAAAAAGACAATGTGGATCTTAATAAGAGGTGTTTCGGTTAATCATGTCTATTTAATCGTTTATTTCCAAACAAAATAAATTACTTTAATAATCTAAGTATTGGCCATCGTTAGCTCCCATCTTCATGTCAAAAAATAGATGTCGTCCCAAAAAAACTTTTGGTCTTTTGTGGTCAACCATTCATTAAGCCAAATTTCCACTTCTTCGTAAAAATATAAGTGTTGAGCTATGAAAGTCCGTGCTGCATCGATCGAAATAAGGGGTAGTCCGGTGAATATGGCGAGTGGGGTAAGAGATTCCAATGGGCGTATTCAGGCCATTTTTTCTTCAATTTTATCAATTGTTGTCGGTATCGATAGGAAATAATCATTTCACCAGTTCCTAATACACAGCTCCCTTACTATCTCACCAAATACACAGCATAGCTTTCTTTCCATATATATTGCACTCTAGTTGTGATGTTGAAGGCTGGCCCGGGTCTACCCATGATTTTTTGCGCTCTGGGTTGTTAAAATAGATCCACCTGTCACAACTCAATGCAAAAAACCTTTTCTTTTCTGTCTGGAAAGCAATATTTCCCAAATGATTTTTCCTCTTTCAATATCTCTTTTCTTCAATTCATATGGAACCCATTTTCCTTCCTTCTGAATCTTTCCCAATACGTACAGTCATTCGCAAATGGTGGATTGGGCACCATTCAATGATTTTGCCAATTATTGCAACGTATGACTTTAGCCTTCATCCAATATTACTTGCAAAGCTATATCTTCAAACTTTTTCAGCTGCCATGAACGCCCCTTCTCGTGTATATCAAAATCGGTTCTTTTAAAGCGTTTAATCCATCATGCACAAATTTTTAGGTTAGAGCATGTTTACCATAAGCTTCAACCAACAATCGATAACTTTCAGCAACCGTTTTCTTCAAATGAAAGAAAGTTGTTATACATCCCCGCAATACGTCTTTTTCTCGTATATAATTCGACATATTCGAAGCTATGAAAACATATGTTTTTTGCACATTGACAATTAATAACGAGATGATTTTTGTTGCCGTATAGTTACCTTCGAAAACACCATAGACGTCATTAGTATATACCAAGAAATGTATAAGTAACGCCATCTCTTAACAAAATTGGCATTATTAACCGAAACACCTATTAAACTGGATCCACACCAATAAAATTTTGCGTGGATGTTGAATTTACTGCAACAATTTGTGGGCAACATCTGGTGGACAACAGATGGTTTGTGTACGTGCTGTGGGGTGACAATATTTGTGTGTGATTGTGTGTCAAAACGTCTACATTGCCGCCAAGGTGCACCACATACAACACATACATCCCAAATAACGCAAATTTGTATTGATGTGGACCCAGCTTTAAGACACACGAATGATTTACACGCAAAAATGCTCAAGTGTGTAGTGGGCAAAATACTGTTCGTGAAAAGTCTAAGCATGCACGAACGCGCTCCGCCAATTGTCAGTTTCAAAGATCAAAGAATATTTACGCGAATTAATTGATGAATATGAGAAATGGCCCTTTTTATAAAATCCAAAACATCCGAGTCGTTTTTCAAGGAACCAAAAAGTTTATGCATGGAAATCAATAGTAACAAATTTAAAAACTAATGAGGCTGATGTTAAGCAAAAAATTAACAGTATCAATCAATCAAGGTATATAAAATCAATCAAGGTATAAGAAGAAAAATATTATTTTTATCGAGTTTTATACACTGTTAAAAAAGTTTTAGGAATCATCCTGTATATATTTATAAATTTGTATCTATTTATAAAGAATTTTATACCTTGCAAATATCATTTTTGAAACATGATTTCAAAAACTTTATGTAAACATTACACTTGTCGGTTTCCAAAAACTCCATGATACTTGTAAATCGAGTAAGCTGTCTTCTCCAATATTCAATTTCCACGTTGGGACCAACGAACTCGTTCTCCTTGCGAATTTGCCTGTACTGTACCAAACACTACAAAAAAAATAGAACACATGCAGTGAATCTTAAATCAACCATATTGAAAATGTATGTACCCTTTCGATTAATTTATGCCACACCCTAACTTGGCTCTCAACCCTCTGAATAACGGGAATATTAAAATAATATCTGGAAGCGTCATTTTCATCAAATATCATTTGGAGTAGTTCTTCATCGATTGTAAACAAAACTACACCCTCTAGATCAAGCTTTATCTCTGAAAATATATAGAAAATATTATATCGATTGCACCAGCAAATTATAAGTCAATTGAGAACAGATACACTCAAAAAACAACATAAAGAAGCGTTGAGAGATAACTAGTCTTTCAAATTGAGCGTTTTTTAATGCTTGAATAAAACACAGATGGCGTTGTGAATTTCCCTAGTTCCAGTCTCATTTCAGAAGTGTAATGTATGACATTTATAAAAATGGAGTCGTACACAATACAACTACAGCTTAACCAATATAGCTTGGTCTCCGAGGTTTGGATGCGCAGTAGCCTATCGCTCGAGAGCTCATTCAAAGCAGTGCATCCGTGATGTTAACGTCGGTTAAAAACACTGTGGATTCGAGGAACTCTCCGGTCTCAGTCTCTGTTAGACAGTGACCCTCTCGCTGTTTCGTTTGCGCATCTGAGAGGCCAGGCTATGTTGGTTGAGCTGCATAAAAATTGTTGAATTATTTTATGAAAATGGGGTTCAGTGAAAATGTTTTTAGAAAATGTATTTTTTTTTTGTAAAACTATTAATCTGAAAGCACCATCAAAAAGAACAATATATAGTCGTAGTTGTCGTACACAAAAACATATTGATGTTGATACGTGAAAGTGTTGCTAAAGACTCAGAAATTTCCATTAGTCGACGTTCTCTAGAATTTAGACTCAGTGAATCCACAACATGACTTAGCTTTGAATGCATATAAGGTTCAAATAACACAGGAACTAAATCCACTAGATCATTCAAAAACGTCGTGCATTTGTCTCTTGGATCAAAGGACAAACAGATGATTTTTCTGACAACCTATTTTCATTTGGTGTAAAGAATATCCAAAATTGATTCATGAGAAATTTTTAAATCCTAAACCAGTCACTGTTTGGTGTGTATTAAGGTCAGGAGGTATAACTGAGCTGTATTTCTTTTAGAATGCTGTTGGTGAAGCCATAACTGTGAATGGTGTTCGATATCATAAGATAACTGGATTTTTCAGAACTTAATTGAATAATATTGATCTGGAAATCTGGAGGATCTGGAGGATATGTGGAGAATGGCGCTACACCTCACTCTGCTAATGAATGTGTAATGTAATGCAAAAAGAAAGTATTACGGCAAAAATTAGTCATTATTAACTACTTTCAATCAGTCTCCTTCATGTTTACAATTAAAAATGAATTATTTTTATTCAAAAAGTACTACTCAGTGTACACACATACCAAATCCCAAATCAAAACAAGTAAACATATCAAACGCTCCGTACCCGTCTCATCAGCGTTTAAAAACTATTTACCAATAGGCTCGGTCACAGGTAATCTAAGTCCAAATCGCATGTTTTAGAAAGCAGTTAAACCCCCGAATTCTGTCAAATAACAAAACATGTAACGCCAACGACAGGATAAGATGACGGTGGCGTACGGTCGCTGGAGGTAAACGTCCGACCAACGATGTAAAAATTGTGGCGAGAGGATGGAATTTTTATTCGCATTATTTCGTGTGATGGGTCGACAGACGTTCTTCTACATTTGGAGATTTTATATTTTATTTACAACAAATCAGTTTTTAAACTTCTCAACGCTAACAATGTAACAATAGTTAACGAAACGTGCGTCAAGAACTTTAAAAAAAAGTGATTTGGTGTTTAGTGTTTCACACCGAAAATTCCAATAGAAGTAAAAAATCTTTGGGTACCTAATATTTTTACACTTACTGCCCAAAAAATCTTCAAATGAATCAAAATCTCCGACAAAGTTCAATTTTTGCATTCGACCCATGGAGGTTTTTAAAAGATCGCCCCATTCCTTCGCCAGCTTTAACGGGGGATCGATGAGCTCAGCAAAAATATCGTAAGCTATGGAGGCAACATTTCCACTTCCATTATCCATGTCCATTTGTGTAAAATAAATTTCCTATTGAAGGGAGAGGGGATAAATTTTTAAAAAATTAAAACGGAAGACTCATTACATCATTTATATTTTTCAAATCCAAATTTATGCGTTTCGTTTTATATACTGCAACAGCTTTCTCTTTCAGAGCTTCTTTTAAACCTTTAGTCACATATACTCGTTTAATTGGACCTTTGGTAACCGGATTATAGCGACCAGATTCTATTAAAATAACAAATTAAAATAGTTTGCCTGAAGATGATACGCAAAGTTTGAGTTAACAGTTGTATCTCAGACCGTAAATGTTAAAGTGTACACTAAGTCTATATGTTCTAAACCATTTTATGTTCTTAAACCTAGTTCTGTCCCTTAGGCCCCTACTTCATCTTCCGGTGGTACTATATCCCGCCAGTGAGCCTTAATCCCATTCAACCGTCTCTTCCATCCGGATCGACCTCCAGAGCAACCTCTTACGGATTAATCTAGCTAACCTAGGACGTAATATGTAAACGACGTCTAAGGAAAGAGGTCTGATTTAGTCTTCACAAGAACTTTAAAATCTCCACAACCATTTCATTGGAATACTGAGACACTAAGGAAAGTGCAGCTTCCCAATGAATCTGGTTCTTCCTGTCGGATCAGGATAAGTTAGGAACCCCACGCAGGATTTAATTTTGAAATGCTTAAAGCTGACACGGAGAAATTGTTGAAAGAAATCTAAACCGCACTACGGAACCATGTAATACAACAACTTTCACTAGCGTTTGATAGGCAGACTTTGGTATTTGGAATATTCGTACGAGAGTTCCTATTTATGTATCCAGAATTAGAAACGATGTGTGTTGTTGATGGTGTATCTAATATATACATCATAAAGTTTGACAATGACTATAGCAGTAACTTAAAAATGTCGTCTCAGTCAAAAAATAGAATTAACTCGTGAGAATTTTCCTGTGATTATCTCAACAACAGTGCATCGATCAACTCACTTAGGTGGTGGATGGTGATGACGCGTCATCTAAAACCACTGCATATCGCTGATTTACTAAAACATTTAGCTATGAACATTATTTATTGCCTTGGATTCCACATAATTTGGCTTCCACAAAAAGGCTTAAAAAAAGTGCAAAGAAATGTTCAAAAGATACAATAGTGGTGCGTCAAAAACCGTGTATAACATCTAAATAGATGATAAATCTTAGATCTATACGTTTGAGCCCGAAAGTAAACAGCAGTCGACTGTGTGGATCTTTCAACTTGAGCCAAACCCAACAAAAGTTGTTCGTGCAAGAAGCACTTCGAGGTAAATGGTTGCCAGTTTTTTTGGCATATATTGGCATGTGGCTACAGTACCGCTAGAGAATCGTAGAACAGTCACTTCTGAGTAGTACACAACCATTTGTTTGCCAGGAGTCTTTGAAGAAATAGGAAAAAACAACCGGCGACGCAGTATCATTCATCGCCATAACAAGCTCTCACACATCGGGCCGAAAACAAGGAAATTGATGGGTCATCCGCAGTACAGTCCTAAGTTGGCACCCAATAGTTCCTTTTTGTTCCCATCAGTTGAACTGTTCAGTCGAAGCGGACAACACTTGAATATGCCAAATGAGATTTTGGCGAAACGTCGTGACTCTTCACAGAATCTACGGATCGACACCCGGAATGATTTAGAAGCATTATCTACCATCCGTGAAAATATTAGATGTAACATCTAAAAGGTTTTCGTAAAGTCATGAAAGACAACGCCGAGATGCTGCCCTTTTCAAAAAGCCTGTGAATTTTGCTGGTGAGTCTGCCCGCTTTATGAAGGAATAAGTATCCAACTGGGAAAGCTTAGAATGGTGCTTTTATATTGTAGATATAGTCATTAAGAGTGTTAAGTATTTATCTTAGTGCTTACTTGATTGGTCTAAGATACAATCTAAACTTATAAAACTAACCTAAAGTATATGGTGGTCCATCTTGGTAGTAGAAAAATATGCACCTGGTTCCATCTTTATCCAACTCAGAGTTTAAAAGTTGCACGTAGATGTCATCATCTATAACTCCTTCCAAGATTTCGCTGGATTCAATACCTAAGTACAACGCCACCATATCACAGACATGTCTTTGAGGCAGTTGCAATTCTTGAAATCGGTTCGCTCTTTGTTCTTTGTATTTTAACTAAATAATAAGACATTAATCTTATCTATTAAGTTAAAGTGAGTTTTTAAGTTATATCTGAGTAAAATCAAAGAGTGTCAAGACTCGTTCAACAGTCTGTTAACAATCAAGAGGTCAACCAACGATTTTGCTACAAGGAGTTATAAAAATTATTGTCTGTGAGAAGTATAAATATAAAAATACTTTATCCCACTAAAAAGATTATTTAAAATAGTCTTAGAGATATTATTTCATGTTCTCTTACGTTGAATTACGTTAAATTCTACAGCGAAATAATCTTTAGACTCAATCAGACTTTAGACCCATTTTCGAATCAAGCCTGGGAAATAAGGTGGTTGTTATCATAATGTAATGTCGTCAAAATGACATTAGTTTAACTATAGGAATAGTTTGCTGCCGCCTTAAGGGTCTAACATAACTATGGTTGTGGTTTATAACAGAAACTATTAGATAAATAAATAAAGGTAAATAAATTCCTGGTTTAAGTTGTTTGAACGACTGAACCATTGAAATTGAACAATTGATCCTGATCCAAAAGGATTTGAGTAATACTATAACATTTATACTGATGTCATCAAATATGCTTGCAAGCATTACCTGTTTCTCCTTTAAGGTCTCTTGCATAGCTAAAAAAGTTGTACTAGTTCGAGCTTTGACTTTTCCAAGCGTTTTCGATATGCCCAACAAATTGGACAAATCTTGATCTTGACCAGAGTCCTGAAGGGAGCCTTTGCGTCCTTGTTCACCCATTCCCAATCACTTTTCTTATTTTTTTTTAAAGCTTTTATCTCTTTTTTGCTTAGAAGTACACTGACGCTTATAACATTTACTGACATAAATAAACCAGTAAACTAAATGTATAAACTGGTGGTAATACTAGGTAAGCTGATTTAAAAAAATACCATTATGTACTGAATACATACTTATTTGAAATAAAATAATGAAAAATGGACAGTTGAAGATAATATACAACAATTTTTTTTTGGAAGTTTACATGGTTTTAAAGTTTCTATACTAAGACTGTGCCGCATAACAATATCTCAATTCCATTTTTCATAAATTTTAAATTTTCGAAATATTTGTAACCTACTTGACCTTATTGTATTGTATTGATATAATGAACAAGTTGAAAGTTCTTATAATATTTATTATTAACATGATTTCCTTTCATTCCTAGAAAACCTTACAATTAATGTATTGCATAATCATCATAGGTCTTCTCATTTAATAATTTCTTTACAAATAAAGCAATTGCTTTTTATGCCCATTGAAATAAATGGTCTGAAAACATTCACCGATTAAAAGAGCACTATAGACAACTTTCATAATAAACTCCTAAATATATTTTGAAAGCAACGTATTTACTTCAAATAATAATACAGGTGTTGAGAGGTATATGTAAATATATATACATATATATATATATATATATATATATATATATATATATATATATATATATATATATATATATATACCGGGAGGTGGAACGGCGTGTTAAATGTGGCTGGCAGGCATTTGGTAGGCTCAACATAGTGTTTAAGAGCAGACTCCCACTTTGCCTGAAAAGAAAAGTATTCGATTAGTGCGTTCTACCCGTTATGACATACGGAAGTGAAACCTGGACACTCACATCGCAATCAATTCAAAAACTTCGGGTGACACAGAGGGGAATGGAAAGATGTATGCTTGGCATTACAAGACGAGACAGAAAGTCCTGTGCATGGATCAGGGAACAAACAAAAGTCTGTGACATCATTGGAAGAGTAAAACAATTGAAATGGAGATGGGCAGGTGATATAGCGAGGCGATGGGACGACAGATGGACGAAGGCAATCCTGGAGTGGATACCGCTTGATCGCAAACGTCCGCGAAGAAGACCGAAAGCACGATGGATTAATGACATCGTTAAGTATATTGGACCCGAGTGGCAGAGGAAAGTCCAGGACCGTGAGGGTTGGAAGCATGCTGAAGAGGCCTTCATCCTGCAGTGGATCGATACGGGCTGATGATGATGATGATGATATATATATAGATATAAAAATCTAACTATAGGAAAAAATAAGGTTCTTTATTTCAATAAAAGATAATATATTCACAAAAAGCAATGAAATGTTGTTAATTAATGTGACAGGTGGGCTTGTTGTTAATTATGTTAATGTGACAGGTGGGCTATATATATATATATATATATATATATATATATATATATATATATATATATATATATATATATATATATATATATATATATATATATATATATGTATATATATATATATATATATATATATATATATATATATATATATATATATATATATATATATATATATATATATATATATATATTATTATTATTATTCACGTATGGGCCCTGGTGGACCACGCGAAGTACAATTAGAGGCGTTTGTTGTTGTTAGCTTTCCTTTGTGCCCATTCTGATTTCATTCTTTCGCTGTGAGCTTGTTTCCTTTCGTCAGACCAAGTTGTTCCAGTCTTCCTACATTTTTCTCTCTGGCCAACCTTCCAAACGTTAACCTTGTGTCTGAAACAGACTCTATCCTGAATTTCACTTTGTGTAATATTTCCTGATCTTAAGTCCTCTTTAATTGCAGCAATCCATTTAATTATCTCTACTTTAGTTTTACTCCTATTTTCATAAAATTCGACTATTTGTCTAGTTAACCTACTCGGATTCATCCGTTTTATGTGTCCGTAAAACTTAAGTCTTCTTTTTCTCATATCGCTATGTATATCTGTGTATTGTTTGATTTCTTGGTTTTCTCGAAGTCGGTATGTTGTGCTATTTATTTGTTTGGGCCCTAGGATTTTTCTTATGATTTTTCTTTCCTTCTTTTCAATGTCCTCGATGTCCCTCTTTCTATTCAAAATGAGCGTTTCCGCAGCATATAGACATTCTGGCTTAATAACTGTGTTGTAATGTCTCAGTTTTGTGTTTTTAGATAGGCATTTTTTGTTGTAAATGTTTTGTGTAAGTCTCAATGCCGTTTCCATTTTTTGACATCTACCCTTATTGGCCGCTTTTTCCAACCCATTTTCCATGATTATTTCACCCAAATATTTGAATTGAGAGACTCGTCTGATGTTACCATATTTTATTTTTAGAAATGGCGTTCTTAGTCTGTTGCAGGTCATGTATTGTGTCTTTTCAAAGGAAATTTGGAGTCCTACATTTTCTGCTGTTTCTTTTAGGATTTCAATCTGTTTCTGTGCCGTTAATACATCTAGATCATCAGCAAACGCCAGACAATCAATTTTGATGTTGGTTCTCCCCAGTTTAATGGGCTGGTCAATATTCAGGGCCGACTTTTTTTCACGCCACTCCTGTATTACTTTTTCTAGAACACAGTTAAATAAAAGTGGCGAGAGTCCATCCCCTTGTCTCACTCCAGTTTTAATTTCGAAGGGCTCCGAGATCTCACCTATGAATTTAACTATATATATATATATATATATATATATATATATATATATATATATATATATATATATATATATATATATATATAAAGTAATATAAAGTAAAAGTAAAGTATATATAAAGTAAAATGAATAATGTTTTGCACTAGAAACGCTTCGAATTACTGAATAGGAAAATATTCCAGCACTACAGTGATTATAAGAATGAAGATTATTGAAGAAAATCGTCAGTATATTACTGAATAAAGCTATTTAATTGCATATAAACTAAAAAGTCTATCCCCATATACATAGTTTTCAAATGGAGACAATATGCAACAGAAGAAACATCGTTTATAATTTGGACAATAAATAATTTGTGTAAAAGTGTAATTAATTAATTTAGGTATAATAAGTAATTAACATACTTTTTTGTAAGAAGTGATAAAAAATTTAATGATCAACACATCACGGAATACAGTTATTTCTTTGCATAAAAATTTTAAATTCTTCATGTTGCGCTATATTAAATACTATGCAACCTAACATTCAGCAATTATAAATAATTTATTTTGTTATATAGGATAGCAATTAATTGTAAAAAAATATATAATTCTACTTCGACAACCCTATAGAAATTGACATTCAAATTTATATAACACAACATACAACTATAATAATAGATTTTCAAATATGTTTCCGTTTGCGTTTATAGATTTTTTTTCTTGTAGCCTATTTTAAATAATAAAATAAGTATTATGTAAAAAATAACAATCTTTATTGAAATAAAAGTGACACTAAAAAATCACATCGGCGGCACTGCGGTGACAATGTTTTGATACTGTTGATTGTTTTGATCTTTGTGCTGAGTGTCCTTTTTGTTTCCACTCCAGTTGCAAGTGACGAAGTTTATAACAAACTGAACTATGCTATTTAATATTCCTACAAAAGTTTTTTTTTTATTGTCAAAACAAAGAACTAGCAATTCAGCAATACCTGAACATACAAAAACACCACCAATTATCGAACAAAGCCTGGCTAGGAACATGCCCAGGTTGTCTCTCTCTTGACTAATTGTAACTCTCAGGGCAGACATATCATATTTGAAGAAGATGCCAGGCATGCCGTGACTTCCTTTGTCATGGTTTATGGGCCTTGTCAATTCTTTGACACTATACTGATAAGTACTGAGAGAACTTAAAAATGTTTTCACAGTAGTTGGTACTACTTCAATGAAATAGTTTACAATGGTCATACCTAGGAATTTTATAATAAAAATATATGAAAAATACAACACAAAATATCTATTAGTCTCATTAAACTTGAAAAACATCAGTTTGATAATCCCACTTGTCAAAATAAACTTACCATTTGTTAAAATAAGTTCATCTCCTTCTAGTGGATGAACTACGCCAGGACTGGAATCTCCAAAACTAAATCTATTGATTCTATGTGTAAAATTATAATCCCTAAATAATCATAAATGAATAACTTTGAATAGTTAGTGAAACTGTACAAACCTATCTGAAATAAATGCACTAATATGGATGTGTCCTCTTGGTAAACTTATACTTTTTCCAGCTGTTATGTGAAAATTTCCTGCTACTTTATTTAAAACTAAATTGCCATATATCCTGCAGGCATCATAAGGTTTATTTGGAAAATCATTTCGGGCAGGTAAATCACCAAACTGTGTAGAAAAACTACTTCTCCAAAGAAGATCCTTTAAATAAAATTATTATTTCTCCATGAATGTGAATAAATAATTATAAAAACCTTAATAGCATGATATTCTTCCCGGAGATATGAATTAAAATGTTTCTTATTTTCAAAATGAATTCTTTGTTCGTGAGATAATTCAAACCATGTATCTTCCTCTTCCAACTGACCAAATTTAAATGTATTTTGGTTCGTTGAGTCTAATATATCTGCTCCAACATCTACAAAGAAAATGATTTTAAACAAATTCAATAACTGCATAGAATAAAATTTACTTTGACATGGCATGGCTACCGTAAGATCTATGTTGATCTTTAATTTTTCTTCCAGCTGAACGTCGGGGGAGAATTTAAATAGAAATTTACTATTCAGATAATAACTAATTTCCGAATACATCAACCATCCCATTATTAGAAAGCTAACTATTGAAACTAGAAATAGATTTAATAAAACCTATAAAGATAATGAAGTATAACCTCAAAATTAAGATTTACATGTGCCTCCCACTGAAGATGTTACTTTGTAAGGCTCTTCGACTTTGGGGAATATATCCATTTTTTTTACTTTATTTAATTTTGAGCCACGATATCTTGGGATTGATACTTTTTCAGTCTCCATTTCGATATAATTACAAATATAAAACAGTACTTCTTTATGTATATGCTTTACCAATTTAATAATCAAAAAACTTTATTGAAAATATAAAAAATACATGCTAACAATGTATTCAGAAATTAAAGATATAACTACTTATTCAAACATCATATAATTTATGTTGTTTTCAAAATTGACATGTGTAAATATTTTTAATATGAAATGTCAAACTCCCATAATTTGGGAAGATTAAAAATGTATAGAGAATGTCTTCACACAGATTTGGATTTGGATTTTATGAATTTATTTTAATTTAATGAATTTATTTATGTATAGGATATTTTATATATATGATATCAGATATGCTATAAAATAGAAAATATATTTTATTATATTGCTTAAACAACTATAGCGTACAATGTACTTATTAAAAAATAAAGGGTAGTGATCCTCTTCTTCTATATTCTATTACTGTTTGTCCTGTCGCAACCGACCGGAATTTTATCTAAAAGTATATTAAATGCAAAAGAAGAATATAGTAATTTTTGACATTTGTTGTAAAGCCGGCTGGCAAATTTTTAAAAGAGATAAACTCCTTTAAATCAAAATTTAATTGTGCATACATAATGGCTCTGTTACCGTTAGAATCAAATCCAGATGTAAGTTTAAAACGTTTTACAAAGCGATAATAATGTTTATATTTTCTTACAGGTTATGAACAAGGTAGGAAAAAACTCCAATCAATCATTGATTATTTTAGCGAATAAAAACATTTATTTATTTCTTAAAAAATCTTACAAACATAATGTTCTGTCTTCAACATAAAGTATTCATGTAACTTCATGGAAATTCATGGTTCTTTTTTTCAAAATTTATTTGACTTGTTTGCTGTTTTTTTTCTTTAATTTTTTATGAGTTTGATATCAGTTTTATATCTGAAGGTCGTCTTAAAATTAATTTGAATCATTTAGTTTATTCATCTGTTGGGTGTTCCGGAAAAATGGAACATAGTTGATGTTTATGGATTGGATAGTGATGCTTTGGCGTGGGTTCCTCGACCAGTTGTGGCTTTAATATTGCTATTTCCCTGTAGTGATAAAGTATGTTAAATTTTATTTGTTGGATTTCAAAATTTCACTTGATTGATCTTAGTTTTATGAATATGCTAAACAAGAAGCCGAAGCTATTAAAGAGAAAGGACAAATTCTCAGTAATGATTTATTTTATATGAAACAGTATGTATCCAATGCCTGTGGCAGTATAGCACTGATTCACAGCATAGCCAACAATGCTGATAAGTAAGTGAATGAATTCATAAAATCCAGGAAGAATGATCGTTATATGAGTTACAGATTAGGATTACAGGATGATGTATTCAAAACAATATTGGAAGATTCAATAAATCTCACTCCAGAACAAAGAGGAGAGATGCTTTTGAAAGTTAATAGTAATTCAGAAGCTTACAAACTAATAGCTGCACATCAAGAGCTAGCCATGGAAGGTCAGACTGAGGTAGGAACTAGTATGACCATGATATATTTGTAATTTTTGTACCTTTTAAGGCCAATCCTGATGAAAAAGTCAACCATCACTTTGTAGCATTTGTGGAGAAAGATGGACATCTGTATGAGCTGGATGGAAGAAAAGATTTTCCAATAAATCATGGTCAAACCACCCAAGACACCTTTTTAGAAGTAAATCTTAAATATTAAAATATCATGTTTTCATTTTAATTTTCTAACTATTTTAGGATGCTGTAAAAGTTTGCAAAAACTTTATGGAGAGAGACTCAGAAGACATTAATTTTACCATCATGGCTTTAACACAAAGCGAATAAAAAAAACCAAACTGGACCAAAATATCCACAAGATTCTCCAAGTGGCTTTTTTGCTTGATAATTTACTAGCAGTGCACTATTAAATGTATAGTTATTTTTTTTGTTTATTATTGTGTACTGCTCATGTTATTTTGATTCTCATATGAATGATATTGCTTAATAAAATCATTTTTACCTGCCGAGTTTGTTTTAATACTGCCTTGACTATTTGAATAAAATCAAACCATGATGTGAATAAGATCATCTGTTAGAAAAGAACAGAAAAAAATGTTTTGTTTATTTTTGACTTTTCTCTTTTTGGAGTGATTTTTCTCAGCAAGTGACTAGTATTTCGTTTATATGTGTTCCATTTAGTTGTTTTTGTTGTAATTCATTATCAGTTGAATAGCATTAACTGTATCATCATCGCTTTAATACAAAGCAAATAAAAAACATCCACAAGTGAGTTTTGAAGTGCAATCTTCTTTATTCGCGTTGAGCGATTTTCGGTAGGGGCAAAACTTATGGGTTCGCGTCACTGACATGCTAGTGACGTGTTGCGCCAAACTGGCAACGCCAATTGTGTTTTAGATAATCATTTGTTTAATAGTACAAGAGTGAGTACTTAATATGCTAATATTTTTATGTCGAAAAATGAATAACAAAAACAAAGCATTTATTTTCCAATATTCGTATCAACATTTGCGTTGAAAAATTTGATATTATTTATTTGTCTAATATTTAATATCTGCAATACACGGTACAATGAATATTTCATAGTAGCTTAAAAGTTATCTTACTAGCGTGGTAAAACAGATTTCTAGTTATTTCTTGTCGCGGATTTTAAAATTAAATATTCTATAAAATTTTATAATAAATTTAATTTCTCAAAATTATTATTTATTGGTTTAAATTGTCAGAAATAAAATACGTGTTTTGTAATTTTTTGCAAAATGATTATTTATAAACTTATATAATTCAATTTCACCATTAGAACTTTACAAAAAAGTATTGTAATATAATTAGTTTTTCTAAATGTCTATTTTCTATATTTGTTCGGATCCTCGATCCTACGTGAAAAAAAAATTATACATTTTTCAAGAATAATTAATTTAAAAATTAGAAAAAAACAGTTATTCCAAAGTTTCAAGTTTTCACTTCTGTCAGCAGTCCCCATGACTGCCTATCTTTTTTTTCTTCATAATCTCCTAGCACTAATATATGGTTTTTTTTGTTTATTACTGTATACTGCTTATGTTATTTTGGTTATAATATGAACGATATAGCAAAATAAAATCCTTTTTACCTGTCGAATCTCTTTTAATATTGATTCCAATATTTGAATAAAATTAAATCATCATGTAGATAAAACCATGTTACAAAAGAAGAGAAAAAATACAATGAATGCCCTTGAACTGTCAGTTAATGTCAATTTTGTTTATTTTTGACTTTTCTCTTTCTGGAGCACTAATTTCTATGATTTCTCCTCTCTCCACCTAGGGATTTCTGTTAAAAGAAAGGAAATGTGATTTTTCTCCGCAAGTGACTCGCGTTTCGTTCATATGCGTTCTATTTAATTGCCTTTGTTGTAATTCGGTCATAATTTATGTTACTACTAAAATCATGTCTAACCCCAGATTTACTCAGGAAGAATCACTGCCACAAACTGGAAGAGTCAATGAAGTATGTCAGGTACGAACGTAATAAAACTGCATATTCTTTGTTTCATGCATGAACATTCTTTAAACGTGACTAATCTATTTAATGCATGCATTATATACATATTTTTTAGGAATGGATGGTTAGAGAAGATTCAGCACTTGCTTATCGCTTACAACATGAAGAATTTACCGACCACTTATCGGGAAATCGATTCAGAAATGCCCTGGTTAGAGAGGACTTGCCAAAAGCAAGAAATGAACAAATCAAAGAACAAGAAATGGCAGAGCAGGCAGCTGCTATTTATCATCGCATGTTACAAGAACAAGAAGAAATTGATAAACAGGTTAATATTAACTCTTGCAAGTTGTGCAGTGATAAATAACAATTTTGAATTTAGATTGCAAAGGAGTTGGCAAATAAGCTGGAAACAGAGGAGAGAGTTAAAAAAGTGGCAATGGAACTGAGGGATCAGGATGTAGCAAGGCAATTACTTGAAAATGAAAGAACAAAGGTAAATAAATTAAACATTTTGTTGTGAGTTCTAATAGTCCAGTGTTTTTATAGGTTGAAAGGCATCAAGCATCCCCTCCAATACATTTATCTCCTCATAAGCCAATTCTTTTTCCACCTGGGATTAAACAAGAGTCACCCCATCATCCGAATTCATTAAATTATCAAGCAAACTTACCAGTTTATTCAAAAAGACAAGGATTACGAATGCCATTACCACATGAAAGTGATTCTGGCCGAAATTTAGAAAAATATCAGAGAGTTGGTATTAGAGAAGATCTAGGTAGAAATATTTGACCAAAGTTGTAGGATGCCTTTATTAATTCTTGTGGTTATTTATAGGTATTGCTGATAGTGCTGAAATGTATATTGAACCCTATAATAGTACAAAAATGTCAACTGATCAACTGAACCGAATTGATGTGATGCCTGATGTACCAGAAGACTTAGGTATTCCTTTTGATGACCTGACTCTGAGGTGAGTTCTTAAAATATTCTTGTAATATTAAATAATTTAAAGTTATTTTTACAGACAAATTCAGGAGGAAAAAGATGCAGAATTAGCAAGGAAACTTCAAGAAGAAGAAGGAAATATGGAAGACACTTTATTAAATAGAGATCGAATGCTAGCAATAGAAGCTCAAGACAAAGAACTGGCCAAACTATTACAAGAAAGGGAAAGAGCTAAAGCCAAACGAGCCAGGTGAGTAATACTGGTATAAATTAAATTATTATTTTGATATTGTGTTTGTTAGAGAAAGAGCTAAACAGAAAGCACTTGCAAAGAAACAACAACTTGAATGTGGTCCAATCCCTGATGCTATCAATCCTCAAAGTTCTGGTCAGATTATGCCAGATGACTCCTATGCTTTTCCAGCTGATTTACTCACTCAACCGGTATCAAAAGTCCCCAAGAATATTTCTGCAGTACCAGATATTTATAATGTTCCAAATCCAGATGAGGAAGATGTTAGTTATAGCTTACCTGCAGATGTTTTACTGGAGAAAAATCAGATAGCAAATTACAGTCCTATAAAGAGTGTTAATGGAGGAAGTAGCAATGTTACCCCAGAAAAACTAATTGGAGGTGGTAGTAGACCAACTCATTTGGAGCTGAGGTATTTGTTGAGATCTTAAATTAATGTATTGTCTCATATTTATTCTTGCTTGTAGATCGCCTTTGAATAAAGTTAACAAACCCAGATACCCTGATCCTGAGACAAATGATGTTGCAAACACAAGTAGTGGAAGTGTGTCGGGTAATTTGCAGATTATATTTTTTAAATTTAAATTATCTGTTTACCTTTTTACTTAGGGGGAACCTCCCCAATGCATTCTAATATTGCCATGGCCATAGATCCCACTTATCCTAGAAGAACAGGCTACAGACCACCCTCAAGCTATGATACAACCTCAAGCACCGTTACTACCAGTACATCCAGCAGTAGCCCAGGACTTTTACCACCTCCTGATATTACAGAACAAGAAGATGAAAGGTAAGATAAGTATTTTTTATTACAGCTTTCTAATTGAGATTGTGGCATCCAATTCTCAGCAGTTTTCGAGAGTTTATTTATTCATAAAACAGCTAAGAAATTGATTGTAGAAGAAATTTAATTATATCCTTGAAAAGAGTGTTAAATTTGTTTTAAAGTAGATACTTTGGGCAGTTGTTTGAACAAAATATCACCCCTAAGTCATACCAGTAACCAAGCTGGGTAAGGCCGGATGCCCTCTGAGAGAAAGGCTAGATATTTACATGCAAGCAAAGGGTTAAGCTGAAGGTAGAGTTGTAAAAGTGGCAATAAAGAAGCAATGATTTGCAATGTATTACTGATTTTATGAAAAATTTGAAAATCTCAAATATCTAGAAAACTTGATATTTGAGATTTCTATATTGAGATTCTATATCAAGAATTGGCCTATAGTGAAGAGGTATTTTTTGTTACATATTAAATTTCTGTGTAAAATGTCTGGCATGTTAAAAGTGTATATATTTGTTTAGAACTGAGCTATTTGAACTACCATCACTAGGTGGAAAAATTACAATAAATATTTTTATATGTAAGTTTATTGATTTGAAAAAGTTTGAAGAAAAAAGTTGCGTAACGGCCACTCAATTTCTTATTCACTTAATGAAGTGGATATATATTTTTTGTATTAAATTTTTGAAAAATTCTTAGATAGCTTTTCCTGTTTACAATAGTTGTCTTCTCCTTTGCCAACTGTACATTGTGGCCAACACTGATTCATTTCGACATCTTCTTCCTTAACATAACTCATAAACCTTACAGATAGCCTTGAAGTTTACTCTACCTATGGTATTGAATACAAATATTCTCTGTTCATCTGGAGTTCCTTCATCATCACTTACCTGTTTGACTTCTATCTTTATTGTTTTCATTTCACAATATTTTGCGGAATGATTTAATACATTCTGTCAAAAAAGTACCGGGAATTGATCATTTGAAAAGCCCGCTTAAAGGGATTGTCAAAATTCCCTTTATCGCTAAGTTGGCCCCTCTATACTGACGCGGAGTTTGAACGTCATCTGTCATTTAGTTTGTTTACACTATTTGATTTTGTCAGTTCATCTCAACAATGGATAAAAACATCGAACAAAGAATTTGTGGTAAGTTTTGCATTGAAAATGGAATTTCGTGTATCGAGTCGCTGAAAATGTTGAGTGATACAGTGAATTCAAAAGCGTGGTGGAAGATTTACATCACTCTGGTCAGCCATCAACATCGTCAACTGAGGTTAACATCGCATAATTATATCCTTGAAAAGAGTGTTAAATTTGTTTTAAAGTAGATACTTTGGGCAGTTGTTTGAACATGTGCATATGAGTGATACAGTGAATTCAAAAGCGTGGTGAAAGATTTACATCGCTCTGGTCAGCCATCAACGTCGTCAACTGAAGTTAACATCGCTAAAGTGAAGCAAATGGAAATCTGAAACTGAAAATCGTCATTTACGTTTGAGAGAGATAGCCCATGATCTTTATGTGTCTCACGGATCAATTCGTGCCATTTTAAGCGATTGTTTGGGCACGAAACGCATTGCCGCTCGACTAGTGTCGAAAGACCTGAATTTTCTTTAGAAACTTAATCGCGTAAAGGTCGCTGAAGACGAGTCAATTCCGACCCCACATTCATAAAAAGCATTGTAACTGGTGATGAGACATGAGTATACAAGTTTGACATGCAAACCAGTCAACAAGCTTCAGAATGGCGCTTTCCAACTCAACCTAAATCGAAAAAACCACATCAAAGTCGATCAAAAGTTGAGGTAATGTTGACTATTTTCTTTGATTATCAGACCGTTGTGCACTCGGAATTCTTGACAAGGTCACACGGTAAATAAAGAATATTATCTGAGCGTTATGCGGCGTTTGAGAAAGCAAATTCGTCGAAAAGGGCCAGATTTGTGGACAGAAAACTCTTGGATTCTGCATCACGACACAATGCACCATCTCACAAGGCTATCATTGTGAACGGATTTCTGGCCAAAAACTCAACAACCACCGTATTTACCTGATATGACTCCGGCCGACTTCTTTCTCTTTCAAAACTCAAATTACCACTTCGTTGCACCCGCATTTTCGGGAACTGAACTCAGTTCCGGAAAATGCGTTTTAAAAATGTTTTGACAATTAGATTATTTGTTAGCATAGGTGTATTATTTCATAAGGGGCCTACTTTGAAAGCAATACAATAAATTTGGATAAATAATAAACATTTTGTTTTATTGATCAATTCCCGGTACTTTTTTGACAGAATGTATACCAAACATTTTTGTTCAAATGTCTTACTGGCTATTGATAGCTTTTTTTCTCTTGTTTCCTTTATTTCAAAGATTTCTTTTTGCATCTTATTGATTTTACAGTTTGATATTTAGGAGATTATACACTTACGTGTAGCTTTTTCTAGATAGACTCATCATCACTATTTAAGGATTTCTCCTGTAGCTTCACATTTGTTATGTTTAGCACAATCCTATCTCTTAAGAATTTTTGTTAGTAAATTCACAACTTTCAAAATCTGTTACAAATTTATCAATCTCTTCTTGATTTCAGGAGTAGACTAAGAAATATGTTAATTTATTTGTGATCCATGTAATTTAATAGTAATGCTATCTTTATTTTGTAATCTTTAAAGTCATTTTTTTTCCGTTGTTCTTTTAGTCAGGCCAGAAGATAGATCTCAAAAATTAGTTGAGAAGCTTGAAAATTCTTACTTGCATTCCATGAAAATTGCATTATCTCTTATCACTTCTACCATTACTTTAACTATCACTATTCGTTTTTTTTTTCATTAATGCTGCTTCTTTTGATTTTCTGCTGACACCAAGTTGTATTTTCTTTAACAAATTCATTACAAATTATTGGATATCTTTTATAGTTTGCAAACCTTGTCTGTATCTAAATTACCAATAACTTGTATGTTTTATTGAGAAGGTTAAACAGTCAGAGCATAGCTGGCAGATAGAATGCTCAATAGTTATACTCTAGAGTATTTTTCAATGTTGTAAGTGTTATTCTGGCCGTAAAAGGAACGTTTTATGACAGTGGTACCCAAGTCAAGTCGTGACTAGGCTCATTAAGGCGATTTCCGAAAAACAACAGCGGTGAATAGAGAAGAAATAATTTTCACATTTTTTTTAGATTGAAAATGTTCCGTTATTTTTTCGACATACTGTATGTTAATGCCTTTTTGAACAGGACTAATCGGAAATATTTTTAGCCCTGCCCCTCCATATATGCCCATTCAAGGTCAAAGAAGAACTGCTTCATTAGAGAAAAAGAAGAAGAAGTCTAAAGAAGGGGGATGTAAGCAACAATAATAAAATTAATTTGACAAAAGAATAGCTAGTACATACCATTACTGTTTGAATAATATTTGGACTAGACTAAAATTGTTAGGAATTACTCTTAATTGGTAAAGTGATAGGATCTAAGCAACTAAAGTCATATAAATGAAAATTATATGATGGCTCTAAATTGATTTACACAAAAAGTTTTATATTATATTTTTATTCATAGGATTTCAGTCTTTTGAAGCTTTAACTACACCATAAATATCTTTGCGACATTATATTTATTTATTTAGAATCTGTTGAAACATGGTAATAATGTACCATTTTAAAACAGTATTTCTGTAATATTCCTGTTTATGCATTTAGTATCTTAAATATTTTAAAATTCCCACTATCATATCCAGATGTTTTATATTTTCAAAAACTATTTAAAGATATATTTTAACATAAACATATTAGAATAGTTTTTTGAAAGTACTTATAAAGCAATAAATCAAAATAATTTACATGTTATAGTCTAGTCTTATTTTTCTTATATCTTTGTCACTATGATATTTATTTTTTATTGTAATCGTTTGTTAGAAAATAAGTACCTTACTTTGAGACAGTATCGAATACAATATCTCAAATATATTAATAATATAATTAATAGTTAATATTAAAACCAAATAATATATGCTCAAATATGTTACTTATATTTATGAAATATTATAAAAATCATATCCAGTGATATATTTTACTCTGTTCAGGTGGTAGGTTTTTAAGTGTATCATTTTTATGTATCTTTTACTTTTGTATGTTTTTCTATAATACATTTTTTTGACTTTTAATATCATTCTGTTTTCTTCACGTCCCAAAAGATCAATTTTGAATCAAGTCCACTTTACTTTTAATAATATGCACTGCAGGTAATATATGACTATTACAATTGCACTTAGTACCAGACACAAAATCAAAAGCGCCTATTCTATTATCACAATGGGGGCAATTCAACCTGCTCCTAGTCCAATTTACTTCCTCTATCTTAGCTTTTATCCAAACTGGCAGAAAATCTTCGTTCAAATAGACAATACTTCCTTCATTTGCACAACCCTGTTCACTTGGCTGACCAATGGGTATTCCATGACAAGTTAATATCCGTTTCTCACCTTCACTATCTTCCGTTATTAATTTTCTGCACTTACGACATTTTATTTGATAATACATTACTGTAACTTATTGTTAGTTTTATAAACTGACAGTAACAGTTTTTACAGCTCAAGTCAAAATTGTCTAATAATTCAAAACCATAAAATATAAAAGAAGAGGGGGGTTTGACCTAACCTTCCTACCTTATAAAATATCAAAATACCACACGTGAAGTACATTAAAATATAATTTTATGTTAGTCTTGACAGAAATTACGGTGAAAACTATTTTAAAATGGTGGTTTTTACTTGTAACCATTGTGGAGAAACTCTACATAAGCCAAAAGTAGAAAAGCATTATCAATTTCAATGTAGAAATTATAAATCTGTTACTTGTGTGGATTGTTTCAAAGATTTCCGGTAAGAGTAACTCTCTCAATTGTAGGGGACCAATAAAAATATCTGTTACGATTCTAGCGATGAAGAATATGTTGTTCATACAAAATGTATAACAGAAGATGAAAGATATGCTGCTAAAGGCACTTACAAAAATGGAATAGTTAAGAAAGGGGAAGTTAAACAAGATAATTGGTTGGAAACAATTAGATCTATATGTGATAGTGAACAAAATTTAAAACCATCATTAAGGAATTTATTTAATACTATATCAGGATATAGTAATGTTCCAAGGAAAAAAATTAAATTTATGGTTAGTAAAATCAAATATAAGTACAGAGTTGAAGAGTTCAATTTACTTTTTGTAGAATTTTATTAAAAGTTCATCAGGAGGCAGAGTTAATATAAATGATATAGAAGAAGTGTGGAATATCATTGAAAAATATAAAGATAAGAGTATTAATCAAAAGAATGGACAAACTAATAGTGAAAATAATGTTAATACAGCAACAAAAAGAGAAACAGATAAAGGTTCTGAAAATAAAAAAAGGCCTAATGAAGACAGCAATAATGAAGAAAAACCTCTAAAAAAGAAGAAAGCAAAATTAGAAAATGGTTGCAAATCTGAAACAGTCCCAATTCAAAATGATAAAAGGTTAAAGAAGAAGAAGCAAAAGCAAGGTGAAAAAGAAAACATAGTTGATATTGAAATTATGGATGGTGCTAAATCAAGTCAGCAAGATGGTGACAATGATACAGTGACACATTTTGACTTTAAACAGAGAATTCTGGAAATTGTAACAGCCAAAAGAGAAATATCATTGAAGAAGCTACAAAAGAAGGTTTTAAAAGCTTATGTTGCTGTTGTTGGGGAGCCGAAATCTGATGAAAAGGCAATAAAGAAAATTACCAAAAAACTGAAAAAGATACCCACCATTAAAGTTGAAAATGAAATTGTTGTATTTATAGGTGCTTAAATATTATAAAGCAATTAAAATAATTCATTATGTGTTTATTTTTAATGAGTTTGTCTTCCTATGAATTTAATATTTGAAATGATTGATTTGTCAGTTATGTTTATTATTGTCAATGTAAATATCCTTGACATATTAAAAAAATATATACTTACTATCTTCACAATATTAAACGCTCTAAAGTTTATATTTATTTTTAAAGAAATTTTGTATTTTTTTTTTCCTTATTCATATTTATTACAGAAAAAGAATCACTGATAAATTTGTTTCCGGTTTAGTTTTTGTCTAGTGATTATTTATTTTAAGAAAAAAGATAAAAAATAAAACAAACATTTGCTTTGTTAAAAGAATTTTTCTTTGTTATTTATCACACAAATTAGTGATATGTTTTGATAAATAAAATGTTTTAATTTATTATTAATTTTTTATTGTTATTTTATATCACGTAAATTTTGCAAATCCATTTCTGAGCGAAAGATAAAGCGAAACTGTCGTCCAACGCTGACTTTAAAATTAGTTTATCGATTCTAATTTTCAATGCTATATGTATTAAGTTTAACTAGCTGTGTTTGCCAGTGCTGTATGGGTTCCCCACTTCATTTTTAAGCTCCGGACGATTTCAAACCGTTTGTAGTCGTCCCTAGAACAAAGCTATTTTTCATTTTGAAAATACCTTCAATACCAAGGTCTTCCACCTCTTGGCTTGGTATCTTCTATTTGCCATGATGAGAATGCTAACGTAAGTTTTGGTAGGCATTAAGCTGTTCCTCATGTCACTATTGTTGAAGCTTTGTGTCTTTAGCTTTGAATATAAAATATGTAATCAAAGGGCGGTAGTGTATTTTGACCTCTTCTACCGGATTACTATGGCCTCTTACGCAAACAGCTTGCCACTGCAGTTCGAATCTCTACTATTTGAATATAAAATATTCAGAGGTTCTGATGATGCATTATAACTTATTTTAATCATATCGATTTTATAATTAAATCCATTATTCGAGAAAAAAGAGAAGCGGAAGTGTCATATCCGCCGCTGACTTCAAGTTAGTTCATTATCGAAGTTATTTTTAATGGTATACTCCATCATTAATGCTTTGTAGTTGTTTCGTTAGTGGTTGAGTTTCACTTGCTATAACGTATTAGGAATCAATTTGGCAAGTGCGTTTGGAATATCATCAATAAAATGACTGATGCTAAATCTTTCCTGCATCAATATTGTCAGAAGAATAAATCAGAACCGGTGTTTGAAGTCAGACCGACAGGTAATAATGTCGATAAAAAATATATGTTTTATATAATTTTTTACGTATTTTGGTATTTATTCAGGACCTAAGCACAGACAAAGATTTCTATGTGAAGTTCGAATTAACGGCCACAGTTATGTTGGCGCAGGTAATTCTACTAATAAAAAAGATGCCCAAAGTAATGCATCAAGAGATTTTGTAAGTTATCTGTTGAGACAAGGATTGATCGCCAAAAGTGATATCCCGTTTGATCTTGATGCAGCTCCTGTGTTAACTGCACAAGGTAAGGATATACAAAACACTAAAAGATGTTTCCTTAATAATAATTTGTAGATGAACCCCAGAATGATCTTAAGCCTCAACATCAAGTATTTGGTGATGGAATGGGGCCTTCAAATTATGGTGAAGCATATCGTCCCAGGGGTGCTGCTCAAGATAATTGGCACTATATGGATAGAGCTCAAGAACAAAAACGTATGGAAGAAGCTGAGGATTTAGATGTTAATGCTGCAATTCACGGAAATTGGACAGTGGAAAATGCCAAATCTAAATTGCACCAATTTATGCAATCTAATAAAATCAATACTGATTATAAATACACACAAGTTGGGCCTGATCATTCTAGGTTTGTTATGGAATTTATAATTATAACATATTTACATTTTGCAAAAATATAAAACTTGTATGCATATAAATAGTAGTGGCTAATTATCACTCAGTTTATATGCAGTAGCAAAGAAACTGTAGGTCTGGCTGTAATTATTTTCTGTACTAAATGAAACAAGAACAATTTTATGTGTTATGAATGTTTGTATTTAAAAACTTTCTGATATTAGGAAGTTTTTAATTACTGAAAGATTTAAAACAAATGTTCTTGCAGCTTCAATTTTGTTAGAAAAAGACATTTTGAATCTGTAATGATCTGTTGGTATTTAAAGAGATTAAATATTGGCAACAAGAGAATAATAAAAGCATTCAAACTAAGCTTATTTATTCTCTATGATACATAAATAATTCTAAACAGTTCTTGTTTTGTTTTAGTTTTTTATACATAATTTGCAGCCAGACCATTGACAGTTACTAAAAGAAGTGAGTATTACTTTGCATGTATAATATTATTTCTTCATACTATATTGTATGTTATTCATTTATTTGTTGAAAAAATACCTTGTCATGTTTTCAACAGTGTGTCTAATCATTCTTTAGATCTTTTGTGGCAGAAATAAGCTTCTATGTAAAACAGTTAGGAAGGGTAATTCATGGAAGAGATGGAGGTTCAAATAAACAGTCTGCTAGCAAGAGTTGTGCTCTTTCTGTTGTGAGGCAGTTGTTTCATTTAGGTGTTATTGAAGCATTTTCAGGTAATCTACATATATTGTTTGCTGATTTCTGACTTATAATAATGATGCATTTACACAGGAACTCTGAAGAAAGAAAAATCAGCAGCCGAAATGACACCGTTTGAAGTTAAGTTATCTCCAGCTCTTCAAAAACAGGTACAAGATGTATTGATGGATTTAAATTTATCTTCAACTCCTATAAAACCAGAGGCATCAGATCAGCCAGTCTCTCTTCTCAGCTCTCATGTTCTAGATGATTTTCATCCAGCTAATCCAACCCAAGTAATAATTTTTGGACCTATATAGTGATGCATCATTAATAAAGTGTATTTTTCAGGCTGGTGTTGTTCCATGGTCTCCTCCTCAACAAAACTGGAACCCATGGACTGGTTGTAACATTGATGAAGGTAGGTTTCCTTTAAAATTTTCAGTGAATCATTATGTCATGTTTTTCTTGGTGTAGGATTTTTAGCTACTGCCTCAATGGATCAGATCAGTGACCACATGCTGGAAGAAGCCAAATTGAAACAAACCTCAGACACAAAACTACAAGATGCTCTAAATGCAAGGCAGAAATTACCAGTGTTTGTTAACAAAGCCAGATTGATGGAAGCAATCAATGATAATCCTGTAGTGATAATTAGAGGAAATACAGGATGTGGTGAGACAAAATTGAATTTCTACAGGACAAAATGAAAATGTGATTTTTAAATAGGAAAAACCACTCAAGTGTGCCAGTTTATTTTGGAAGATTACATAATGGCAGGACAAGGGGCCTGGTGCAGCATTGTTGTAACCCAACCGAGACGTATATCTGCTGTTTCTGTTTCAGAAAGAGTAGCCAATGAGCGTTGCGAGGACTTGGGTCAATCAGTGGGGTGAGTATCACAAGGTAAGTGACCTTTCATTTTAAATGCAATTTGTTTTTTATAGATATTCAGTGCGATTTGAATCTGTGCTTCCACGGCCGTATGGCTCTGTATTGTTTTGTACTGTGGGAGTTCTGTTGAAGAAACTCGAAAACGGTTTGAGAGGTGTAAGTCACGTCATCGTGGACGAAATTCACGAGAGAGACGTCAACAGTGACTTCATTATGGTCGTATTGCGTGATATGATCCACACCTATCCCGATCTCAGAGTTATTCTCATGAGCGCCACTATTGACACCACTTTATTTTCAAAATACTTCAACAACTGTCCGGTGTTCGAAATCGAAGGGAGGACGTTCCCGGTCAAGCAGTACTTCCTCGAGGATTGCGTGGAATTGACCAATTTTGTTCCACCGATGGACCAGAAAAAGAACAAGAACAAGAACAAAAAAGACGAGGAAGACGAAGACACTGTTGCAGATGACAACGACGAAAATTTAAATAAAGTGGTCGGTGGCAACTATTCGGTACAGACGCGAAACGCGATGGCTCGCATGAATGAGAAAGATGTGAGCTTTGAACTTTTGGAAGCT
The DNA here is from genome assembly GCA_031761425.1 of Cosmopolites sordidus. Classification (NCBI taxonomy): domain Eukaryota; kingdom Metazoa; phylum Arthropoda; class Insecta; order Coleoptera; family Curculionidae; genus Cosmopolites; species Cosmopolites sordidus. The sequence goes on from JARFXV010000597.1 coordinate 165,730, forward strand.
TTGTTGGAGTATATCAAGAGACAGGATATACTGGGTGCTGTTCTGGTGTTTTTACCCGGATGGAATCTAATTTTTGCCATGATGAAACATTTGCAAAAACATCCGGTCTTTGGAGGCTCTGGTTATTGTATATTGCCACTGCATTCCCAAATCCCAAGGGAGGATCAAAGGAAAGTCTTTTTGCCTGTACCGCCACATGTTACTAAAGTATTACTTCCTCAGTTTTGATGTCAGACAATGAAATGATGACGTTAACATTTTCTAGGTCATTTTAGCGACGAATATCGCCGAAACTTCCATCACGATAGACGATGTTGTATTCGTCGTGGACAGTTGCAAAGCAAAAATCAAAATGTACACTTCGCACAACAACATGACTAGTTACACAACTGTCTGGGCCTCCAGGACAAACTTGGAACAGAGAAAGGGACGTGCAGGTCGTGTATGCCCAGGTATATGCTTCCATCTATGCTCCAAAGCACGGTAAGCCCTCTGATTAGAATTTGATGGGATTCAATCATTTATTATCTCTATTGTTCTAGATTTGAAAAGCTTGACGAACACATGACTCCAGAAATGTTCAGAACGCCCCTGCATGAACTAGCTTTAAGTATAAAATTGTTGAGATTGGGTGCTATTGGTCACTTTTTGTCTAAAGCTCTGGAACCACCACCACTAGATGCTGTAATTGAAGCTGAGGTTAGTATACTTCATCTGATTCATAGGCTCATTACATTTGCTTAGTTACAGTTCAATCATTGAAAGTTTACTCATGCGTCATCGTTCATATTCATATGAATAGGAATGATGACAATCAAGTATTATGAGTCAAATGAATGCTAACATTCACAATGGACGTGGTTCGTGCCTCCAAAGATGGCATTTGTTTGATTTAAGTTCACGATACATTGTAAGCAGAACACAGCTTTTTAGCTCCATTGTAAGCAAAGCACATTTTATCAAAAATATTGACTCCTGCTTTGGTTTTATTAAAATAAGTGATTATTTCCTGCTTTTTCTATATTCCAGTTTCTTCATCATCAGTAACACCGTCAAGATGCTTGCTGGAAATCGCTAACACGTTTTTTTTTTGTTCTTATTCTGAGAAACATAGGATACAAGTGTTCCTTCCTTCCTATATGCAAACACTCTGGAAAATATTTCTCGGTTTTTTATATCTTTTAGTCACATAGGAATTTACCACTTGTTCTTCTTTAAAGTTCCAACGAATGACAAACGATGATCTGTAAGTGTCTCTAGAAGCGAAACGTCACTAAACCATTTGGCGGTAATGTTTAACCTGCATTTATTATGGCAGTGATGACCCGCTCAACCACGTCTAAACTTTTGTTGCTTAACTTATAATGACCTTCGGGCTGTTTTACGGCGTAAATCTCCATGTTACAGGTATAAAACATCTTAGGATTGAGAAGAGTAAAAATTTGTATTCCGTATTATGCGGGTTTTGATGGAACATATTGAATAAAGGAACATCTCCCTCTAAAGGCTTCTAGTTTATCATCTAATGTGACATTCTCACCATCTTAGTATGAAGATTGGCAATTTACAACAAACTGTTCAACAATTTCATGTATGGGTGCTAAGCAGTCATATTTTCTTCTTTTAGGCCTTGTTTCTCTCTTATCAAATCTGAATCTTTTAAGGCTCATTGTCATACAAAATATTTCCACACCAAATTCGTCTGTCTCCCAAAAATCTTTTAAATTTAATCTTCCACCTTTGTAGTGCCTGGCTATGTATTCCCAAGAAGGCTTTTATTTCGACTTTGTCGGTAGGTGATGTATTCCTGATACAAATGTATTTTTTCTTTGCACTATCAATATATTGATTGGTAAATTTCACAGCTAAGTCTAGCATACTTTCACTAATGAGACACATTCCAAAATAGTTCTAGCATTTTTCGCATCGCTGATAATACTTAGAAGTTTATTGATTAAATTCTGCTTAGCATTTCTTTTTCTGGAAGGAAATGGAACAAGAAAACCACTTTGCTTTTTTTATTACTTTTTCTTGTAGGTATATAAAAGTTTTCTTTGTCTTCTTCAGCACTAGTAGAATCGACATCACTTTGTTCAAATTCTGAATTTCCCTACATTCTACTCTCTCAGATCCATCTGTGTCACATCTGTCTCTTCGACATCATAATCGATGGGTTCGGGATTTTGATTTTGGTGTTCATTCACCAGATTTGGTGTTCATTTATGTATTTCTTCAATATCCTTTTCACTTTCCAGATTGTAGAACTTCTTGTTTGTAACCATTTTGCCTGAAGAAAAATACCGCTAACGACTAAATACAAAGGTACTCGTGTTGTATCCATAAGATACAATACCTTTTTAATTTCTATTAAAAAATTAAAACAAAAATATAAATTGTATAATACTTATAGAGTACTCGCAAAGTATTCGTCAGATACATTATAGACTTAACGACAACATACACTAACATCAACAGCTCAAACCATACTAACCTTATTCGTTATTACAAATTAAGAAGATATTCGGAGAGGCCGACGCCGGAAACGAATGGTTCCTAAATTAATCGAATTCGAGTGAGGCTTGTATCTCTTAGATAAGGCGCGAGTACTGCAGTGCTAAATACTAAGTACTTAATACCGAAAATAATAAGTTTATTTAAAAATTTAATGTTCATAAATAAAAATAATTTTTCTTACATCTAAATCACCAAGTAAACTAGTAATTTCATTAATCAATCACATTAACTATATAGTTATATATCTTCATCAGATTCAGACGAGTAACTTTAACTTGCGTTGATTATTATCGCCTCATGTTCAATATTGACTAAGTGTTGTTCTCGGATAAACCAGTCTTCCATTAATTTCTCTGTATGGGCTACAGGCTTTTCCCACACTTTTCTACATTGCACTATTCCAATGCCTCTTTCCATATATTTAGTACTTTTTCATTATTATATCCATCCCTACCAATATGTTAATTATAGTATGTCTTCATACTAGCCCAAATTAATTCATTGGTATTAAAATCACAGTGGTAGAGTTGGAAGTTCTAAATTTTCAAGGCCGTGTTTTCTTACTACCTTATCAATTACATATTTCTATTCTATTCTTTTTAGCCATTTGCAGTAACCTGGGTTTGTGAGTTCATCAAATTAAATTTTGCTAAAGAGCTGCTGTTTTCTTGAAGTACACTATGCTGTTACATTATCCATTATTAATGGCTCTTCCATTTAATTCCTGTTTAATTTATTTATATTTATTTTATTTACAAAAACTTATTTTACAATAAAACTGAACTTTACAACATAAAATTTCACTAAAACATAACAAAACAACCCAAATGACAACCAAAACAGGATCGCAGAAATCAGTATAGTGTACTTTTTGGAAGCTGTCAATACGACAGTTATAGTCAAACCGGTTCATTGGCGCCACTTCCTTGTTGACATCTGACAAAGATTTTCAACTCAACAATACAAGTTTCATACAACATAGCTATTCAAACAAGCATAGTTTGTAATAGCGTTGAACATGTCGAATTTTGTGCCTGGAAACTACCATTTGCGGGCAGCGTTGTTTTTCTGTTATCATTTGAAGAAACGTGCTGCAGAATCACATTGAATGCTTGTTGAAGCTTACAGTGACCATGCTCTTGGAACCTCGACCATAAATTATAAGATGATATAACCTATATTCTAGTTAAATATATTAATATATAGTATGCTCATTATTATTTTTTTTGAACAAAATAGAAGGACAATGTATATCATGTTTTATATTAAACATTTGATGCCTTAGGAGTTTCAAAAGCATAAATATGCCATTAATACTGTTTGTTGATCCTGGTGCCTTGGTTATAGAGCAGAACATATCAGATGTAGATGTAGAGAGCAGAACATGTTAAACCTTATCTTTCCACAATTAAAACCACAAAGGGTGTTTAAAACAACTGACCAAATTCGAAAAAGATGAAGTGGTGCTATATCAACTTTCAGTTGAAAACACAAGTCAACCTATAACCTCTGCAGAGCACTTTTTTCCAGGTTAAGCAGAGATCCACTTCTGCTTAACTTGGTTGATATCAGGGCAACCACCTTTGTTTACACCAAAACCACGTCTACCCTCTAAAAGAGTTATGATGGGATCTTACCGTAATTAGTCACTATGAGGTTCAGAATTGTAACGCAACCATAAGTGCTGAATATCGTGCTCAGCTTGATAGACTAAACTGGGCATTGATTCTAAAACGTTTAAGACTGATTAATTAAAAAGGTGTTATTCTGCAGCATGACATTGCAAGATCTCATAGTGTCCAGAATCACCCAAGAAAAATCAGAGAGTTGTCCTGAAAAAGTACTTCTTCATCTACCATATTCTCCTGATTCTGCATGGTCAGATTTTTTTCGTTGACTTTTTTTTACTGCGACAGCTGTCAAAATTGTCAAAGAATATTTTATTTAAAGATTGCCCTCATTTTATAAAAAGGGAATGGAAAGTTTGTCAGATATATGGGCGAAGATTGTCTATAACATAGAAGATTATATCATATATTAAAACTGTACTAACTATTGAATTATCCCCATTAATTTTTGCAGGTATTATTAAGAGAAATGAAATGTCTTGATAAGAATGATGAACTCACTCCACTGGGACGTATCATAGCAAAACTTCCCATTGAACCTAGATTAGGTAAAATGATGATTCTAGGATGTATTTTTATGTGCGGTGGACCTTTAGCGACGATGGCCGCAAACTCTTCCACGTTCCCAGAAATTTTCACTCTTGAAATAGGACAGAGACGACTATCTGGTCGGCAGAGATCTTTGGCTGGTGATCGGCACTCAGACCACGTTGCTATGTTGACCGCATTCGAGGTACACGACTGTTCATAATTTCGCTCACAGCAACGTTAATATTTGAATCGCTTTCAGCTCTGGGATCAAGCACGTCAAGGCGGCGAAGAAAGGGAAATTAATTTCTGCGACTTCAAAGGCATTAGTCTGGCTACAATGCGCGTTACTTGGGAGGCCAAGTTTCAATTACAACAGATCCTTAATAATTGCAGCTTCCCCGAGGAAACGATGGCTCCATTATCCATGGAGACGGTTGGTCCCGATCCGAAATTGGATGTTGTAATGGCTTTAATGTGTTATGGACTATATCCAAATGTTTGCTATCACAAGGAAAAGAGAAAGGTGAAAAGGAGAAATTGTTTTTCATTACCTTATTTTTAATGCAATGTTGATTTCAGGTGTTAACAACAGAGAGCAAGGCAGCTCTTATTCACAAAACCTCTGTGAATTGCAGCAATTATGAACAGAACTTCCCATACCCGTTCTTTGTCTTTGGTGAAAAAATCCGTACCAGGGCTATTTCCTGCAAACAAATGTCTATGATTACCCCAATTCACCTCTTGTTATTTGGTTCAAGAAAGGTAAGTCCACTTCTATACCTCCAATAGGTATTTTGTTAATGTTTAAAGCTGTATTATGTTATAGAATGGATGTTTTGTTTATCGCAGGTTGAGTGGATTGACGGAGTTGTTCGACTAGATAACTGGATTAACTTGAAAATGGATCCATTTGTTGCATCACAGATAGTTGCCCTCAGACCAGCTCTGGAAAGTTTGGTGATCAGAACATCTCAAGATCCAGAACAGATCATGGAAATGAGTGAAACAGATAAGAAAGTAATAACTTGCATCAAAGAATTGTGTAAACTCCACGCAGGAAGTTTTGAGATTGAAAGGGGCTCTAGTAGTAGCAGTGATGGAAATATGGGCATGGGCAAGAGACCACCAAGAGGGCATTCTTTAGGGAGTTATTCTGGACCACCACCTAAAATGTTTAGAGGGGGAAGAGGTATATATGGTAATATATTTTCTTATGTATGTTATATCAAACAATTGTTTCAGGTGGATATGGTGATCGTGACGGATATAGAGGAGGAGGCTATAACAGTAGAGGTGGGTACCGAGGTGGTTTTAGTAGAGGTTATGGCGGCGGAGGATCTAGTCGAGGTTACGGTGGTGGCCGAGGACGTGGAGGGGGATTCGGTGGAAGGGAACGATACTAATTTATTACATCTATTTAAGTATTATAAAAGCATTATGCCCGAAAATGTATCTTAATTGTGTACCTAGTCTAAATAGGGATATTTGTGCTTCAATTATTTAGTAATTACACAAATGTGACATGAAAAATATAAATGTTAGGCGAGCTTAGTCATGGTCGTCTGAATATTTCCTTTTTGTAATTTCGTTAAATTGACAAACTTATAAATGTACTTTGATTTTGAATTTTGTCTTATTATTTTGATCTGTTGTTAAAAAAGTACCAGAGCGATTTTGAAATAAGAAACTGTATTACATACCTAGTTATCACCTAATCTGATTAGCTATATATGAGCTTAAATTCTAATTACCCAAGTGTTACCTCAAAAAAATAATCGTCAGGCAAATTTAGTAATGGTTGTTTGAATATGTCTTTTTTGTAATTTGGTTAAGTTAACAAACTTATTAAATATACTTCCATATAAAACTTTTGTTTTATTTAGGAATTGTTTATAAAAAAAAGTATGACACGAAGGGTTTCGAAAAATGAATTGTATTTTAAAATCAAATTAACTGTAATACCCGTATTTTAGTGTTATACTCGCAAATACATTTTAACTGGCTACCTAGTTATTATAACCAAATTCAAATAGACAAAGCCAAATGTTACTTTAATAGTATACTTATCAGACGAATTTACTAATAATCGTCGGAATATTTCTTCTTTTTGTAATTTGGCTCAATTAACAATTGTATTAAATACACTACCATATAAATCTTCTGTTTATTTAAAAACTCTGAATAAAAAAAGTATAACAGGAGAAGGGTTTCGAAACATTAATTATATCTGAAAATCAAATAAACTGCATTACATTTATTTAAGTGTTATGCCCGAAAATACATTTGCAACTGTCTACCTAGTTTTATAACTGAATTTAAATAGCTTAATTAGTAATTAGCCAAGTATTACTTTAAAAGTATAATTTGTCAGGTAAGTTTACTAATGACCGTCTAAATATTTCTTCTTTTTTTATTTTGGTCAAATTCTATATAAAACTTGTTTTTTATTTAGAAACTGTCCATAAAAAAGTATACCAAAAGAAGGGTCTTGAAATATTAATTGCATCTTAAAATCAAATGGACTTTATTACACTTATTTCAATGTTATGCTCGAAAATACATTTGAACTGTCTACCTAGATATTATTTATAACCGAATTTAAATAGGCTCATAAACTCAAACCTTACTTTATAAGACGAGTTTACTAATGGTCGAATGAATATTTCTTCTTTTTGTAATTTGGTTAAATTAACAATCTTATTACATACACTTCGATATAAAACTTGTTTAGTGCAATTACGTTATAAACGAACTGCATTACATGTATTTAAGTGTTATGCTTGAAAATACATTTTAACTGTCTTTAATTGTTTACTAATGGTCGTCTGAATATTTCTTTTACAATTTACATAAATTAACAAAATAATATACTTTCATATTTACTTCGAACATGTTAAACCAAGGGAGCTATAGAATATAGAAGAAAAATATATTTTTAAAATCTAGTCAAAGTTAGTACTGATTATTAATGTTTTTTTTTATAAATAATGGGAAAAATCTTCAAAACGCCACTATTTCAATTTACGTAGAATACGCACTCTTCAGATAGTGCCGTATTTTCACCAAATTCCTATGATTTTCGAGTTTATGACGTATAAACCTTCAGTCGCTGGTATTCAACTATATAGAATTTTTCGCAAGCGTTGTTGTAAGTTGCCCCACTTAACTAGTATCGAAAACAATAGTGATTTTTTTTTCGTTTCATCGGATGCGCCGCAATATTTACGTATGTGTTAGTCTGTATATGTCGTGATTAGCAAAATCTTCTTTGCATACTTATATTTGTTTCTTGAGGAGCTCTAATATCCAGTACATCTCTCATTTCATCTGTCATGTGTTCTGACCCTTAGTCCGTTGATATTCCAGGATATTATCTTATATCCTTCACTCACCATTTTAAATGTTTATACTTTTCGGAAAACTAATCATTTACGTTTGTATAAATGCAAGCATCTATAAACCTGGGTTAGAGTCCCTTCTTGGAAATGTGTCTGATTTTGGCTTTTTTCCGTTCTTTTTGGTGCCTGACACTGATCAGTTACGGTCGACGGTCTCTTCGGTCCGATAGCTACCTGCCCATAGGTTATTTAGTCCGACAGTTGTCTCGACTGCCTCATTGGTACCGGCGCCGTTCCTTTGTGTGGATTTCTGGTTCGGGTCTCTTTTGTTGGACCCGGTCGTAAAATCCGGCCTTTTTCACTTCCTGGGAAATCTAGAATGTTATTCGACTCATATCCGCTTGAATTTTAACATATTCGGATATGACCTCTCGCAGCTGACATACTTTATTACTGATCCTTTGATTTTCAGCCTTCAGCATCGTGATGTGCTCGAACGACCGCATTCTAAAATAAATGGAGTCATTGTCATCAGAGACATAATTCCTCTTTGTCTTGTTTTCTTGGTGTTTTTATAGCCATTAAATAATTTAATCCAAAATAGAACGTATAATAGTAGTTTTAATATGATAATTTAATATTCCTGCATTTAATAGTAATCTTAATTTAATATTAATTTTAAGATTAATATAACTAGGACGGTTTCCGGCTGTGCTGTAATTAAATATGTACAATATTTGCGGTACCCTTTTTGTCGCTAGGCGATTACTTATACACTTAATATTTTGTGTTATTAATTCTCAGAAGAGTGGTCGCTTTCCGCAGTATCGATTGAACGGTATTATCCAGTTTAAATTTGCACGGGATGTAATTACTCAAATGTTCATTTAGAAATTTAATGACCGGGGGAGTTTACTAATGATCGTCCTAATATTTCTTCTTTTTGTAATTTGGTTAAGTTATCAAAGTGATAAACTTCGCTATTAAAGGATATATGTATTTCATTTAGAATTTGTTGATAAAAAAAAGATGTTTCCAGAAATGCCTTTTTCTTAATCTAGTGGAAATTAATATTGACAATTGGTAATATTGGGAGTACGTGTATTCTTGGAGGTTATGTTAATAGTATGGGATGCTGTATTGTTTATTTTGAACGTATGATTTAATTAAGATGAACTGTTTAGGATATATTGTTTTATTTCTAAGCTTTATTGGCTTTGTAGTAAGTAACATTAATTCTATGCGTTGCAATCAAATATATTGACGATTTATTTGAGTAGGAAATAACGTCATCAGAATTTTCTTCCGAGGATTGTTGGACTTTAGGATTTAATAAAGCAAACCTATTGTGCTCGTCTTGCGATCAGTTAACAAAGTTTGACTTAGATATTTTAAGGTGGGCTTCTATCATTAAACAAAGCAATATTTTCAATAAGCTGTTTACCTTTTCAGAGATCATTGTAAAGAATGTTGTCGACCAGATGAAATCAACCACACCGAAAAAAAATACGCCAGAGCAGTTCTAGAAGTTTGTACCTGTAAATTTGGAGCCTATCCTCAAATTCAAGCATTTATTAAAAGCGAACGACCCGCCAAATTTCCAAATCTGCAAATTAAATACATCAGGGGTCTGGATCCTATTATCAAACTGTACGACAAAGATGGTCATCTTCAAGAAACTGTTGCCATAGAGAAATGGAACACAGATTCCGTTGAGGAGTTCTTAAAGACCCATTTAGATACTGATGAGGAAGATTATTTAAAATCAAATAGGATTTAGATTTGAGTATTCATCAAATTTGTTTCTTTAAAAAAATAAAAAGTAGGTATACATTTGTGTTTTATTAACCTGACGTTTTTTGTTATAGTATCAATTAATAAACTACTTTAATGTTGCAATTTTGCAACTCAACTTTTCATAAGATCATTTTTTTTTCTTACCTTAAAATTCATATAATAAACATTTTGTGCTGCTGTTTTTTGGGCCATTAGTCGCCGCAGTAGGAAATGATTTTCCATGGATTAAATAATCCATTAACTTGAAAAATGACAAACTGGCAGTGCAGGGTCAGGTGAATATGGTCGGTAAGGAAGAGTACTTTCCAACCTAGCTCTTTGATTTCTTTCATGAATGAATATGGCACTATGCTGCTTAATAACACCTTTTCTATTAATCATTCTTGGACGTTTTTGAATCAAAGGTACAATACTTATGGTTTCATTAGGATTGAGAATCTTGGTGAATAAATCCTGGTTTTACTAGATTTATTCACTATGAGATTCTGATTCCTAATGAAACCATAAGTACCATACTAAGAGTAACACTTTCAGGGTGAAAACCTGACCTTAAGGAGTGGGCAAACGCGATTGTCTTGGTGTTAACCATTTTTTTTTCTTATATGGATTGCTGTACAGCATCCACTTTTCATGTTTAGTAAAAATATGCTGAGAAAAAGGATCTCTGACTAACCTGAACAAAAATACACTGTAGAATTTTTGAATACACATTGAATTTTGTTTTCAACTGAAAGTTGATATGACACCCACATTTCGTGTTTTTTGACTTTGATCAGTTGTATCGTGAACCATGAATATGGCTAATTTCTGGACGATTTATTTCGGATCACCTTCAATTCCAGCCAACAGATCATAAATGAAATTCAACTAGTTTTTTTATATATACAGCTAGAAAGATTGAAATCGCCGTTCTTAATTTTGTTAACCAAACTTTGACAAGTTTTACTATCCAAAGCATCAGGATAAACAGTAGTAGTGGTATTATAATACTGTCAAAACTCATAAAGAATCAAATGTCTAATATGGAACTTATCAAAATTTTGCTCTTCCGTTCTTATAAGGTTCACCTAATATTTTTCAAAATAAAAAGTTATGTGAAGTTAAATTCCGCCGCGGCCGGCTTATCTACTACAGTGTTTTTTAAATATAATTAATTCTTGTAGCATAAATAGTCGATAAATAAACTAAAGTGGTAGATGTAAACTGAAGTATAAACTTATTTTCCACAACAACCAAAAAAAGCTAACTTTCAAGAATATATGCTATGAAAGATGATTATCAAAATGATAAAATAAAAAATTACATATTTTAAAAGATCCACTTCAATTGTTGGAACAGCGGTTGGTATTAGTCTCACTTTTACCTTAGATGCTCCATCAAAACAATTCTCAGCAAAATGATGGGAAGATATAAAAATTCTGCGATTGGGAATAAAGTCTGGCTTTTCAATAAAATTAATCTACTATGTTCTTCTATTTTTGGGAAACCTTAAAAAAAAACAGATAATAACATGGAATTCATATCAAAATGGAACTAACATTATCATTTATTAGTACAATAACTTCTGAAAAAAATAGGATTGTAAAAAAGTTGACACTATGAATTATTAGTTATATTTTATAGGTTCTTTATATGAGTAAAGTAATATGCTTTGTATGTATCAAACAAAAATTAAAAAATAATCTGACTTTTTAAGGCCCAGTATCTAAGTCTAGAGGACACGTTAAAAACTTGAGTTCTAAAACAAATTACTATCTTGATAACATTATAATTATATTATTTTATCTACTATCAATTTGACTACACCTATGCATACCAGCTGATTTGTTGGCTTCATAACCTTAAAATTTCATTCAAATAAAATACGTTTTTATTTCGAAATAATTTACATATTTAGTGTTAAAAGCACTTACCTATGTAATGTTACTCCCGAATTTTTAACACAATAACCACAAGGTGCACAACTAACCATATTTTGTATATATGCCTTACATCCGATATTATTGTTTTTATTGTCAATATAGTAAGTATTATGTATTTACACTAGAATACACAAAAACACTTATTATTGATTAAAGCAAACGAAAATAGCTCAAACCTACTATTAAACTTCTAAGTTGTGTACACCAATACCAAAATTCCAAAACAATGAGTCATCTGTGGTGTTTCAATATGGCCATAATAAGTAAATAAATAAATTCCTTTTGTGATATTTTCTTTTATCCACAATATTGGACCAATTTCGTTACATGATAAGCCCCCCATACTATGATGTTACCACCACCGTGCTTGATGTTACCCCCACCACCAAACCAAACCAAATCCAAAGTATTACATGGATTGAATTCTTCATCAATACTTCTCACATACAATTTGCAATCCTATATTGGCTTATCTATTTCAAAATTTAACGCCTTTCTTCGCGGTCCATCGTGCCCCATCGCGGTCCATGTTTACTTTATTTTAGTGGGAAACGAACTAACTTTTGTGTTATTAATAAAATAAATACATATTTTCTGAGAATTGGTACGGTAACGTGTATAAAATTAGTACCATTTATTTTATTGATCACTGAAATAGTGGACACGAACCATTAGGAGATCTTTTTTAAGAAGACAAAATGTTTTTTTCTACGACTCTTATTTTAATGGCCATCACTGTATATTTACACGTTTGTTTGTATAATACTGGTAAAGTTATACACCTTGTCTGTTATCTTATCTCATATAAAGAGCAAGTTCTGTCTTTTGTTGTTATAATCCACTTTGAACTAATTTTGAAATTGTGAAGTTCATATTCAAAATATCTGGTCTTGGTAGGCACAAAAGCACACAATTCTGAATCGCATAGCGCTCGCCAAAAGAAGGAATAAATCCATGGACTCGATGAAAAAAAAATCGCTCATCTAAAAAACATTATCTATCCATCAGTTTGTAAATACAGCTTCAATAATCAGAACTATAACAAAGTGTAAAAGTACTCAAACCATAATCATCTAAAATGTTGGGCTAATATTTAAGATTTCTTGTTTCCGAAAATATGTCATTGTTCAGGAATCAATCTGTTCTTAAAAGTCTTTAAAAGTCATTGTAATATCACTGGAATTTTGAAAACAGCTTGATGAACAACCGAAAGAAAATATTTTTGAAGGCTATTACGAGAAAATACATAGGCCATTACGTCATACAGTGTTGTGAGTTCGGATGTATATAAATAATAATGTGTTTTGAAATGCCTTCATTATCCTTGAACTTTGAATGTATTCAGTGAAATAAACGGGATATGTAGATCCGAAATTTATTTTTGTGGTATTTTCGGATGAATCGGCGACGCATGTGCAGTTTGAGTGTTTATTAAAAGTCGGAAATATCAGAGGCTACGCCAATGTGGCATCGTTGCTGTTTCTTTTCGTTGAATTTGTACGGTTCAGGGCGGTTAGCTTTGTTCGTGCTGTGTTAGTGTTTGGTTTTCTTGTTTGGGCGTCTTGTTTGTGCAAATTTTGTTTTTTCACGCTGTTCTGAAAGGTTAGTATAACATTTTAAATGGGTTCAATAAAATAATGTTTTAAATACTACCAATTATATTTTAAAGAAAGTCTTCAAGTATTTTTAAAAGGCGTTTTGCATGTTGGGAAATATGTTTCAACAGGAAACATTCCTATTAATAGATTCTTGTTTTCCATTTTTACTGGATCATTTAATATACTTTTTGTTTACTCAACATTGAAAATAAATTTAAAGAATTTCTATTCTTGCCAATCATATTCAATGTATATTTCAATATATTAAAATAATTGTTTTATGGAATGTATATCAAGAGAATAAAAAATTCACATTTGTTTATCAGTGTGGCGTCGGTAGTTTTGTGGTGGTGGGAATTGTATTAAGTTTTTATTAGCTGATATTCGAATTTTATTACTTTGGTTTCAAATGTTATATGTAATTTTAGTGCATTTATTTGCATTTTAATAAGATAATTTACCATACCCAAAATACAAGGAGTTCAAAGTTTTAACGTGAAATTTGCAGTAGGTAATAGGAACCCCATGCAGTATTTAAGTGCTAGATGTGGCAGGTTTCAAGAAAGCCGATAAAGATGTGCCAGGTCGTCGAAAAATAAATATGATACTTTTTGCAATCGTATACCGCCAAATAATGGCCCCCTATAGACGATCAACTTGGTTTACAACATGGTCGATAACCAACTTGAACATGTTTGTCACTTTTAACATGGGAGTCAACTTATCACTTTTTGTGTACAGAGTCAACGGTTTGTTCAAGTTTATTGTTTGCACGTACGTGTTTTGGATTAATTTGTCGTGGTTTTTAAATTTTAAAATTAGCGAAGAATTGTTATATCTTGTTATTTATGAATTATTTGAAAAAGAAAACAAACAGCAAGCAAAAAAAGAAAAATATGGTCAAAGGATTGGTATTAAAACCAATTTAGCCAAAGCAATCTTTTTTTTTAATTTATATCTTTCAATATATCTGCTTTTACTTACCATAATTCTGGCATGCATATATCGGTAGCATTTAAAAAATTCTACCCCGATCTCATTATTTCGGATAGTAGCCATTCTTTTTCGTTTTTATAAAGAAAAAATTGTTTAGAATAATAAACTAATACATATAAAAGCACTAAAACACAGATGTAATGATGTTTACTAATGCTTCTTTTCGGCTTATTAAATTTACCAGCTCATTTGAGTGAACTGTCAGATGGTCGAGCCGTGCGCCTGGCGATTCAGGATAAAACTGTTTCTAAGCTTAGATGTGTCCTTATATAACTTTTAACACATATTAAAATATTACAATCAATTACCACTGGAAGTATCCGGGTTCATCCGGCAGAGGTTATCGGCATGACAATGGGTCGGAAATAATTTAACAATGTCGCAAATAAATTTCTTCCAAATAAACTTGAAATCCAAAGACAGGATTATTAACTTATTTGACGATGCACGTAGATATGTTATGATTTTTATTAAATTTCTATTTTCTTTTCTTGGGTTTGACCCGATACGCGAATATCTCTTGTTATTTTAAAATTTGATCGTATACAATCGCATAGTAATTTAACTGGTGTTAATTACTTCGTATTAAAAGATGTCCGGTATATAAATTAATTGTAATATTTACCACCCACTCACTCACAAAAAGATTCGCCATCAATGACCTTGACAAACCAATAAATGTATATTTTTAAACTTTTATTTGTACCTGCTAATATTACAATATACAGTAGCGTTCAAAAATAGTTTAACAAAGATAAAAATTGGCTTAATTAAAAATGTAACTGCAATACAAAAACTAATCGATTTTTTTATTAAACTCTCATTTGATAGCAAATATAAAGTAAAGTAAAGTAAAGTGTTTGGGTTAGAGGCGCATCAGCAACTAGGCTATTTAGCGACTGGACCTACAGCTTAACGTGGGTTCCGAACCACGGTCATCAGCTTCCGACAAACCCAGGCCAGCACCCCCCTCGGGCTATAAACCCTTGGTTATGTGCCTACCCATAAGTCTATCAGGAAACCTACCGACTGGCGAGTGACCAACGTAGAACACTTCTCAGAAGGCATTCGGCCTTACCCAGCCTTTAACTGGCGTGACTGAGGGGTAATTCGTAGTCGGATTTTACACTCTTGCCTAGAAACAATCACAAACATTTAGGAAAGATAAACGGACAGAAGAAAGAAAAATAACCATCCGAGCGCTGGAATCGAACCAGCTACCGCTCCAGCGCGGATTCGGCAAAGCAGGCGCTCTTACCGCCGCACCAACGCGACCGGCGATAGTAAATATCTTTTACAATAACAAATAACTGAGAAAAATGATAAATCAAAAATATTTTGACATTATAACAATTTTTTTTCTAACACAATCATTTTCAACTATAATAATGGGTTAATCAATATTTAGAGGCATAGCCTTTGGCCTTTATGACAGCCTCACAACGCGCCGGCTTAAATCAACTAACTCTTGTAGTCTAAAGGAATTCGGTCCCATCTATTTTTAAGAGCTTCGTATAATGTCTCCTTATTTGAATAATTTTGGCATCTTGCTCGGCGATCTAATTCCTCCCACAGACGCTCTATGGGATTTAAATCCGGACTTTGACTTGACCTCTCCAGAACCTGCACTTTTTCGATTTCAGGATAACACTAATATTTGTGTCTCTTATATATTGTGTCTCAAATATTTGTGCATTTATTATCGCATTTTTAAATTCCCTAGAATATTCTTTGCATTTGGGCATGCTAAAATAACCACGATAAGTTAGTATAAACACCCACGAAAAAGAAGGAAAAAATAGAAAAATGGTAAAACAAAAATAAAAGTGAAATAAAAAATAAAAGGTAGTTATTCAAAAGAGCAAATAAGCTATATCTTGTATTTTCACCAAACAGTAAAAATAATAAATAATAAAAAACTAAAAAAACACGCTTTTATAGCAAGTCGAACTAAAAAATAAAAAATAAATTATAGTTTACAAAAACTAAAAACACACTTTAATGGTAAACCGGTCTAAAAAGTAAAAAATAATTAAAAAAATAGAAAGGATTTATGGTTAGAGGCATCAGCATCTAGCGACTATATAGGCTATTTAGCGACTGGACCTACACCTTAACGTGGGTTCTGAACCACGGTCATCAGCTACCGACAAACCCAGGTCAGCACCCCCCTCAGCCTATCAAGCCTTGGTTATGTGCCTACCCATAAGTCTATCGGGAAGCCTACCGACTGGCGAGTGACCAACGTAGAACACTTCTCAAAAGGCATCCGGCCTTACCCAGCCTTTAACTGGCATGACTGAGGAGTAATTCGTTGTCGGATTGTACACTTTTGCCTAGAAATAATCACAGGCATTTAGCTGTGGATATGTGTGGGCGTGTGTGTATATGTGAGTTTATATAAGTGTGTGTGTAAGGTAGGAAGTAAGACGGACAGAAGAATTAAAGAAAAACACCCATCCGAGCGCTGGAATCGAATCAGCTACCTTTGGATTGCCAGGCGGGCGACGAACCTACCAGACCACCGCGGCCGGCAATAATTTTTAGTATAAGAATAAAGTGATGAACGAGAATATTAATGTGTCGTTATGAAAAAAGCTTGGGATGGTCGATATCGGTTGTTGGTGTATGAAAATATGGCACAAAGCACCTCACGCTTTTTTACAACGACACATTAATTTTCTCGTTGATCACTTTGTTCTTAATACTAAAAATTATTTTTTTACTTTTTAGTTCGGTTTACCATTAGAGCGTGTTTTTTATTTGTTTTTAAACTATAATTTATTTTTCATTTTTTAGTTCGATCTGCTATAAAAGCATGTTTTTTTAGTTTTTTCAACTATTATTAATTTTTCGTCACTACCTACGGAAGTATGTAATTTGTGCGCTTACTGTCTCAGGCTCCCTCTCCGAAAGCAAATCCTTGATTCTGTCGATTCTGTTCAGGATAATGGGACGAACTTATTCAATTATTTGTATTGTTATTGGTCCTTGAGAAGTGTGCAATGTTTCAATTTAATCTGACGTTTTGAAGTGAAAAGGACGTTCAAAGATTTCGGTACATAGAGAGATACAGGTGAAGATGGTAAAAGCGTGTTAAAAACGACAAGCCGTAAAGCAAGAACAGCCGATCATGGTGTTTCTGGTTTTTACTCGAGCTTGCTTCGAGCCCTGAAAGATATCAAAATCGTAAAGAAGGGAATCAGGTTCACTGTTCGTGCCTACAAATTGAACAACTCTTCGCGCTATATTACAAAATTGTATAAAGAAGTTTCAGACATTTCAAATATGTCTTATGAAGAGTTGATGCCCTCATCAACATACAAACCAATACTGCTTCTTCTTGGCATTGGAAAACGGCATCCATATGCTTTCTTTTCCTCCTCATTGTTCTCACAAAATACAACCATTGGATGTTTTAGTTTATGGTCCAGCCAAGGCATACTACAAGACCGAATGTAGAGGTTGGCAAAAATCTAATGTTGGAAAGGTATTGGATATTCGACACAACCCTGAACTCGTTTGCAAAACTCTGGATTTAACCTTGACTCTAAAGAACATCAATCAAAACGCTTTCTCCGAATCAGATTTCGTTTTTTCTCTTTCTCTAATGAATGTACAAATGCTACTACGATTCAGAACAACTTGAACGACGACATCTCGACGGATGTTGCTGTAAATGAAAGTGGAGAGAGCCATCGACATCAAGTGCAACACAACAATCATTGTCACGTTCGTCAAGTCTTTCCGTAGTTTTGTCGAGAGTTTGACCAGTTAGATCAGCACCTTTGAAAAAGTCCGACTGCGGGCTTAAGCCATCAAAAAGGATTTTGAGTGCTACTGTAAATATTACTGTAAAAGTTTCACAGTAAGAGTGTCAGAAATTGCTATAGAAGAATAGTTTGCTACAGAATCATGCTATAGAAATAGGCTAAAATTATAGATTTAGTTTGAATTGATAAATGTGAAGACAAGCAATGTTTTCCTTCAAGACAATGGGACTAAACTTCAAAGAGATTTAGCACTAAATACCGAGTCATTTTTTTTTCAAGTTTTCGACGCACGTTTCGCTAACCATGTTAGCATCGTCAGAAGATGATTTAATCTCGAGCATCGAGAACTTTAAAAAGGGTGATTCGATGTTTAGTGCTAAATCTCTTTGAGTTTAGTGTTTCACACCGAAGGTTCCAATAGAAAAATTGAAGACAGTGGGACTTGTAAATCTTGCCAGACAATCGATTTATTGCAAGAAAAGTTTCCTGGACTCGACATGGCAATTGCCAGTTGCCACCAAGAACTTGCGATTTCGCGACCTTGGATTATTTTTTGTGGTGTGTTAATTCTTTGGTTTACTGCAATAAATTACAAACCATTCTTGGCCTTAAAGGAAACATTCAGGCCACCATTGAAAATATACTATGCGATATGTGTGAAAGAGTAGTGGAAAATTGTGTTTCCAGAATGCGTTCTACCAGATGAACATTTGAATGACATTATTTTCAAAACGTAATGCAATTTATTTCTTTTTCGATATAAAATAAGAATACCGAATTATCGCTATTTTAGCAGAATAGCAGTATTTTATAGATTATAGGATTAGTAAGTCATAAATCCAGAAGTTGATAAGATATATGTATCGTTAAAACTAATTCATTCATGATAAAAATCTGGCAAAATTGAAGTATATTTGTAGATTAACTACTAAGGTATTTTCATCTATAAAAGTTTGTACACATGTATGGCGAAATATTGGTTTTTGGAATCAAAAACAATTATGATTCATATAAGATTGCGTCAATTTATGATATGATCAAGGAACTTCTGGAATTATTAATTCCAAGAAACCAAAATATGGTTGTTTTTATATTTATAAACATGTTATATACTGTCTATCAGAAATATGAATACCCAAAAGACCCATAAGTGATGTTTTTTGATACTGCACAAAATATTTGCAAAATAATCTGCAATAAAATCTCCATCGTTATCCAATTCATTCTTCGCACATTTGTCTGACAATCTTTATACAAGGTGTCCCATAAAAAGTTTCTATATTCATTAGCTTACTGCTCGAACGCAATAATAGTGAGGGAAGCGGGACGCATGTCAATCGATAGCCTCACGTTTACGAATTTAGTCGGTATAGAGCGTTCCCCGGCAGCAGACCGTGCGTTGTGTGCGCGAGAATATAACAAAATTTTCATCTCAATGCTTGTTGCATTCCAGTAACTATCTTTATTCCTGTTTTTTTTATTATTCTGTTTCTTGGATAATTTCATTTTTTTCTACTTTTTTCTTACTTTTCTTGATGAGATCATTTGTATATGGCGAAGAAGTGATTACTGCTGGCTCAGCAGCTTTCCTTTCTAGGTTAGATACTTTCCTCTTTTTCATACCGAAATCCAAGCAGTAGCAAACACCTTAATTTCCAGATCCTTACTGGCATTACCAGATACACGAAGCGAAGAACTACCAAAACATTTTCATAGCCCTTAGATAAAATGGAGATTCAGAAAATTGTATCAGGAAGGCCATTCGGCGTCAGGAAACCCATTCGCCGTCAGGAAACCCATTCGCCGTCAGGAAACCCAAACACGAAGAATAATAGAGGATCGTGAACCAAATACACCAAAGGTCCTGCTACCATACGTAAAAGGAATCACAGATAGGATAGGCAGACTACTAAGGAAACATAAGATCAGAACAGCCTACAAGCCGCACAAAACTGTCGCAAACATCCTAAAAAACCGCAAGGACAAAGTTAGATTGGAAAATCATGTTCCTTCCGCTCTGTTCCAGCACCATCTACAAACAGGACATAAAATCTATTTTAAAGGAGCCAAAGAAATAGCGAATATTGAAAACTACAAGGTCCGAACAATCAGAGAAGCCCTTGAAATAGAAGAAAGGGGTGAGCTAAATACGCGAAACGACGTTCGCAACATTCCCAAAGTATGGAAATCCCTTCTGAAAAAAAGAAGAAATGCGGCAACGTGGAGGCGAGGTAGAAAAATCAATAAACGGACGCCCTACAGCGTAGCCGAGCGCCACAAATAATCCCGAACTACCCCGATATAATCTGCGAAGTCTCCGGCCGGCTATAAAAGCGAGCACAATGACCCGCAAACCTTAGTTGGACCCTTCAGTCAAAGTGGACGACACTTGAAAATGCCAAATGAGAATGTGGTGAAACGTCGTGACTCTTCACAGAATCAACGGATCGACACCCGAAATTATTTAGAAACGGATGGAAAAACATGAATAGAAACGGATGGTGTACATCCGGTTGTCGAGTTGGTCCCTGTCGGGAGCTTACAGACGTTTCGCCCAAATCTCATTTTTCACAATGTTTGGATTTTCACTTAAATAACTTAAATAGAAATCATTTAATATTGATCAAAACATTAATCAAGAACCACTGTTTTAAATATTACTTTAAATAAACAGTAACATATTAAATTCAATTGTACTTGAATATTTGATAATCAGAACAGTATCCTGTGAGAAAAGGAAATAGAAGTAATCTTTAAATACTTCTCGAAACTACCAAAATTAATAGAAGACAAAGTGTTCAGTGAAAAACTCACTTACATAGTAATCATTTAATATTAATGAAAACATTAAATAGAAATTATAGAGCTTTAAATATATCTCAAAACTAATATAAATCGACACAAACTAAAGTGTTCAATGACAAACTCACTCTTGGATTTATTCGGGAACGACACGACACGATACTTGTTCACAGTATAAATGAAAATGTTGGTTTCAAATACTGAAATGAAGCTCTCTCTAAAAATGCCCCACTATTTTCGCACATCGGGCGGTAACTACCCTTAAGTGTTGGCGAAGCTTTTAGATACGATCATTGAATGTAAACACAATAACAACCCAGTGCTCTTGACACATAAAATATAGTTAGCATCTGGTCAAATGCAATAAAACCCATCTTTACCAAAAAATTGATAAAACTATCGTTTTGTCTGAGACCGGAAGATGTAAATTAAACAAACATATTTCTTACATTTGTATGCTAAAAGACCTTCTAAAGGAACGATAGACATATCGTTTTATTTGATATGAAACAGATGTCTGAAAAATATATACCAAACAAAAATATTTCTTACAAATTCGTTTCTGACGGTTTACCAAAATATGTTATTCATTTAATGAATAGTTGTTTTCATTTTTTTTTTGAGGATATATTATATTGGATAAAAAAAATGTTATATACTGACTGACATAGAAATGTGAATATCCAGAATATTTGTAATACAAAGTTTTATAAAAGATTATAAATTGATTTAACACCCATTAACCGACATCAACACTTGTGCCAGTTGTTTTGTGGCGGTAACATTTGTTTGTTTACTTTTTATTATCTGATATATAATTTTTATTACTTTAGTTGAATATGAATTGCTTCGGTGCAAATATTTGCGTTCTATTTGTCAATGTTTACAATTCGAGGCTTTTTCTTAGCTTAATCGAAATTGTTAGTCAGGATTGTAATTTCGCGAAATTGTCACTTCTCATATTGACTCAATTCGAGCCCACATACAAGTCATCAAGCAATTTACGTCTATGCTAATTTCGCGGATGACTTTACAAGGAACATTCAAGCAGTAAAAAACTTTCACCCTAGAGAGATCTTGAATAAGGACACAAGTGGTGAAATTCTAATCAACATGCAGAGGGCACCAGAGCGATGATGGAGGACATATTTTGAAACGCTATTAAATGGAACCACCAGAGAAGATCATAATGATAGGCCATAATTTATGAGTGCTGTTCGGTCGTTGCAGAGGTGGTTGTAGATAACGTTCAAAACTACTAAAGTTTGGAGGAAAATAATCAGCCGCTGTTGGGGGGGGGGGGGGGGGTAAAACAGGTGGGGCAAGTATTACCAAATTTTGGAATGGGGATAGGGAAATGGGTCGCAACCAAAAATTTTACATTTCTTAATATCATACACATACTTTGCTGTGTAGAAATACGAGTGTAGCTGTCAGACATCGAATTTTCAAATAGGTACCTAGATAATAAAATTTTGCTAAACTCACCATAGGACCATGACCATTAAATCTGTTTGTAGTTGAAGTCCATCCCTAAATTTCTGAGCGGCAAAGTGGTTTATGACTCGATCATTAAAATATAAACTTGACTTCACAATTTTTTTTGTGATTGCTAACGCGCACAGCCGTTCCCGGTCTATAGTGTTTCTTAGAAATGTTTTGATTCGTTTGAGGGTAGATAAACATCTTTCGCTTTCTACAGTCGTCATAGGGACGGTGCACAAAACAGTCAGCATTTCCACAGAAATGTTAATGTTAAATTGTTTTGGATAAACATTTGTAATAGCGGCACAGCCCCACTGTGTTTCATGCGTGCATTAGCGAGAGTTCATTTTTTAATTTTAAGTAATTTACGTTTACACATAGGTTACACATAATTTTAATGTCTTCATTTGGAAAGACGGCTCGATATTCACCAAATATTTAAGTTTCAAATAAATTTGCAACAGGTATACATGGAAACTAAAACGTGTTACGGTTAAGGTAACATAGATTTCCTTTCATATCCTGGCATTCGGACTGGGGTCCTTCTTGTCAGTAAATTTCCGTTTCTTTCCGCTATTTCCTATGATCGTTCATATATATCTACATGTCCAATAATTTAGGTAAGTAATATTTAAATTTTCCAATAGTTGCTACTTCTTGCAATGTCCATATACATAAGAAACACTAGGATCGCTTTAAAATGTGAAGATTTTCTTGGATTTGATTATAGTCATTGGGACTCCCATTAACAACTACTTTAGTACTGTCATTGTAATAAGTAATATAACTAGTGTTATCTTTCAATTTTTTTGAAAGCTAATCATTTCTGCGTATAAATGTTAAATCAAATATATTAAAATCAAAAATCTTGGGACCATTTTTTCTAACATTCTTGACAAAATGACAACTACAGACTAGTGAATGTTTTGAGGGTTCCCGATCTAGTCGCCTAGAAGTTACGCAATCATTTTTATACGTTCATGCCATCTTATATTTAATATTACCTCACAAGATTTAACCCTTTTTTTTTTCGTTCAGTTGAATCGACAGGAAATGTAAAACAAATTATACATTTTTCTATGTAATCTTTACAGTCTGACACAAAACACATCAACATTTTCAACTAAAACAGAAACACCAATATTATCAATACAATTTATATAACAGATTTTAAACTTGAAGAGATTTACCACTAAACACTTTTTTGAACTGCTCGACGCACGTTTCGCTAACCAGGTTAGCATCATCAGGAGATGATTTAATCTAATTCTAAAACTAAACTATGTTATATTTATATGAAAACCATAGCTAACGAAGCGTGTAAAAATCATGAACCGTGAAGTGTACTAAGCCTTACATTAATAACTGAAAAAGCTTACTGAAAGGAATCGATCCTTTATCTCGGTTCATGATTTTCTTACATTTTTCTATTTTAATGCTTTCATATGCATCCAAAGCCCTATTATTTTTAACGCTTTTAATTAGTCTTAAATTACTAATATCTATACTGTGGTCATGTACGATTGCATGTTGGGCAACACAAAATTTTTCATTTCTCCCATATCTAATGTGGGCAATATATTCTTTATATCTTATTAATATGGATCTTTTTGTTTGCGCAATATACCTTCGATCACAGTGTTGACAACTAATTTCCTAAATCCCCGACTTTTCATGCTGCTCTACTTTATCCTTTGGATTACCCAGAACTTCTCTTAATTTATTATATGGTTTATACACAACCTTAATGTCCACTTTTTTCAAAATTTTGTCTAGTCCTCCTGTCAGCTGGGCATCAAATGGTATTACCATGAATTTCTTTGTGTTCTGATCCTTTTGAAAAGTCGAAGATTCTTTCAATAATTTTCTGAACTTATGTTTTCTAATTAGTTTATCTACAATGTTCTCATTATAACCATTCACTTCAGATACCTCCCTAATTAATTATAATTCTTTGTTGTAATTATCTTTATTTAAAGGAAAATTAATTAATCTATTTACCATAAAATTGAATGAATATAATAGTAGATATTAGTAATTTAAGACTAATTAAAAGTGTTAATAATAATAGGGCTTTTGGATGCATATGGAAGCATTCAAATAGAAAAATGTAAGAAAATCATGAACCGAGATAAAGGATCGATTCCTTTCAGTCAACTTTTTCAATTATTAATGTAAGGCTTAGTACACTTCACGGTTCATGATTTTTACACGCTTCGTTAGGTATGGTTTTCATATAAATAGAACATAGTTTAGTTTTAGAATTAGATTAAATCATCTCCTGATGATGCTAACATGGTTAGCGAAACGTGCGTCGAGCAGTTCAAAAAAGCGTTTTGGTGTTTAGTGGTAAATCTCTTCAAGTTTAGTGTTTCACACCAAAGGTTCCAATAGAAGAATTGATAACAGATTTTGTAAAAAATCAACTTACCAATAATAAATTCAACAAAATATACCTGAAAATCCTCCGCAAAAAACTGAAATTGACACTCATAAAGGACGTGCCCACGTGCCCTTATAGACCAACCGCCACTTCAAATAATTATATCTAACCATTCATCAATTAAAAGTTAACATCAACTAGTCCAATTCGGTTGTGGTTTTATTTGAATCGAAAGTACTAAAGGACGTACTAACAAAATCATCCTATATAAAGGAAATTGAAAAAAATATTTTTCCTTCACTGTAAAGAAACAAAAATGAAGCTCTTAGTAGGTACCTTGGTTCTAAAATTATATACATTTGAAACTACAATTCCAATTGCAGATAATATAAATTAAACAAACTGTTTGTTTCGTCTAGAAATGATGGCACATATGAAAATGTTATCATTTTATTCTCTTGACATGAGTGAATCACCTGTCCTCGGAATATACCGAAATATCAGTTCCAATCACATACCTTCATGTTTTATTTTTGTAGAATAAATATTTTTAAAAATCGTACGGCAACCAATTATATTAAATCGAGATAAACCTCCTGGAAAAAATAATTTTGATATACCAAAATATTCTGAGTGTTTACATTTTCTACGATATTCACTATATTTGTAAGCAATATTGATTAATTTTGAAGCCCTCGCTACGTAGTCTTTTAACACACCCATTATCGATTTTCGTTATTTATAAAATAATGGTCTTGCTTGGAAAACCTCTCCCTCTATCTATCACAACTTGAAATGGATTCCAGGAAACAGTTCTGACAAATGATGGATTGCGTGAGTATACCACACGCAATGTTAAAATATCAGGATTTTAGTAATAATGTTTGTATATTTTCGGAAAGGCTTCCGTGGTCAGTAATATTAGAATTACTAGGTTCTCGGGTTTAGGTTTTAGATTTGTAAGAGAATCTAGTTGATTTACTCCGATGCCTCAATCTGCCTACTACCCAGAGTTCACAAATAGAAAAGAAAGTGGTCGACGCGACCTCTGCATTAATAGGTAAGGTTGTGGGTGGCGCACCCGGTTGAGGGGTGGGGGTGAGACGGAAGGTGGACGTTTGACTGGAAGGGTTTCGGATCGGCAATTTGGAAATAAGAGGTTTCCATGTATTTGGAACTCTAAGACCGTCGTCCCTCTTGTTTAAGCAGTCTGAGCGTTTTTCGATCTCAAGTGCTTCACGAATTATGCGGGGTTTGTAGGAATATATAGGCGCGATTACATTCGCCTTGTCGAAATCTATTTTGTGACCCGTTTGGATATGGTGTTCTGCTAGGGTTGAGGAGAGATCCGATTTTTGGACGGCGAGAGAATACTCGTATATGCAAATTTGGATACGTCTGTTGGTTTGCCTGATATATGGTTGGGAACAGCTAGAATAAGGATTCTCATAGACACCATGTGACTCTTGTGGAATATTATCCTTCACTGGTCTAAGGAAACTGGATATATTTCTTTCTGTTGTAAATATCGTTTCGATATTATGGGATCTGAATACGTTGCAAATTTTATCAGTAACCCCCTTGATGTGTGGAGGAAGAACTTTGGGGTTTTGGAAAAAAGGAAAAAAGCTCATAGCGAAAGAATGAAATTAGTATACGCGCAAATGAAGGCTAACAACAACAAACGCCACTATACTTCGCGTGCTGCTATATATATATATATATATATATATATATATATATATATATATATATATATATATATATATATATATATATATATATATATATATATATATATATATATATATATATATATATAGTTTTGATTGATTGCGCGGTTGGCTCTTGGTGAAACATAGTAACAATGATAATAATTAAAACACTTGGTATTTGTTTCACAATATATTCAAGATATTCTCTAACATGTTTCGGCCTCGCGACCAATCTCAAAGAGAGTTATGTATAAACTAAACTAAAGTTTCAAAGTGCTGTCTAATGGAAGTCGGTTTTTTCATCTCGTTAAATTTATTACACTATCAATAATTGGAGTATTTCCGAAGTCTAGCTGGGTGTTTGTTAGGTTTTTGCCGTCGTATATGGCTTTTTTAATTTCGAAAATTTCCAGGTAATTTAACAGCCTGCTTTTATTGCAGCTATGTATTAATTTGGTATTATTAATGTTAAAAAATGGTTCTGGTCTATACAATGTTCGGCAAAGCCCGTCTTTCTCTGATTGTGTAAAATTGAATATTTATGTTCTTTTAGCCTATCATTGAGCGATCGGCCCGTTTGGCCTATATAAATAGCGTCACACATATTACATTTAATTTCGTATACTCCAGATTTGTCACAAAATTTCGCTCTTTCTTTGTTATTGTTTAACATCGATGTAAGATTATTCTTATTAACAGAGATAATATTTTCGTTCTTTAACTGATTTGTGATCAGATCAGATTAACTGATTTGATCAGTCATGGAATGTAAAAATGTCCACTTTTCATATTATGACCAACAGACTTCTAACGATTCCACTTAAAAAAGACAGCTATGAAAAAGAACTTAATATTATCAAAAATATCGCAAGGAATAATGGATATCAGCCAAGCATCATAGATAAAATGATAAAAAACAAGATTAAGAAAAACAACACCAAACATTTTTATGCCGCAACACCCGAAAAAGATTCTAAAAATTGGCATGCTATAAACTATATTCACAAATTAAGTTCAAGAATCACAAATCAGTTAAAGAACGAAAATATTAATATTATCTCTGTTAATAAGAATAATCTTACATCGATGTTAAACAATAACAAAGAAAGAGCGAAATTTTGTGACAAATCTGGAGTATACGAAATTAAATGTAATATGTGTTTCGCTATTTATATAGGCCAAACGGGCCGATCGCTCAATGATAGGCTAAAAGAACATAAATATTCAATTTTACACAATCAGAGAAAGACGGGCTTTGCCGAACATTGTATAGACCAGAACCATTTTTTTTAACATTAATAATACCAAATTAATACATAGCTGCAATAAAAGCAGGCTGTTAAATTACCTGGAAATTTTCGAAATTAAAAAGGCCATATACGACGGCAAAAACCTAACAAACACCCAGCTAGACTTCGGAAATACTCCAGTTATTGATAGTGTAATAAATTTAACGAGATGAAAAAACCGACTTCCATTAGACAGCACTTTGAAACTTTAGTTTAGTTTATACATAACTCTCTTTGAGAATGGTCGCCAGGCCGAAACATGTTAGAGAATATCTTGAATATATTGTGAAACAAATACCAAGTGTTTTAATTATTATCATATATATAATGGGCCTTCCATGCCAAATCTACCACTTTTGATCCCGACCCCTTTCGATTTCGCTGAAACTTTTGTGTCTTTTTCTACGCCCCCAAAGATGTTTCTCAGAATGTTTTCAATTTTTTTTCAAATAGCCATAACTTTTGCAAAAATGGTCGATTTGGCATGGAAGGCTTCATATATTTGATGACAGGTGATTTTTTCGGGATCTATCGACGCGTTATGGTACTAGGTTGAATATTTTAGTTTCAATTTGATATAACTTTTTAATTATAAGGAAAAAAAAAATAGTTTTCTTACAAAACTTATATCTGATCTTTCCATTTATGACAATTTTTTATTACACAAGTGCGTGTAACAAAAAAATAAAAGTGTCTTAGGAAAAACACTTATTTTTTCCCATAATGAATCACAATTTTTTTTGCTGTACGAATTCACAAGATTAAATTGATGAATACTTGACCTAAACTGATAAATTGTGATAAAACCTCGGTGGGATTATGAAATCTTAAATATAAACTGGTCTATCTAACATTTTGATGCTTTAAAAAAGCAAATATTTACTAATAATTGTTTTATATTACGATCAAGGTCAATTAAACTTTTATTTGAAACTTTGAATTTAAATTTTTTGTAGTTTTTGTGGTGTGTCCAACATTTTGACATTGAGCATATAATAACATACTACGCTTTTTGTAAAGAAGGTTAGGATGCTTTCAAGGTCAGTTTGGTTGTTATACTCCCCTACGAATCTTCCGTTATACGCTGTTACCTTATTCTCTCGATATTTCTTTTTTTTTGAATGATTTATACGATTATGATAAAGGATATTGTAGAACAGGGACGTATATAACTCATCATTAGAATGGTATATTTAAACTTGGAAGTTATATCGTTGAAAAAATCATTCAGTGTAGTAATAATTACCGGAAGATGGATTTGAATAGTATGTTATTGTAAAGCACGCATAACCATTAAAAAATGGGCGGTTACATGAGTTATATGACTAACATCGCCAGCTTGCACCTCAACCAAACGAGTCAGCCCCAGCAGATGATGTCATTTCTGACAGCCCTTAGTTAACATTAATTTTAATATAAATATTGTAAACTGTAAACAGAAATTAATCTTTAGTTAACTGTCAATAGAACCGTTACTCTTTGTACTACCCAAAAACAAAAATAAAGTTTTTAAAAACGCTTCCACGTGATTTCTAACTTTAACTCATGATTCAACACAATGTATTTATCGATAATTTTTTTTATACATACGAGGATTGTGCGAACAGTTCTCGAAATAGTAAAGAAAACGCAATTTTTGGGGTTTTTTTGTTTCGACGTAGTTACATTGGAATGCAATACATTTAGACTAACGACGTTCCAACTTTTTAATGTAAATTAAGCGGCTGTCTCAGCTTTAACCTCGTTATTTGAAGTGAATCGTCCAGCTAGTCATTTTTCAGGTTTGGGAAGAGGAAGCAGTCGCTGAAAGTGAGATCCAGCGAATATGGTGAAGCACTTTGAAGCGTAGGTCATGGAGTTTTTCAGAAACAAATTCGAGACGTGTGTGCAGGCACTTGATCGTGGTGAAAGAGTCCTCTCTCTTTGTCGGATGAGGACATTTAGTGTGAATAACACCCTTCAGGTGGTTATCTTGCCTTTTACCAAGTAGTCTATGATCACTTCACCACGAGAATTCCAGAAAATCTTATTCTACAGATGGATCTGTTTTCGCCTTCTCTGGCGTACTTAACATGTATCCAGAAGTCATCAAGGATAAGAGAAAGCAGCAAACATTACGGATTGAAATGAATGAACCTAAAGAAAACAAAATACACATGTTTCACGAAATTATCCAATAACAACACACAGATAAGAATAATCAACAGTAATATTAAGCTTCATGGATATGCGTAACATTATTATAAAACGTTCCTTTCACAGGACAGGAAATAGTCACAAGGGGATAAATCTGGTGAATACGGAGGATGTTGAAGCACACAGGCTGATTTTTTCGCTAAAAATTCACGAACAGCGATGGTCCTGAGCACAAATCGAAGCATATACTGTCCGTTTGTTTAAATCCTTTGTAAAAATTTCGTGAGTCATGCCTTTGGTCGAATTTAATTACTCCTCTATCCATCTCACAGTCGAATTTCTGTCGTTGATGATCATTTTACGCACTTTTTCCACAGGTTCAATGCGATTTTAGTTTTTTTTTGGCCGACCTGGCTTTGGGTCTTCCAAAGTATCACAATCGTCGTGGAATCGCTTATACTACTCGAACACACCTGTACAATTAGGGATTGCAATCCCGCGGGATTGATATGCGGGATTACTCAATCTCTCGCGGGATCACGGGGGATCCCGCATCTTTGAAATTATGTTATAAAATCAAATTGAAACTACAGATTTTTGTGTAAAAGTCAACTTTTATTAAACATTTCTTACATTAAGCAACAGAAATTATTTATTTTCTATTAATTAAGTATAAGTAATTAGTAATCTATTTTCTTAGATTCATTTTTAAATATTTGGCATAGTTTAATAGTTTTGTTTAATTTTACCCTTACTCCTAACAACAGTTTTATATTTTTAATTCAGTCTTATTCATATAATGACTAATAATCAAGTTACAACTTTCTCTTAGATGCTCTTAATTACTATGATATCAACGTATGGTGATAACTTTTGAAAATACGCTCTTAAGAAGCAAATGGCATTTATTGTATCATCTCCGAGCCTGCTTCTGAGTGAACTGCAAATATATCCTGATGCTGGAATCGCTCTCTCGGCTTCTACGCTAGTAGGCTGAACCGTCAGGATATATTCATAGGCGAGCGTCAGGTACTCTCCTCAGATACCATCGGACTCGAAAGAACGTCATTTATTGCTTCAAAATGTTCTCAAAGTCCTTTTGCTTGTTGTCTGGCTTTTTCTTAAATATTTCTTTTTCTTGTTGAAGCTGTTTTTCTAATTCTTCTTTTAGCGTTAGAGTAGGATCTGTATCAGTAGCAGATGTTCCAGCTATAAGTGTATTTTCCAAGACGTCATCTGTATATGTTTCATCGTCTTGAACTACGACTCTTTCTATTATTTTTGCCAACTTTTCTTGGCATGAAGAATGTATAAGTACGATCTGTATTTTTGGCTTCTTCGTCGTACGTTTTCGGATTTTGCAAATAAATCAAAATTCCTGTTAAATCAGTGTGGCGTTCTTGAATACATTCATGTAGAGACTGTGAGAGACTGTGATAACTGGTTACTCAACACCGTATTTTGTTGTTGCAATTTATCCAAAATAAATCGAACTGTTGTGTCTGCAGTGATAAGCGTTGACTCTCGCCTACAAAGTGCCTCAACTCCTAATTTAAAAGGCTGTAAGTTAGCAATGAGATCTTTAATTATGAACCACTCATTATCGCTGAATTTAATCCCAGATTCAATTTCAATATCGATTAATGCTTTATCAATACAATTCTTCAAATTTTAGAATCGTTCTAACATATTCAAAAGGCTATTCCAGCGAGTACGGCAGTCTAATATCAGTGCCAATTCTTTTTTAGGGCCTTCTTGTTCCGTCACATATTTTTGTAAGACGTCATTTTTAGTTGGTGACCGCTTAAAAATCTTGACCACTTTCCGTACTTTCTTCAATAAAAAGCCATATGTTGCCGAAATCATTTCAAGTGACAGTGAATTTATATTTACAGTCACACTCTGTTCAGTGGCGTTCATATCATCGTTATCATCATTATCAGATTCCTCCGTAAATGCTGCTGCTGGTCATTCTGATATTGAAGAATTACTTTTCTTATACAGTGCATCAACTACCACTTGTGTAAAACTGTGTGTACTATCCATGTGTAAAACAAAGCTGCTGATAACAACGCAAAAATCTGCCAACCTTCACCATTACAATAGCTCCGTCCGTTGTAATAGCGATAATATCTGTGTCTAAGTCTAGATCAAAACTCGTGAGGCGTTCTTTCACCAAGCTAAGGCAATGTCCTGCGGTAGCCGAGCCATGTATACGGACCAAACCCAGATTAAAATGGTTTTCATTCTGGTAGACATTTATATTTAAGCATCGATGATTCTTTTGTGACGTCCATTCGTTAAATGTGACTGAAAATATATATTTTCCTTTCTTGAGACGTGCAAATTCAATAATCATGTCAGCTTTAACTGTGTTACAAAAATTTGTTACGATAGATAGTATTGTTGGCGGCGGCTAGTGATATGTTTCTGGTTAGTACAAGATTTAAGCACAAAATGATACATAAAGTAACATGGAACATACCTGGAATTGACAACGGAAACCAGATCGACCATATACTGGTTGCAAGGAAAGACACGAATGTAATCTACGATACAAGATCATACCGAGGGGCTAATATCGATTCAGATCACTTTATGGTTATGGCAAAATGTAAAATCAAGGTAAACAAGTACGGAAAAACTGCAAATATAAAAAAGAGATGGAATAGAGAAATGTTTGAACAGGAAGAATGGAGAGAGAAGTACAGAAATACGATCAAGCAAAAAATAAATCAAATAAATGAAAGCAACAGCATAGAAGAAGACTGGATAGCGATAAAAGGATGTATAACACAGGCAGCAGACGACACCATATCATATAGGAAAAACAACAGAAAGAAGCAATGGTTCGATGAAGAATGTGAAAATATGATCGAAAACAAAAACAAAGCAAGGAACACGTGGCTTAAAACCAGAAAACTGGAACTATCTTATAAGATATATAAAGAAATTAGAAAAGTGAAGACAAAGCTGTGTACAATAAAAAAGAATAATTGGATGGGAGAAATAATAAATGAAATTGAAGAAGAAAACAAGAAACGAAATGAGTGCTATTTTCAAACATGCAAATAAGTGCAAAATAAAGAAAGCAACAGTAGTAATTGAAAATGAGATATGGGAAAAACATTTCAAAGAAATGTACGA
This sequence comes from Cosmopolites sordidus, assembly GCA_031761425.1. NCBI lineage: Eukaryota > Metazoa > Arthropoda > Insecta > Coleoptera > Curculionidae > Cosmopolites > Cosmopolites sordidus. Next base: position 198,784 of record JARFXV010000597.1, read on the forward strand.
TGAAAAAAAACCATGAAGAGGTGGCGGGAGGAACAGAACTGGAGAAGGATCTGACAGAAAATGAGAAGGTAAGAGAACCCGAGTACGTGGAAGTTGCTCAAGCGATTAAAGAACTCAAAAATAAAAGAGCTGCGGGATGTGATGAAATGTGCGCAGAACTAATTGAACATGGAGGGGAAGAACTACATCAAAGAATCTACCAACTTATTTTACGGATATGGCGCGAAGAACACATACCTGATGAATGGAAAACAGGCATTATAATACCGATACCAAAAAACGGTGACTTGACACAGTGCAAAAACTATAGAGGAATTACATTGCTGAATGCGGCATACAAGGTACTTACAAACATAATAAAAGAACGACTGGAGATATACATAGAAAAACGCATAGGAAATTATCAATGCGGCTTCAGAAAAGGAAGATCGACAGTAGATGCCATACATATACTAAAACAAATCACGAAGAAGATGGATTGGAGAAGATGGAGGTGGATTTTAAGAAGGCGTTCGATAAAATCAACAGAGAACAACTCATGGAAGACTTAAAAACATCGAAGTTCCTAGAAAGATTAGAAGATTGATAGGTATGACAATGAATGAGTCTGAAGCAAGAATATATACAGAACAAGGAATGACAAATAACATAAAAACCAAAAAAGGGGTTAGACAGGGAGATGCGTTATCGGCACTATTATTCATAATATCAGTGGATAGCATAATACAGAGAATTGAAAATATAGGAACATTAAATAAACATCTTGTACAGATAGTGGCATATGCGGATGATGTTGCAATAATTGCTAGAGAGCAGAGAGAGCTAAAGCGCGTAATAAAAATAATTGACCGCGAGTCTAAGAAAAAAGGGCTGGAAATAAGTGAGCAAAAAACAAAGTATACGTACTGCAGCAGAAATGAAAGAATACGGAGAAATTTGGAGTGCGGAAGCTATAAATTTGAAGAAGTAAAAACATTTAAATATCTGGGAGTCATAATAGATAGAAGGAATGAGGGACTTGATATAGAAGAGAAGATACATAAAGGATATAGAGCACTCCATAGCAAGAAGAAATTACTGAAAGACAAGACATTGAGCACAAGGAATAAATTGGGAATATACAAAACAATAATAAGACCAATAGTAACATATGCCGCAGAAACTGTAACACTCACAGCAAAAGAGGAAGACAAACTAAATATTTTTGAACGCAGGATAATGAAAACCATAATGGGTGCAAAGAAAGTGGGAAACAACGAGTACATAAATCTGGTGAACTTTGAAATCGACAACTTGTTGGGAAGGGAAAACATAGTGAGAGGAATTAAAGCACAAAGAATAAGATGGTATGGACACGTAATGAGAAGAGACAGGGATACGCCAAGGGATGGAAAGGACATATCGCGGACAGGAAGAGATGGAGGAAAATAGTTGAAAAGGCGAAAACTCACCAACAACTATGAGAAGGGCAACAAGAAGAAATGTGGACTGATCCACCATACTAAAAGGATTTAAAGACTTCCTTAGAAAGGTACAGCTACAATTTCAAATATGAAATGTATTAGCTTATATGATGATAGTATTGTATTTGGTGAATTGGGTAGTATGATATCGCCATCGCCGTCGCCTTTATTCTCTTTCTCGGGATTCTCAGTTTCAATGGACTCAGACATGATTTATTTACGCGTTACCTGCAAATAATAAATAAAGTTTAATGTAAGTATAGATTTAGATTCATTTATTTCATTTTTACACAGTGCTCTGCTACATTCTCACACCCCACACGAGTAATCCGCTTCACTATCATCGATAACCATATCCAAAAAACATTATTAACAAAAACAAAAACTACTTTAAGTCATAAGGTTTCACGCAACATTACGACATTATATTGTTATTTACGACACACACAATCTGATTTTAAAATCAGATCAAAACTAAATCAAAAACATTAAAATTTAGGTACTTCGTTAAACGCCGGACGGTGAATACGAAAACACTCGTCATCTATACAGAAAGACGTGCGCAGGCTGCACAGCACAGTACCTTTTATGAACAACTGACAGGACAGCCCGCCAACCGTCCGCTAGTCGCTGGCATGGCGCGCTGTACGGAACGGCAACGTCGCGCTCGTGCTACTCGCGATTTACGCCGCGAAAATTTTAGCGCCAAATTTATAATTTGCGGGATCCGCGCTTTGAAAGTGCGGGATCCAGCAAATTAATAAAAGCAGCGGGATCCCGCAATCCCTATGTACAATATGGGGGATAAGCAATCATAACCATGAACTTTTTTCATCAATTCAAATGTTTCTGTAAAATTTTTATCGAGCTTGAAACAAAATTTAATATCAGCTCTTTGTTCTATCGTGTTTTTGTGACAAAGTAACAAAATGTATTGTCACTTTAGGCGCTATGACTTGATAATCCGTTGATCCATTCTAATGATGATGGTCTCATTTTATAAAGAAGAGGTACAGCTTTCAGATTATATATTGTTTCCATAGATTGCGCCAATAGTTTTTTTTATTTAAAAAGTTCCGTTGTTTTTCCGACACACTGTGTATATTCAAGTCTTCTATTGGAACCTTCGGAGAAATACTAACCTAAAAGAGATTTACCACTAAACACTAAATCACTTATCTGGAATTGAATTAACAAGAGATCGTTCTAATTTTCAGCAGGACAATACACCTATTCATATACAACTCTCTTGACATTTTTTTTTTTTGGTACCAAACAGCATTTCCCTTTCACCTGGGCCAGTAGATCAGCAGATTTAAACATAGTTGAAAACTGGTGGGGGCAGTTTAGCTGAGCAGTTTATGCCGTTACATTCAGGACATCAAACACTGCACAATCGAAGAATGGGAAAAGCTTGACCAAAAATACAGAGTGGTCCGAAAGAGTTAACTTTTTGAAATTTATTTTTTTTTAAGTTCATCAACTTTAACACATTTAATCTGAAAATTTACAAAAATTCTTGGAAATTCATATTTTGAAGATTACATTACCTAAATGAGCCTGGCAGCCCTGAAGCCGACCTCTAAAATTTGCCATAACGTGGCGGGAAGTGTTCTCAGTTATTACTTCGATTTCTTCTGGAATTACTGGAATATTCTTTAGATTTTCCAGAGTGGCGAGGCGGTTATGGTACACTTGACTTTTTAAGATATCCTCATTAAAATAACATAAGAATTCAGGTGCGGGGTTTAGGGGGGCCACTGAATGTCACTCTTCGAGGAATCAGTTTTCCCGGAAAAAGCGCCTGATCGACTGGCAAAGAGAGATTTGAGCAGGTGGCGTCGATCTATTGGAACCAAGTATCCTGAGCGTATGCTTCAGCAGTAGGTAAAAAAAGTTGAAGTATGTCTTGAAGCATTGGTGCAAATGAGCCCCATCGTAGAACAAAACGAGATTTATTAAATTTTTTGTTTTAAATAAAGAAAAAAAAAAGAGACCGACCTATAATTTTGTAGCGTTATAATTATTTTCTTTAGATAATTTGAAATAAAGTAAATTTTTCATAAGAATGTCGTTTGTTTTGGGTGAATTTAAAATGATTGGACATTAAAAATTGACAAAAACATGGGGTGGTCTATGATTTTGTCTCGGTGTGTAAATTGAATCATTTGATGATGCTAATATTAATGACAGGCGCGTCTAGAAGTAATAAAGGAATTCTTTCGCTAACGTTAAGGATGCGATTGGAATGCTACAATATCAACAATCTCTCCTTTTGTCAGTCAATGAGTATAAATAGGACGAACCCGATGAGCTCATAAGCACTGGGTCAACTAGAGGCCACCAAAAATTCTCGAAAAACCTCTCCTGAGGTCAATCTGATGAATTAAACCTACGAATCGAAAAGACTAACTTAAAAACCAGGCTGAAAAATCGACATAGAATAGAGCTTAAAAGATTAAAGAAGAATTGAACATGATTATAGTCTACATTTCGTTTCAGATAATTAAACTGTTAATCTGTATTAATTAGTCCTGTAAAACGAAGCATATTAAGAAATTAAATAAAAATTATTTTTAAAAATCGAAATATACCAGGTCTGTAAATATAAAACCGGAATTTGCACATAGATGGCCTTAGCTGTCTATGCATCATAGGCCTTGTCATCACATATTTTTTTGTGGGCATGCGTCAGTATCAGCCATTTTTTTTCCTATTGTTTTTTTTTGTAAACAAGCATGTTAAAGCATCCGTGTACAAATAATTAAAATAAAAAAATATTAAAGTATATTCATTGAAAAAAAGTAAGAAAAAATAAAATAAATAAAAGCCTTAATCGAAAAATAAATTTTTCCAATCGATTATTATTATGTTATCTGTACGAAAACGAAAAACGAAGCGATGTTATGGAGTATGTAAGAGTGATACACGCTATAAATCATTTAAAGTCAATAAATATTATTTTATAAATTTTCCATAAAATTTCTGATCTGCAATATCGTAAAAAAAATTAAATCATCAGGCAAAGTACATATTAAAACATATTCAAAATGTACAAAATGTGAATTATGGGTGAAAAAATATGGCTGCGGTCGACGTTTTCGACCGATTGTTGATTTTACTAAAGATACTTATATTTGTTCACTACATTTTCATGGAAAAAGTGGTCCAACTGAAAAAAATGTCCATTTTCCTTTGTCAACAGCTGCGTCGACAGGTACATTATTCCTGATTGCATTTTTGACCCTGGCAATTTATTTTTTATATATTAACTCGTATTATACGATATTTTATTTATATTAAATACTACTCAGTATAGTCAGTATACAGATCTCATCAGAAATCTTATATTTAGCCTCAAAATATTAAATGATTTATTTTATTAATTTATTAATTTTCATGTTAATTGAAATGTTTTTGCAAGTACTAAAATTGATTGACATTATTAATTAAAATAAAATTATGGATATTATTTTTTACATAGTAAACAAGTATCGATGCCTAACCTCTCAATCAGCTCACTTTTTTTCCTTTTTGCGGACGTCCATGGCATTTTAACCACTTTTTCAATTGTTGACAATTATGGGCTTCCACTGAATTATAATCAAATGAAGCACCATTGACGGTTTTTTCTAATATTTGATTTTTTTGTCATGATAATATTGCTTTCTCAGCCATTGTTGATCAAAACAGTACGAAACTTTTAAATTATCGCTATTTCAATATGGCGGCGCCACTTGCACTCGCTACACGATGAAAATACCTATTGGCGCCATTTCCTTGTTGACATCTGACAAAGATTTTCAACTCACAACAATAGAAGTTTCATACAACAGCATAATTTGTAATAACGTTGAACGTATCGAATTTTGTATCTAGAAACTACGATTTGCGGACAACATTGATTTTTTGTTAGCATTTGAAGAAAACTGCTGCAGAATCGCATCGAATGCTTGTCCAAGTTTACGGTGAGCATGCTCTTGATAAATCACAGTGCTTTAAAAAAATCGAAAGTGGCGATTTTAACGTGAGCAGTGGAGAACATAGAAGACCACCGAAAAATTTTAAGGACAGCGAATTGCAAACATTCTTGGATGACGATGACGCGCAAACACTCGCGCATTAATTGTGATGTGACACAAGAAGCCATCTCTGTACATTTGAAAACCATGAGAAAGATCTAGAAGAGGGAAAAATGGGTTCCACATAAACTGAATGAAAGACAGCAGGAAAACCGTAAAAAACTTGAGAAATGCTGCTCGCCAAGTACAAGAGAAAGCTATTTCCCCTTCATAATTATGACTGGCAATGAAAAGTTAATATATTTTGAGAATCCTAAACGTAAAAGATCATGGGTAACTTCAGGCGAACCATCGACATCAACTGCAAGGCCAAACCGCTATGGATGAAAGACAATGTATGCTCTGTTTGGTGGGATCAAAAGGCTATGATCTATTATGAGCTGCTAAAACCTGGCGGTATACTGAACGCTACCGACAGCGAATGATCGATTTGAATCAAGCTTTGCGTGAAAAACGACGAGAATATCAAAATACACAACACACAGTGATTTTGCTTCATGATAATACACCATCACACCCAATAAAACTGGTCAAGGAGACGATTGAGGAGTTCAGTTAGGAAATACTTTCGCATGCAGCTTACTCGCCAAACTTGCGCTTTGTCCGATTACTACTTATTTGCATCGATGGAACATGCACTTGCTGAGCAGCGCATCACTTACGAAAATGGCTCGATAACTGACTGACTCAAAAGAACAACAGTTTTTTTTTGGCGTGGCATGCACAAATTGTCAGACAGGTGGGGAAAATGTATAGCTTGCGATGGGCAATACTTCGAATAAAATATTTTTTATCATTTTCATATAATAAACGTGTATTTTCTATTCAAAAATTCCGGTTTCATATATGCATATCTGGTAAAACCCATTTATTTACCTGACAGTATGATCTCTTCGAAACGAGTTCGCAGTAAAACTATTTAACTTGTTTTTTTTTTGTTTCAGATAACCGATAAGTAAAATGGGTATGGGGACAAGTATACTTCAGCCTCAAGAGGTAAAATTTGCCGTTTTTAAAATTACAGCTTAAATTTATAACTTCGTCCATTAGTTGCTACGTTTTTTTTTTTAATTAAGATAAATTTTATGTTAATTAACTTTAATTAGATCTTTCCATGGTCAAAGTCATCTAACTGTCTTATTTTGATCTTATTCGAATTACATAATCGGCTTGTAATTCGAATTACAACTTCGGCCAACCAGCTGACAAAAAAAGGGTTAGAGTTAGAGACTAAAAAGTGAGATTACTATGTATGACAGGGTCTTAAGGTGGGTTTTTTTATAAATAAACGTCTTATATTTATTTTCTAACTAAAGTCTTAAACTACCTTATTTTAAATGTCCTATACATTTATCATTTATTGCGCGGCCCGGCAGTCGAATGCATATTTTTTGATATAAAGTTTTTATCTTGTAGCTTCATAATTCTCATACATGTACACAATATATACTGATATATACAGGGTGTCCCATAACTTATCCGCCATACAGCAACTGGTGATAGTAGAGATCAAAATAAGAGGAGTTAGTCAACAAATCTCTTAGCAAATGTTAGTCATTGAAAATATACAGGGTGTTAACTAAATATTCGAAAAATTGAGATAATTTAAAAACGGTTCAAGATATCAGGTTCAAAATCGAGGTAGCTGTGTTTTCAAAGGCGACAAATCCGTATTTGGTACTAGCTTAAGCCTAGTTCCTAGAGGGCGCTTGCTACCTAATTTGTGACGAATTAACTCGCTCATATTTTTACCCTATAAAGCGGGAATATTTTGATTTCAAAATAGGTAAGGGTCAAAATTTCGAGGTAAACACCCTTGGATCTTACCTCGTTCGCGAGCTCTTGGGGTTCGAATATCAGCCATACATCTTGTCAATGGCTGAAAAATATGCAATTCACAAAGTGACGTGATGAAAGAAGTATTAAACGTAGGTGGAAACAAGTTTCTCCAATCTAGAGTTGGTATTAAATAATTTGTAAAAAATGCCTAGACTTAATCAATTTCCTAACCGTGATTTCAAAGATATTCTCTGCGTTTATGCACAAGTCAATTACAATAGTCGCGCTGCAGTTAGAACGGTATGAAGAGCTCTACCCAACCAGAATCATCCCAGACCGACAAATTTTTCAAAGAATTTTCAATCAGTGAGGCGAAACAGGTTCGTTTTATTACAACAATCGTGGTGGTGGACGACCGAAACGTATACCGGTAGAACAAGAAGAGGACATTTTGGTTAGTATCGCGGAAAATCCTGAACTAAGCACTAGGTGTTTGGAGGCATCTACAGCAATTAACAAATCTACCATTTCAAGAGTTCTCCAGAACAATTGTTTCCCTACCATTTTTCGCTTGTTCATAATTTATTGTTCATCAAAGACTTGCCGACTAGATCAGAAATTTGTCAAAATCTACTACATAAAAAAACGAAGACCTCCATGTTCCTGAAAAAGATATTGTTTACGAGGCCACTTTTACCAGACGCTAAATTTGTAACTGACGAAATAATCATTATTACACTTTGATAAATCCACACCTACCAACAGAGCGACATTTCCAGCACGAATTTTCAATTAACATTGGGCGTGGCATCGTCGACAATTTTTTAATCGGCCCATTTAAGTTTCCGCAAAGACTGAAATCAATATGTGCCGTTTTTAGAAAATTATTTATCAGACCTTTTGGAAGGTATACCTTTAAACTGTTGCAATGCGATATCACTTAAAAAAAAAGATTTCCACATCGTTGAATTGGACGCGGTGGTGAGTTTCCTTGGCCACCTCGTAGCCCAGACATTAATCCGTTAGACTTTTATTTGTGGGGTCACATGAAGTCTTTAATTTACCATGATGAAATCAATACATGAAATGAACTTTTACAAAAAAGTCAACAAGCGGCCAATGTTATTAGAAATGAAAAAAATGTCTTCTCAAATGTGAGGGGTCACTTAACGAAGAGCCTGCGAAAGTGCATTGAGGTAAACGGTGGACAATTTCAACGCCTATTAAATTTAATTTTAAAAAATTGTTATTTTAAATAAAGACCGTTGTATTTATGACATTTTAATGTTTTTTTTTCCTCGTATTCAAGGCACACTTTGTGAATTGCAGATTTTTCAGCCATCGACAAGATGTACAATGGAATATTCCAACCGAATATCTCGCAAACGGCGTGAGATAACGATATTGACACAGGGCACCTTTTTTTTTATCAGTAGTGGGAATTCTGACTGTTCTCTATTTTGAAGTTAAAACATTCCCAGCTTTATAGGGTAAAAAAATATGAGCGAGTTAATTCCTCACAAAGTAGGTAGCAACCGCCCTAAAGGAATTATGCTCAAACTAGTACCAAATTCCGATTTATCGCCTTTGAAAAATCCAACTACCCGGATTTTTACCTCAACCGTTTTTAAATTATCTCAATTTTTTAAAAATTTAGTTTCACTTTCAACACTCTGTATCTTTTTAATAACTAACATTTTACAACACATGGCCATCACCAGTTGCTCTATGGCGGATAAGTTATGGGACACCCTGTATATATTTACATGTAAACAGAAATTCCCTGTTGTCATATCTTTTTTGTTGACCATTAATCACGAAGTCGTTACTTTTTATAAATAAATAAAAATTGCGAATTTCTGTAACTATTTTAAGTTTTAGGAAAACAAAAAATTTCGTCATTATTTCGACTCTGACTATAATAAATAATTAATGTGTTAAAGAATTAAATGTATTTAATAGGTGCCTTTTAAATACTTCGGTGTGAAACACTAACCTCAAACAGATTTACCACTGAACACCAAATCACTTTTTGTTTAGTGGTAAATCTCTTTGAGTTAATCTTTTTGGTGACAAATGATATCACCTTTAAAAAGATTCTACATAAAAAAAAAGTTCCTAAGTATAGATCACTAGCCACAAAGTTAAATGAATGCTCTGTAAATCGTTCAAACACCCTCCTGGTAAGCCTATCTAATTAATGCTTGGTCTAACCGTGGCTGGGGTGCGTTTCACTCACAATTCAGTGGATGAAATCAGAGTGCTGCAGGTTTTGAAGCAACTTTCGACAGCACCTATTAACCTGATGAGGGATTATATGAATGGTGGAAGCGAATAGAAGTAATTAATTCATTTATTTGAAATATGAATAAAAATGTGGGATAAGTAAAAAAAATCCTTTTGTCTACGCTTTGTGGATATTCAAGAACGCCGATGCCGACTGTCGTAGCAGATATATAGGCGGAGTCGAGTGAAGAGTGGAGGGGGGAGTCAGTTAATATATCCTGTCAATAATATTAAGAATGCAGCGTACAATTATATATGCAGGAAAAGTTACCAAATTAGTTTCTAAACATTTATCCAAAACAAACAATATAAATATTGCTTTCAAACACAAACCATAGTCTTAGACGCCTCATAAAAAAAGCACTAAAAGTCAAATAAACTCTATAAATCAAGAATTTGAGCGCGGGTCGTGTCCAAAAGTCTATGTTGGACAAACATGAATGTCTTTCTCTACTACTATTCTTAACTTGAATAGTTCACCGTTATTAAACTTATATTGCCCTCCTAGACGTTGAAAAAATGGATTTCCCCACTATCATCTTTTATGATATTCATTAGGTCGATGGACAGTTTAGGTTGTAATATCTTTTCTTACTGTTAGTTTAACTTAATTCATATTTGAAAAACGCACTCTGTTAAACATAATGAAAATTTTAGATATTAATCTTTGCTTATTTATTTAAACTGCATTTCCATCAAGTATTAGCTGCCTCAGTTAAATTTAATAATTCACTTGTTTATTTTTCAGCTGGTGTCTTTTAAGAGGCTTTCATCCAATGTTCCACTGGACTCAATTATCATACCAGAAAAAACTGAAAACAGGAGACCTACTAACCTAAAATGGTTGATAGCAATGGGCGTTTGTACTCTTATTCTGGTAGTTAACTGCAGATACCAGGTTCAAATCATTCTTATTGGTTTGGTATTTGTTTTCAGATGCCATTTATGATATACGTGTTGGTTAATTCAGACATCAAGAGATTGATTTATGGATATGATCAATGTGGTAACGTCTGTGGATACCAAAATTCAAAGTTAGACGATATTCCCTGTTCTGGGAAAGATATGACCACACTTCCGTAAGTGGATATAGGGTTGACACTATGTTTGTGCGGTTTCTGATTATTACTGATCTGTCGTGATATATAGGGTTATTCATAAATATATTAAGCACTAGCTGTACCCGGCCACGCGTTGCTGTAGGTCAGTCTGGTTAAATAATTCAATCAAAATGACAACACATCAAATGATAAATCAACAACAGCAGCATGTATGTATTGGAGGACTACACCCGGTTCAGAATCAGTACAGAATATGTTGAATGCGTTATGAGTTTGTGTATCTAGGTTCCCAAGTTAAAACAGCAATGATACCAATGCAGAAATGAAGAGAATAAGACCTACTTCATAAAGAATATATAAAATATGTAAAATAAAAAAAAATATGTAAAATATATAAGACACTGATTGGACCTGTGCTTACTTATCCTTTGGAGACCTGGGTAGTGTAGGGTAGGAAACCTGGTAACCTATGTAGGTACAATGAAAAATTGCTAGGGACAGAGAGAAAGGTTAGGCAAATTCGAGCTAAGATATATTTACTGAAGATTCTAAGAGAAGGAGTGACGTAGACGATATTATGAGCTATACAGAAAATATCAGTACACCAATATAGTGGAACCTTTACCAAACAACTTTCCCTTTACCACCTTTATCAAAATAGGAAGGCAGTGACAGTAATCACGCTAAGCAAATAATTAGTGAAGTCCCAATTGGCAAAAATCCAAAGGAAGACCTAAAACTAAAAACTTAAAACACCCTTCATTGTCACTTCACTAATTTTAACGGTTTCAGCCTATTCAGCCACCGATTAAGCCTGTTGTTGTCGAGTAACGAGATCACTTCGACATTTTCATGGCTTTCCAGCCTCTTTTGGTGTTTCCTTGATTTCATCTTCGACCATAGATAGACACTTTCAGGTCTTGATGGATGTCTCATTTCGGATGTTCCTGGAGACATTGACAATACTGCGAAGTGGTTTATTTTGCAACATCTGAATGACTTTTACATTAGATTTCTTGATACACTTTCAAAATTGGATGCCATAAGTCCATATGGGCTTCAGGATTTGTTTAGAAAGAAGCAGTTTATTGTGTATTGACAAAATAGAGTGGCGCCCTAGTGGCTAATACATTTTTCTGAATTTGAGACCCACTTTTCTTCTTTGCATGCATTTTCCATTTTAGCTTGGCATCCAGAGTCATGCCCAGATACTTTGCTTTGTTCAACTGTCCCTATAATAAATACATTTAGCAATGATTCTCATTATCAACCATTTTCATTATTCCTTCAGCTTTTTTAAAAACAACTTGTCGACTTGATACTGATTTTAAGCTCATGTAAAATTTTATCATATATTTCTGTCTCAAATTTCTTGAATATTTTAATATGCTAATATGATGTCGTTCTTTGAACACTTACAAACTTTCTATAAATTTGACATAGCAAAAAGTATTTAATTATCAATTAAAAACCCGACAATTACTATCCACTTTTCTTTGACATTGACATTTTTGAAAATTAAAATGGAAACTCACAAGAAATTAAATATACAGTGGTGGGCAATAAAATAAGAATGATGAAAAAAAAAACATTTAAAAACCAAGTATTCTTTTCTAATTTATTTCGCATAATAAAATATTATATGGTAATATTAATTGACCTTTAAACATTTTGTTTACAGAATAACTATCACATGTTATTGCTACTTATCTTTTTAAAGAATTCATTTTCTTTTAATGGTTCGTACTTGGCGAAAAAAATTTAGAGTATATTAATTTTATACCCTTTATCGCATACCAATATGTTTTTATTTTGTCGATACAGCAAAAGTTAGTCCGTTTCCCCCTATATTAAAGTTAATATGGGCCATGATAGACAATGCCCTTCTGAAGAAGGGCATTTAATTTTACAGTTGAGAAGCCAAACAAGTCTTATGCATTTATTATGAATGCAATCAAACGGTTATCATGTATAATTGCTCATATGTGACCTAAAAAAACAGAAAAAAGATGCTGTACAAGAAAAACGAGTAAACAAATGGATATACGTATTGCACAGGGTCCCTCACTTGAAGTGTTGCCAATTTCACACTGCTGTAGCTGCCAAACAGTTGATCACGGCGTTCTCAAAATTTGACAGGTTGTAGTTTATAATATTGTTTACAAGTGCACCAAAGCATATCCTTCTTCGTCGTAATTGAATAGAAATTTTCCTAATAAAAGTTTGTGTATCGAACCATTAAACGCTACAATGATACTGGTAGCATCGCAAAACTCCATGGAGGTGGTCATAAAAATCCACATCACCAGAAATGGTTCGAAAGAAGGATATGAATTGAAAGAAATCCATGTGAGAGCGCAGCAAAATTGGCTAAACAGCTGAACGTGCCCGACTTAAGGTAGTACTGTCGGTTATAGAATTACTGTTTAGAATCAAATGAAACTTGGCATATTGGTACATTATAGTAAGATAATGAACCAGTTAAGTTTTAAAAGAGCTGCACAGAACCAGAAATGAGAAATCACATATTTTATTTTATTTCACGAAAAGTACTGTTCAGATTACAATGCAAGTGGTATCAACGGAAAGACAAAAAAATCGGTTACTCACAAATCGAGCTTCAAAGAGCGTGATAAGAGTAGTTAGCAAATAATTAAGAAAAATGTACTATGTAAATTGCTTGTGGCAACGCTGTCAAAGAGGTTATGACGCGCGCGAAATTTAAACATACATCAAATGCGGTATGTGTGGATTATATAGTATTATATAAATAAACTTTAATATTGAAGATTTTTTAATTATCTTTTTCTTTATTTTCGAAGTAATTACATTTTTTTTTCTAAAATTTTTTTGGCTTTGGTAACTTTCTCAGCACTATTCTCATCTTTACCTAAAACTTGTACTATACCAGCATATTTATTTGTTTTATATGCGTCTTCAAGCATTTATTTCATAGGTCACGTTTGCAGCAGCCATTTTTTTTCCTCATATCTGTAGATACATAAACCTTCATATCGTGTAGTTCTTTCATTGCGTTAGGCAAATGTTTTTTCGAAAATTTTTTTTTCGAAAATTATATTTTATTGCAAGCATCATCCCAATCCAGAAAAGAACCAAGTAAATAATTTGTTGTAATGATCTCTCTCTTTTGAATGAAACAGAGTTACTGTAAGCATACTTCTCTCTTTTGCTTTTACGTGGCGTTGCCAAATATAAATAATACGAAAGTCAAATAACACAGAACACGCATTTGATACTTGTGGTATCGACAGTACTACCTTAAGCGTACGCCGCGTACTGAAATATGAACTTAAGTGGAGACCTTACAAGATACAAGTGCAAGATTTAACCCTGGCACAAAAGGCAACAAGACTTCAACGATCAAAAGCATGCACGCAAGTGGCGAACTCGAAAATTTGGTGTTTTCACTGTTCAGCAATGCTTAAACAAACAAAACTATCGTGTGCGGCATGTCCAGCCACAATTTGCACAACCGAGTTGCTATGCGTAAAGAAGCGCCTGGTTCTGTGATGGTTTGGGCTGCTATAACTGCAGATGGTCGATCTGCGCTCGATCTGCGCTCGTTTGAATCGATCAAGGCCCTAAGGTGAACCAGAAAGTGTACCACCAAAAAGGGTTTAAACGATACGTTGATCCCTCGGACACACAAAACGATTTAGTTTCACCGTTGGACCCTTCTACAGGACTCGGTACCATCCCATAAAGCTAATTTGACACAACAATTTTTCCAAAATTACGTTCCAAGTTCATTTTTTCGCAATATTGGCCTCCATACTCACCAGATTTGAATCCAGTGGACTTCTCCATATGGCCAATTTTGGAAGCTAAGGTGTCAATAAAAAAGAATGAGAGTTTGAATACATTGAAGTCAACGCTTTGGCGGGAATGACAACGAATTCTACAAACTCAAATTCGTACAGCATGCAATGCATTCATAGTAACAGTAAGATGTTTTTTATGATGTATTTTCAACATTGTCTTAAAACATTAAATATAAATGTTCATAACTGACAAAATTACAGCATTTTTAATTGGTAACACTTCGAGTGACGGACCCTGTATGCGAGGCTTTGAATGATCCTTTTGCTATCTGTCATTATAAAATCTTGACCTTGAGTATCAGATCCAGAATCGTAAGACGGCGTTTACAACTGAACAACCTATACAGAAGAGTAACCACGAAAGTTCCTTTTTTAAGTAAACAGAATATAAAGCAGGAGTTAAAATTTGCAAAAAGAAACTGTAATGATAATTTCCAACGTAACTGGAAAAACATTCCTTTTAGCGATGAAACGAAAATTAATTTATATAGCTCTGATGATATATGCTCTGACAAATTGTATGTGAGAAGGGGTATTAAGAATTTGTGAGAAGGCGTATTGAAGAATTCAATCCACTTAACACTTTGGGTACAATGAAGCATGGTGGTGACATCATAGTATGGAGGTGCGGAGTAGGTCCAATATTATGGATAAAAGAAAATATAGCAAAAGAAATCACTTAGCAATCTTAGAGATGATTATGCTACCTTACCCTGAAAAGAATCGCCTTTACTTTCGGTGAAGCGGTGCTTCGAGAGAGCGTACGTGTTACAATAGCCTTCACAGTCCTTGAATCTATTATAAATCCGATCGAGAACCTTTGGAGGGAGTTAAAACGACGGCTTGCTGGTAAAAAAATAGTAAACAAGAAAACATTGTGGCAAGAAAGTCAGACAGCTTGGTTTTCAATATCTGTAGACGCATGCTGATATCTAATCGACTTCATGCCAAGATGTCAATCACTAATTAAGAATAAGGATCGTACTACACAGTACTAAGGGTCGATTATTATATAAACTAAACAGTTTTAGACTATTACATCTTTTAGTTTTTTATAATTTGTAATAAAAAAAATCTTATTTATTTGACCACGTGATTTAATATCTTGTTAACGTATAATTATCGATGAAGTAATTGTTTATAATTGTAATTGTTAATAAACGGCATAAAACAAACAATTCTGCGGTATAACTGTTATGACTGCCTAGTCAAAGTGTTCACGATTGATAAGGTATTAATGGTCTGCCATATTTTTTCTCGGTAAATCCCCGATCACGGTAAATCCCCCATTGTTTGACAAACAATGGTTCCGTTTACGATTCAATAATTCTCCTGTCATTTGTCATTGGATCATAGTGGTTTTGACTCGTCATTTTTAAGCAGCTCGCATTTCCACCGTCGTAAAAGAAAGAGAATAATTCTTTTGAGTGGAATATAACTCTTTTTGTATGTCCACGGGGTTAAACCCTAAACCAAAGTATTTATTCGATCGCCATAGACAAGCAACTGGGCGTACATCTCTGAAACTTCGTAGCACACTATCTAACAAATTTGGTCATACTTACGTCAGCTCTGTACGTACGGTTACGAACCACCCTCGTAAAATAAAGTGTTACTATCTTACAACACTGCACAAACATAGTTCCCAATAAATTTTGTTTTGTTTATTTTTGTTACCATTAATGTTTGTAGGTATTTATTATTCAACAGTCGTGACACGAGCAGTCTGCTCAGTTCAAGAGAATGTGTAGCAAACTGTCCGCCATCGCAGTAAGTATTTGTATTTATAGGATATTAGAAAAATATTTAAATATTTCATGGACCCAAGTTGTGTTTTCAAATCAAAAGCTTAATACAAACAAAAGAGTAATTAACCAATTTGAATTATGTGCGTGATTTCTTGCTCAAGAATATCGTAGAGTGATCCAGCTTAATGAAGTGCCTGACCACATGTCAGACTCAAATATATGTTTGTGTTAGACTGGAGATTTCTTTCGAATGCGATATACAGGCCTCCGAAATACCACCAATTTCGGGCGTTGCAGCATTTAGCTGATGCACATTCCACGGCACTTCAAACGATACAAAAATGCATTGATGACTTCATCGCTTTGATGACTTTAATGTTCAGAGTTATCATTTTCCGACACCGTATAAAATTTTATTGCATTTAAGAGTTAATATAGTTTTCGCCCATCTTCTTGAATAAATAATATGTTCCATAGATCTCATAAGATCGTAATCTGACGGTGCAGCATCGAAAGAATACGGTGAGTGAGGAAGTATTTCCCAGACTAACTCTTTGATTTTTTCTTGGCTGATCTTGACACTATTAGGCTAATTGAAAAGTTCGCCGAGCGGCACGTACGGAGCAGTAAAATAACTATATAATCTTCTACAGTTTGAAGTTCCATCTTTCATGTGAATATATGTGAAGGTTCAAGTCAATCTGTCAATTCATTCATATAAAAACTGGACCTCAAAGTAAACGTATCAGAGGTATTTTTTAAAATGGAAAATATTGGAAATTATGCAATGGTTAAATTCTCTGTAAAGAAAAGTTTTAAAGGCAATGGAAATTCATAATGAAATGGTAAATGTATTATGGGACTCTGCTCCTTGAAAAACAAATCATTTGGCAGATGAATTGTCAACTTGGTCGTACAAGCCTGGATGGTAATCTTCGTTCTGGACGTCCAATAAGTGCAACTACTAAACAAATAATTCTATACATGATATGGTTATGGATGACAGACAATTGACTTTGAGTGAAATTAGTAAAACCATGGTCATCTCAACTGAATGAATGTTTCACATTGTGAAAACGGAATTGGGCTTGAGAAAGCTATGTGCAAGATGGGTGCCGCATTTGTTAAATGCTGATCAAGAGAAAATTCTGATCAGATCTTCGAGTAAAACTTTCTAACCAACATTTGGATGTTTTTCGAAAGGATAAAATACATTTTAAACGTCGTTTTGTAACTATAGATGATACTTGGATTTACCACTATGATCCTGCACTACGGCAACAAACAGCAGTGTGGACTGAATCCGGTTGTTCAGCTTCGAAGAAGTCAAAGTGGTCAAAATCGACCAAAAAGGTTATGGCATCAATTTTTGGGATGCAGAAAGCATTTTTTTAATTGATTACCTTTAAGCCAGTAAAACAATAACAGGACAGTATTACTCAAACATTTTGGATCAATTAGGCAAATTGAAGGAGTTACACTACGAATTGTTCTAATTCAATCATATTCATCAGATCCATCATATTCATCAGATCTGGCACTCTCTAACTATCATCTGTTCCCAAACCTCAAATTCCTACGTGGCAAGCCTTTTTAATCAAATGAAGAAGTTATAGCAGCCGCTATAGCAAGTGAAAAGAAGATATAGGAGATGAGTATATTGATGGACTTCCAGAAAATCACTTCAAAGATGGAATAAATGAATTGGAGAACCGCTGGAAAAACTGTATTGTGCGTAAGGGAGAATATACGGAGGAATAAAATAATGTTTTCAACTATAAACTTGTTTTATCATTTCCGCTTTGCAAATTTTTCAGTTAGTCTTGGGCGCTTTTGAATCAAAGTCATGTTTAGGTGAACACGATAATGTTCAGCTTTACGGTTTCATTAAGTTAGAACCTCATCGTGAATAATTTGTGTAAAATCTCACCATACTGACAATAAACTTTTTTTTTATGAAGAGCAGGTTTTGGAGTGGGCTGTATAGAATCCATTTTTCATATCCAGTAACAATATGTTGAAGAAAAATATACCTCCTTAATCTAAACAAAAGTGCACTGCAAATGGTTACATGTTGAGTTTTCAACTGAAAGCTTATTCAACATGATCAAATAATACGAGAAGCTGGAAAGCGTGAGCGTTATGGAAAGATACCTCACAAGATCTTACTCAGTGCTAATTGCAGGTAATGAAGACGATTTAACTTTCATATTTTTAAAACAACAGCAAAGAAGCGTAATATGGAAATATCTAAGAAAATTAAATGTATGGTGATGAGTAAAAATGAACAAAGATACAAAGTCGAATTACAAAACACTACAGAACGAAATCCTACAAAATAGTTTTCTTTCCACAAATCTGGCCTTTTTCGACGAATTTGCTCTCTCTCAAACGCCGCATAAGGCTCAGACGATTTTCAGTCACCATTTCCTTCACTTTAGCGATGTTAACTTCAGTTGAAGACGCTGATGGCCGACCAGGGCAAGGCAAATCTTCCACCACATCTCGACCGCTTTTAAATGCACTGTATCACTCATACGCACCTGTTTTTGATAAAGTCGATTCATCGCAAGCCTTCTGCAACATTTTCAGTGATTCGGAATACGAAAATCCATTTGCATTGCAAAATTTAAGACAAATTCTTTGTTCGATATTTTTATCCATTGTAAAAATCGCAAAACACATTTGAGATGAACTGGCAAAATCGAGCACTGTAAACAAACTATATGACAGATGACGTTCAAACTCCGCGTCAGTATAGAGGACAATTGTGCCAACTTAAAGATAAAAATAATTTTGAGAATCCCTTTAAGCGGGCTTTTCAAATGATCAATTCCCGGTACTTTTTTGACAGAATGTATGATGAAGCTACAGCGACAGTCCACCTTGGTGACCTTGAGGTTGAAATTAATGTGGAGCCTGGTCTACAGCAGGGCGACGCAATATAGCATTTTATTTTTTCGGCACGCCTGTAAGAAGTGTTCCATTATCTGGATTGGGTGCATGGTGAAATAAAAATCAATGGTGCATACTTAAACCAACTTAGATTCGCAGATGATATCGTTCTTCTTTCACAAGACCCAGAGGAACTGCAAAGACACATACAAAAGTTGCAAAGGACTGGAGACCCATTTGGCTTGAAAATAAACGAGGAGCGTCAGGTCATGTTCAGTAAATTTACAGAGGACAAAATAATTTCTATTTTAAAAACGGATTTGGAAGTTGTGGATCTCAATATGTAAATATATATCTTGGGCAGAGGATTTCAATGGAAGGGGATACCATCGCGGAAGTGGAACGACGCGTTAAATGTGGCTGGCAGGCATTTAGCCGGCATAGGCTCAACATAGTGTTTACAAACTACCACTTTGCCTGAAAAGAAAATACTTTCATCAGTGGGTCCTGTCCGTTATAATATACGGAAGTGAAACCAGAACACTCATATCGCAGTTAGTTCAAAAACTTCGGGTAGCACAGAGGGGAAAGTAAAGATATATGCTTGGCATTACTAGACGACATAGAAAGACATGCACATGGATCAGAAAACAAACGAAAGTGAATGACATTGGAATAATAAAGGAATTGAAATGGAAGTGGGCAGGCCATGTAGCGAGGTAATAGGATGAAAGATGGACCAAGGCGATTCTGAACAGGATACGCTTAACCGCACACGTTCTCAGAGAAGACCGAAAACACGATGGCCGAAAACCCGAATGGCAGAGGAAAGCTCAGGACCGCGAGAGTTGGAAGCATGCTGAAAAGGCCTTCATCCTGCAGTGTATTGACACGGGCTAATGATGATGGTGATGAAAGAAACTTTCATAACATTACATCATAACCAATTTTTTAAAGGATTTGCCGATACTTACCTCGCTAACTTCAATATAAATACGAGATGAATATTTATTTGGAAGAAGTCTGTTCTGCTGAGATGGTTTAATGGTTTTCAAGCATTAGATAAAAAGAAAGCACCTGAATTTATCCGGATGTACTGTATAGTACACACCAGCTCTTGCTAACATGTTTACAAAAGTTACGAAAGTTGAAAATTACATAAAAAAGCTGTGTGAACATATGGAAACTACCATGATAAATATGGTAAGATATGGAATTATACCTCACTTCTATACTATGTTGAAGTGCGCTGGCTCTCTGGCTCTGGCTGGCTCTCTATTGCAAAAATGACTCAAAGGGTGTTTGAACTCAAAACTATTAAAATTTTTCCTGATACAAATTATAATGAAGATGCAATTTTTTTTCCTAATGCCTAAAAAAATAAATCCGAAAGAAATAAATACATGGCAAACATTAAACAACGTAGAAATTATGGTATTGAGATCAGTAAAAGACATCATACTTAGCAGATAGAGAAACTAATAAAAGTATACAACGGTGCAACGTACCAGATGCAAATGGCTGCATTAAAGATTCAGAAACCCTGAAATCAACACGTACAAAGAATCACGTAACAGAAACCA
Source organism: Cosmopolites sordidus (assembly GCA_031761425.1). Taxonomy (NCBI): domain Eukaryota; kingdom Metazoa; phylum Arthropoda; class Insecta; order Coleoptera; family Curculionidae; genus Cosmopolites; species Cosmopolites sordidus. The sequence continues at coordinate 219,523 of JARFXV010000597.1, forward strand.
GATAAGAGAAATACAACCGGGAGAAATCTCGGTCGAACGATGGACACATACGTGGACCACAAAAGCACCAAACAGCAGTTATTCAAATTGGTCAATTACTCAGTCCCCACCCGATAACATTTTAATTTATTTTCAGTGAACTAGTTGGCAAAATCTGTATACCTAAGACATCAGACAACAATTATGACGATAATACTTTTGATAGTAATTACGACACTGAAGTTACAACAACGAAGCTGGGAGATAGTGTGGCAGTTTTTTTTGATAGCGTGAAATGGCAACTGATTATTTGTTGCTTACTGTCCATCTGTAAGTTAATAACCATTAAGTTCAAATGTTCAATGACTATGTATTTTTGTTTCAGTGGTGTCAATGGGGACCGTATACCTCTTTCGTTACGTAACAGGCTGTCTGATATGGTCTTTGCTTATCGGTTCCTTCGCAGCATTTGTGATTTTGACAATATTTGTTTGGTAAGCGACCAAAAACATTTTTATTTTTTTAGATATGAGCCATTATAAGACGGGTTTTCTGTTTAAATATAGCAAGGTTGTCTAATTTCCACTTATATTTTTCTCTAAAACAACGCGTTTCGCTACACTGTAACTTTTTCGGATGGTTGACAAAGAATGAAATTGTATTCTGACAAATAGTAGGTACTAAGTAATTAGGTAATTTTACATGTTTTTTTTTCTGGCAACTCCTACAACCCTTACTCAGACTGTTTGTTTGATATATTTATTACAACTTTGTTTTATAAATACAATTTAGTATGAATTTTCATCAACAAAATGCCGCAACCATCCACGGTTCTTTTTCTCATGGTGCTACAGCCCTTGACCTCCTGCAACCTTCGCCTCCATCCGAATTGATATCCAGCAATCTCTTGTCCTAACCTAGTCTACAATATCCAGATCTTTGAATAATTGCCTTGAGTTTGAAGTTATGCCAGATCATCCAATTTCCATTATCAGTCACAGCACCAAAAATTCTTCCAGGTACTCTTTCAAACCTCATAAGCATTTCTTTCATGTTCGTTTTGAGAGTATATAACTGACTACTGCCAGGAATGGGTAGTTTTATTACCTTTCACAATGTGATTTTTTTACAGTTGTTTTAAAGCAGAGAGAGCTACTTTTTTCAATTCCTAATTCCTGTGTAAAAATGCAGTGATACTAGATAATTACTCTTGATGTTATTTTTAGATGTATAAATAAGCGTGTATATTCCATAAGCAATACAGCTCAGCATGTTGTTAAAGATTTATGAGTTATTGATTTGTATTAGAGTTTCGTAAGTCCACAGCAGTGGCGGCTCGTGAGTTTTTAAAGTTGGTGGGCGTAGAAGAAAATAGTGCTGTTGAAGATTTTTTTTTACTTTCTCCTTCCTTCTTTTTACTTTTCGTGTTACTGAAACCCTATACAGGAGGTGAACCAGGAAAACATTAAAATTGTATATTGTTACTACTTACAAGGACATTGGAGGATGGGTTGTTGCTTGTTGCGCAGATAAAGGAATGAATAAGGTACTTACATTTTCCCGAAGAGTAAACCATTCAATCAATAGAAAAAAATCGAAAAAATTCATGGGAAGTTCGAAAAATTCAAAAAAATATCAGTTTTTTCATCAGTTTTATGACAAAAAAGGGTTAAAAAAAGGGCAACACAAGCCATAATAGATGCTGTACTTAACCAAGGGATAGACAGAGCCTATGTGAACCTTCTGCGATCCATGCATGAGGAAGGTACAGCTACAGTGCACATGGGTGACCTTGAAGTTAAAATCAACGTAGAACGGGGTGTACGGCAGGGTATCTCAATATCGCCTGTTCTTTTCTCAGCCTGCCTTGAAGAGGTATTCCGTAATCTGGATTCGGAACAGGAGGGAATGAAAATTAATGGTGCGTACCTAAGCCATCTTAGATTCGCAGATGATATCGTCCTCATCTCACAAGACCCAGATGAGCTACAAAAACACATACAAGAACTGCAAAGATCGGGCGAACCATTTGGTTTGAAAATAAACCTAAAAAAGAGTCAGGTTATGTTCAACAAATTTATTAATTTATTATTATATATTTTAGGGAGCGATTTAGAGGTTATGGATAACTACATATATCTTGGGCAGAGGATTTCAATAGACGGTGATACTGCCCGGGAAGTGGAACGGCGTGTTAAGTGTAACTGGTAGGCTCAATATAGTGTTTAAGAACAAACTCCCACTTTGTCTGAAGAGAAAGGTTTTTAATCAGTACGTGATGCCTATTTTGACATACGGGAGTGAAAGATGGACACTCATATCCCAATCAGTTCAAAAGCTTCGAGTAGCATATAGGGGAATGGAAAGGTGTATGCTTGGCATTATAAAGCGGGACAGAAAGACCTGCTAGATATGGATCAGAGAACAAATAAGGGTATGTGACATTATTGGAAGGGTGAAAGAATTGAAATGGAAGCGAGACGATGCGACGACAGATGGACCAAAGCATTCCTGGAATGGATACCGCTTGATCATAAACGCCCACGAAGAAGACCGAAAACACGATGGGCGACTGACATCGTCAAGTATATTGGGCTCCAATGGCAGAGGAAAGCCCGAAAGGACCGCGCGAGTTGGAAGTGTGCTGGGGAGGCCTTCATCCTGCAGTGGATCGACAATGGCTGAATGATGATGATTATTTGGTGTGATGGGTCGACAGATGTTCTACATTTGGAGATTTTAATTTTTAATAATATCTTGACATGAGTTAAAGGAAAGAAACGGAACGGAAATAAAATAAGGTGTTTTACTCTGAAAAATTGTTTACTCTGATAAATGCTGAAGTGGCGGCGCCCCAACGCCCTTCCTCATGATCCGTCACTGAGTTTTTCATTTATTTGGACTGTGTCCAATGAAACGACAGTAGTCCGGAGTTATGCACCCCCAACCGCTGGGTTCCACAATCTCATGTGGAACAAACAACCTGCGTCTTTGTCAAAATGAACATTTTTCATTGCTCATTTTGGCGGAGACGCAGGTTGTTGTGTGTTCCACATAAGATTGTAAAACACAGCGGTTGGGGTGCCTGAGACTCGTTAAAATCTATGATTTCTTTAATAATTTTTTTTGTTTTTAGGGTGGCGTATGCTATGACCGATGAAGAAAACACCAAACAGGTATATTTAGGACCATGCGTAGGTCTAACGGTATTCATCATATGTTATGGTGCGATATTTCTTTTTTTGAGAAAAAAAATTTCTTTGGTTATATTGTTGATTAGAGAAGCCGTTAAAGCCGTTTTTGATATGCCTCAGCTAATTATAGTACCTGTTGTCGTAAGTATCGTATAAGAGTAGTTCGTATTATTTTCTTCAGAAATAAATGTCAAACGTAGTGAAAAATAGCCGACAGTTAAGTTGAGGATCTAATTTTTTTTCCTGTTTATTGATTGATTGATTTGTCCGTTACTTTGTGATGGTTTATTTTTTAAATCGAATAAATCAATTTTATACTTTGTTATCTATCACTTTTATTTTAAAATTTGTGTGACTATAGTTTCATAAAACGATTTTACATTCTCAAACACTACTGTAAAACTAAGGTATTGCAGCTGTTTATCCTATGTACCTAATTTTGGAGTTACCTTTTATTAGGGTTAATTTTTTACAATATTTTAAATAGTGGGGAATTTCGGAGATCTTTCTGATCGTTTATCTATGTAGAGCTAGAGGTCTAGGTCTTTATTATATTTAAAAATTTCAATACCTTCTAAAATGTTTAATTTTTTGCTTTTTAGCGCTGTATGTAAAATGTTTAAATTTGTAATCTCGGGAAATCTATGTCCGGTATCTATGAAATGGTTCGCATAATTAGAATTTTGTTTCTTTAAAGCTGGGTCCACATCAGTACAAATTTGCGTTATGCAGGCTGTATGTGTTGCTGACGCTCTGACACACAAAATCACACACAAATATTGTCGCTGCACAGTACGCACACGAACCATCTGTTTTCCACCAGATAATTCGAACAAATTGTTCCAGTAAATTCAACCCACACACAACATTTTATTGGTGTGGATCCAGCTTAAAGCTGGGTCCACATCAATACAAATTTGCGTTGTGCGGGCTGTATGTGGTGAGCCTGTGCGACAATGTAGACGCTCTGACACACAAAAATTGTCGCCGCACACGAAGCATTCGTTGCAATAAATTCAATACACACGCAAAATTTTATTGGTGTGGACTCAGTTTATTATCTACGTAGATTTGTGTTCTTTGAATCTGGTCTGAAAATTTCGACCGGTTTGTCCACATAGCAGTTACTACACTCGTTGCAACTTAACATATAAAGTCCAGATTCTCTCTATCTTTGGCATTAAAAACTAATTTACTGGTTAACTTTGGGGTTTTAGACACTATTTGCAAATTATGTTTCCTCAAAGAGCGAGCTATTTGTTCTGAAATTGAACCGAAATATGTAATTTTACAGTATTTTTTATTTGTTTGTTTTACATTTGGTTATAGTTGATCAATTAGTAATTTTTCCGTTTTTTATTTATTAAGAAACTAATTTATTTTTGCAGTTCTATTTTTCTGTTATTTTCGGATAGTGGAATTGTGAAAGCTCGGTGGATCATAGACTTATATGCTGCATATTTATGTATAGTGGGGTAGATTGATTGTTTTATATATATCTACAGCTTTACAGGCCTTTAAGGCCTTTGGCTTGGTTTACAATATACCGCCGAACTACTCTATTCTTTGCCTTTCTTCCCCACTGTGCCACACCCATTCTGGCGGAATCCCCCTCCACGTCCTGTTGCCACTTTCACCTTGGTCTTTCCCTCTTCATTCTTCCCTCGCCTCTCCCACTGCTCACACCCTGTTTTGTTAGTCTGCTTTCTGGTAGCCTTTCTATATGTCCTAGCCAGGCTATTCGCTGTGCTCAATGATCCGCGTTAGTGAGGGTTCTCTAAATACCGTTATTATTTCTTCATTGATCCGTCTCCCCTGATTCTCCTCCTTGATTCCACCAATTCTTCTCAGCATTTTACGCTCCCACACCTCGAACATTTTTTCACTACTATTGGTTAAGGTCCAGGTCTCCGCAGCATATATTACAACTAATCTCATTATTGTCTTATAAACTCTTACTTTGGCTTTTCGATAATAAATGGCTTAGTGGGAAACCCATTGCTAAACCACCCTTTTGTTTGTAAAAAACGCTATTAAATTGAAAATAATTTCCATTAATGCATAAGTTAAAGAATTCTAAAATATCTTGCTTAATAATTGGATTGATGTTATTGAATGAATTTTTATGAACTTTTGTGGTAGGGTCATTTTTTAGGCAACATAATTTGTAAATACTGTTTAAAACCCCCCCACTCAATCAGTAAATTACTTTTTAATGCGAAAGAGAAAACATCACAAAATACAAAATCTGGAGTTTATATGTTGTAACGAGTGCAGTAGCTGTTATGTGGGACGAACCGGCCGAAATTTTCAGATCAGATTGAAAGAACATAAATCTGCGTACATATTAAAGAAACAAAATTCTAATTTTGCGAACCATTTCATGGATACAGGACATATATTTCCCGAGATTACAAATTTAAAAATTTTACATACAGCGCCCAAAAGCAAAAAATTCAACATTTTAGAAGCGATTGAATTTTATAAATATAATAAAGACCCGTCTAGACGGCTATTAAAAGAGCAGACAGATCTCCGAAATTCTCCACTATTCTAAACTATAGTCACACAAATTTAAAAATAAAAGTGATAAAGTATTAAATTGTTTAATTCGATTTTTTTTCCTTGTTTGGAAAAAATGCGCTCCTAATTTTATATATTAAATTTATTTCACGTTAGAGCCAGCCCACTGTATCATATTTATTTGTATTTTAGGCGTTTTTTGCTACATTTATTCTAACACTGATTTACTTATCGGTAACGTTGGCGATGTTGTCTTCTGGACGTTTAGTAGAGATACTTGATGGTTTTTATGAATATCAAACAGATAATTTAATACACTTCACACTGATCTTCAACAGCGTGATCTTTCTTTGGCTCAACATGTTCTTCTCTGGAGTACAATACATGGTAGTTTCAGGTGCAATTTCCCAATGGTATTTTACCAGGTAAATATTTTAAAGCAAAATATTTTTTTATTCCAGAGTGAATTAAATATAAACCGGAATTGTTTTATACATATTTATTATTTATAAAATAATACACAAAAATTGTTGATCATTTTTCGACGTAGTCTCCTCCACGCTCTACACATTTTTCCCAGCGGTTTGGTCCTTACTCGTAGAAACTTTGAGTTTGGGTCATCATCCAACTGCGCACTTAGTGGCAATGTACCCCTCCAAGTGCATCTTTCAAGGACGCAAACAAAAATAATCACAGGGTGGCAAATCGGGGCTGTATGGATGGTGTTCAAGGGTTTTCCAATGCATATTCTCCAGTTCCTTTGTCAAAACCTCTTTGTGTGGCCTGGCGTTGTCATGCAGGAGGACGTATCTGATGAGAACACCCCGTCTTTTGCTCCTGTAAGTGGATTTTGTTGCCTCCGACAGCTGGCAGTAGTAGACAACATTAACCGTATGCCGATCATGTAGAAAAAATGGCCTTCCAGTCGAAAAAATGGCCTTGTGAACCTTACAGGTTGAAAGGTGGGTTCTGGCCTTTACAGGGCAGGTTTCGTCTTTCCCTCGCCATTTTTTTTTTTTTGAAGTGTAATGATGCACCCACGTTTCATTACATGTCAATATACAGTTCAAAAAAGTATCTCCGAGAATCAATGGAACCAATTCCCATCAAACCAACTGAAATCAATTCAGAAGTCTCTTACTAAGTTGCATCGGATGTTTATTGTTCTTCGTTCAGCAACTTCGGAAACCAGATTTTATTGAAGCCAAGATAATTTCTGATGATTGATGGAGCACTCCCAAAGGTAATGCCCGCCTTTAAAGCGATTGCATGAATAGTGAGCCGAACTGCACCAATGTTGTCAGCAGTGACATTTGACCTGGGACGTCGATTATGACTTACATTTACCACACTTTCTCGCCCACTCTTAAACTTCTTAGCCCAGCCAAACACTTGGGTCTTAGACAGGCTATCGTCCCCATACTGAACCTTCAACCGAGTTAATATTTCGAATGGCTTAACGCCTTTCTTGTTTAAAGACTTTATTATAGCCCGTTGCTCACTCATGGCTGTATTGACAAAAGAACTGAGAGAAACAGCTCACAGAGTGTTTCCCCCACTCCTAAATACATTGCACCGCATCGACTTACACCGACAACCCGCTCGTGATTGGCTAAGGAAAGTAATTGTAAAATTCCGGTTTATATTTGATTTACATCGGGTTATCCGGAAATTTTAGGATGAAAAGTAGGGATTTAAGGTAAAGAGGAACGCAAATAGTTCATTTAAAATTTTATTTAGTCTATAATACGATTACTATTTATTTACAACTTTTTTGCCAATATAGTGGTATGGTCATAATGTCTTTTTGATAGAAAAATGAGCGTCTTTACTTCTAGAAAATGTCAACAGAGTGTTTGTCATCTTCTGTTTTAAAAGATTTACTATTTATATAATTTTGCAGGGAGTGAGTCCGAGGGTGTGACGTTCGGGAGTAATTTGAATTGGGCAAAAACATCTCCCAATTGAAGCGTCCTAATTTAAACGTTCAAACGTGGTCGTATATTATCATAGTGAAACAGAACGCCTTTCCATTTTTGCTAATTCTGGCCTTTTCTTTGTAAACAGTAGAGCTCGATGTTGATGGTATGGTTACGTGGAAGGTGCTCACAGTATATAGGTCCCTTCCAAGCCCACCAAACACAAAGCATAATTTTCTTTGGATGAACACCGCCTTTCCCAGCGGAAAAGTGGACCTTTTTTTCGTTTTCGTTTCATGTTGTTGTACTCAGTCCAGTTTTCATGAGTAGTTACGACCCGCTTCAGAAATGAAACCACATATTTTTTCAGCAAAAGATCGCATGAAGAAATTCAGTCCACCTAATGTTGCTGATTAAGTTCGATAGGGACCCCCCCATCGGCAAGTTTACTGCTTTTGTTTTCAGATGATCAAAAACGGTTGATTTGATAATATTTAAGGAACTTACAGCATGGATCTTTTACTACTAGGTTAATTAAAAAATTCGCGCCAGCGGAATGATAAAACAAATTTATAGTTGAAAAAATGACTTTATTCTTCTGAACATTCTCCCTTAAGCTCAATACATTTTTCCCAGAGGTTTTCTATTTCATTTATTCCATCTCAGAAGTTATTTTCTGGAAGTCCTTCAAAATACTCAGCAACAGTTGCTATAACTTCTTCATTTGATGAAAAACGCTTGCCACATAGTAATGTTTTGAGATTTGGAAACATATACAAGCCAGAGGGGGCCCGATTTGGTGAATATGGTGAATGCTCCAATAATTTGTAGTCTAACTCTTTCAATTTGGCCATTTCAAGCACGTCTCTGTGAGCCGGTACATTGTCTTGATGAAAAATGATTTCTTTTTCGCTAAAGCAGGTCTTTTCTCACGAATTTTTACATCCAATTGATCCAAAAGTTTGAGTAATTCTGTCCTGTTATTGTTTTACCAGTTTGAAGGTAATCAATTAATAAAATGCCGTTTACATCCCAAAAAATGGATGCCATATTCCACCCTCTGGCCACTCTGACTGCTTCGGAGCTGAACAACCACTAAGTCCACTCTGCGGTTTGTTGTCGGGGTTCAGGATCATAGTGGTAAACCCAAGTCTCATCCGTAGTTATAAAACGACGTTTAAAATCTGGTTTATCTTTCGAAAAAGATCCAAATGTTGGTTAGAAAGTTTTACTAGAAGCCGTTTTTGATCAGAATTTAACAAATGCGACACGCATCTTGCACATAGCTTTCTCAAGCCCAAGTTTCATCATCAATACACTACGGATCAGGACCCAGCAAAAATTGTTGAGGTTTAATCGGGATAGTTTTCCCCATCCCACATACTAAACCGACAATCTTGAGACTACCTTCTATTCTGTTCATTCCAAAATTAATAACGATAGATAGACTTAAAAAATATTTGCATAACCTATATGCGTTTCTCTTTCTCTTAAAAAATCCATAACTTTCCGGACAACTCGATACCATACCAAAAAAATAACCTTTCGGATTCCTTATTTCTAGAGACAAATCTTATTTAAACAAACCAATTGCAACTTCTCTAACAAACACATTCAGGTTTCATTTGGGTAGTGTGGCTTTAGGATCTTGGATTATCACTTTAGTGGGGATTTTAAGAGCACTAATTCTATCTCTTATCAATAACGAAAAATTGAGAATACTTGTGGACTGTATACTCAAACCTATAGAAAACTTAATTAGATTTTTGTCAAAGAATGCATACATAATGACTGGTAAGAAATTGTTATATCATCAGTCTGATTTGGTACCAGCAGACTTTTCTATTATTATTTACTATACTTTAGGTATTCACGGTGAAGCCTTTTTAAAATCTGGAAAAAGAGCTGCCAAAATCTTGGTCGACAACCTTGGAGATGTTGTAGCCATAAATTATATCGGTGATTTTATTATTGGAACGATACAGCTTTTAGTTGTAATTGTCACCCTTCTACTTTCTGCAGCTGTATTTGCTATAGCACCGGTAAGTCGAAAACTTATGTAATTTAGTATAATATGACTGAAAATAAATAACATTATTTTACAGAGCGCTAATCCAAGTTTTAATATACTTATATATGTGCTGGTAGGATTCGTCGCCTTGATCTCTGCAGTAATTACATTTAATGTATTTAATGTAAGTATACAAAGAAACTTCAATCATTTCATTTATATTTTGTCTTTGTTCCGATAGGCGAAAAGTAGGTTTGCCTGTTGAATATAATATCAATAACTTTGAGCACTTGATATGGTTGTATCAATTGTTCTACATAACGGTTACACCTTTTAATTGCAAGGGGACTATACTGCCGCCCTAAGCACAGAAGTGGTAACTTGTATTTTAACCATTTTGAGAAATTAACAGTTTTTAATTTTCAATTTACACGGTTTCTAAAATTATATTCATAGTCAAATAATCTTCAAATTTGATTTAAATCAGAAAGATAAAACGTTATATTATTTATTAATGTCATAAAACTAGTAATTATTGAACAGTTAAATAGTAAAATAGATTTTTTTTTATAATTACGACTTTAAGAATTATTATTTTTAACTTAACCTTATTTATGTTATAAAAAAATTACGATTTGTCAGAAAAATCCACCAATTTTATTATTTCACTGGAAAATACACATTAAATATAATATTGCCAACAATAAATATACTTAAAAACATATTAAATATCTAAATATCATAAAATTATTATTTTAAGGTAAATTAACAATATTTGAATTAATAAAAAAAAGTAACGTTAAAAAACAATCAGTATTAACAGTATCTATATCAGAAATTGGCAATTCTGGCCAAAATTTAAGTCTGTAATTTGGAATAATTAAACTAAAATCTTGTCAATCTTTCATTTCCAAAATATATATTTTTAGACGCGTTTGTGACACTTTTTGAAGTCTTCAAAATCATAGACTTTTTCATTGGCTTTAGTTCTTTTTCCACTCTATGATGGAATTAATTAGCTGACATGAATGTATGCTCAGGTTCGAAGAATTTTATTCTTAATTGTTAAATATTTAGAAACTAAAAAACGTCCAATTTTTGTTTTAAGTAGTATAATTCTCAACCCATAACGTTATATACTTTTGTGATCGCGGTGAAGCATACAAAATTTATAATAAAGGTGACAATGGTTACCTTTATGGGTTATGGCTTCATGGCATAAACTGGTACAAAACTGCCATTGTACTTAGTCAAGCGTTTAATAAAAAGAATACTTTTAATATATCACTTGGAAGCATTATTACTTTTTTGAGATCTACAGAGTAAACGTCACAATCTTTTTTATTGTCTGGCAGCTTTTTTATGCAATCCATTCCAACAATCCAACCATTACAATCATTACCCATATTATCTTCAGTGTGCCCATGTGTGCCTTCAGTGTGTCACACTCCTCGTGTCTGAGTTGAACCAATAAAATATTCAGTGTTAAGTACTATTTTATAACGTTAAGTACTATTTAATAATATTTATAACGTAAATATAAGTGAGAGTTCACCAGTAGTGAATGCTGCTTTAGGGAAGCTACGACGATGCCTATTACCTTGATAGATAAATAAATCAATTGACAACTAGTGTTGGGATAAAATCAGTTCATAACAAGCAGCAGTTTCTCATTCATAATACAGCCCGCACAAGCATTTATAGCACATTTTTGGTCCCAATCATCGCATCATTATTTGCGCTAACATTCAGATTGCGAATATTTTTGCGATAATGGTCATACGAACACATGTTACCATATTTTTGGATAAATCATCGTACCTTTTTTGTGCTGACAAATCACTTGGGAGATAAAGTCGTTATGGTGCACGACTTCGTCGATAATGTGAAATATTCCGTTTAAATGACTTCATATGATTAATTATAACTTCATCTTCTTTTATTTTATTAGCTGCCTTTTTTCCTTTACGACCATCAGACTTAGCCTTAATACAAAATTTTAGACTACCATTTGAAAGGTTTTGAGTAATTTTATTATTGTTTTTATTATATCCAAGTGTTGTGAGAAAAAATGGTTTGCCTACTTTATGATCTCCATTCTCTAATTTAAAGAAATGTGCTACAGAGTTGGACCTCCTAGAGTCTGCATTTACATTTTCGTGAATTTAGCTATTCTTCAGGTACTCAAAAAAATTTAATTCAATCATAATATCAGTCATATTACGATAATCTTGATTAATCACAGAGCGACGGCGTTCTGAGATGTAATCTTTACATTTCTTCCTGCAATTTTCACCACAACCGGAAAAAAAATTCATACAGATTTTTTATAATCTCTTTTTTTATCCTGCCTCTCTTGTGGATTTAACTTAAATTTGCGTCTTTTCCTAACTACTCTTGTTTTACTTGTATCAGTATCAACCTCATCAATTTCTTGTAGTGATCTTTTCTTTGGTGTAGTGTGTATAACACTTTCATTAGTAGCAATAGTATTTTTATCTTGCTCAAGAAACTAGAAGATGGATTGATTAAATTTGTTGAATTGTTTATTTCACAATCAGTATCTAAATACTCAATAACGCTTTCTGTGTCAGTTAAAACTACACCGGATTGTTCCATTTATACTATAGATACATTATTAATAGAATCCAATTGCTTATGTGTTGAATCATTTGGATGCGTGAGAGTATAATAATAATAATAATAATATTCAGCTCTACAGGCCTAGTGGTCCTTGGCTTTGAGTTCTTTCACTCTTCTTTTCCAACTTTTTCTGTCCAAAGCATCAGTCGTCCAATACCTCACTCCTACTTTCCTCAAATCATTTAGCACCTCATCCAGCCATTTCTTCCTCGGTCGCCCTCTTCTTCTCCTTCCCCCTTCGCCTCTCATCGGAATTCCTTTAACCCATCTCTCGCTGGACATCCTCGCTATGTGCCCCAGCCATCTAGCTCACTGCGCTCTCACCACCTGAACAATGTTTGTTTTTTTTGTACAGTTCTTCTATTTATTTGTTTGTTCTTCTAAATTCATTCTGAACTTCAACTCCTCCAAAAATTCTCCTTAATATTTTTCGTTGCCAGACTTCCAACTTAGTTTCTTCCTTCTTCGTCATCGTCCATGTCTCGCACGTATAGGTAACCGTTGGCCTTAGTATTGATTGGTACACTCTTACTTTTGCTGCTCTTGTTATATTCTTTGCCCTTAAAATTTTTGAAAGCATCCTGCAGCTTTGCTTCCTTTCGCTAGTCGTTTCTCTATTTCCTTTTCTTCATCCCCTTTATTCGTTAGTGTTACTCCCAGATATTCAGCTTGTTCCACTTTCTCTATTGTATACTTCTTGCGTGAGAGTATATGCAATAATAATTGAACTATTCAAATTTTGGTTCATATCGAGTGCATTGTCTTCATGTTCGAAACTTTTGATAATTTTTTGTGGTTCATCTACATCCATTATCATAGCAGGAAGAGATTCATCGTCATTGTATACTGCAGAATTTTCATCAACTTCCATTGCTGGTAATGCATTTGCTAGTGAAAAACACTTTATCTGCGATGCGAAATTAATACAATTAAAAGTACTTGTACAGTATTATTTATTTTCTAACTTACCACGACCTGCATAATAAAATTAAAATATGATGAAAAAAGATTCATTATTAATTATTAATCAATAAATAATATATAATTTTATTAAAATAATAAAATATTGCACTGGATGAAGTAATTTAATTGTCAACGAACATCCCAATTGTTTTCCATATATATTACTAAAGACGTTTGCCGTAATTTACCTTTACTAAGGTTAAATAAACGATCTGCTTAATACTAAGGCATGTTATCGTGACTTTTTAAGTTACGATTGAAATATCTTAGTAAATGATAGATAGGGCTAATTGTTGGAATAATTGGCAATTTTAATAGAGTAATTTATTATGAAATAGTGAATCAAATCAGTTTAATAACATGATAAAAATATTCATCGATTTTTATTATATCATCTTAAGAGTCAACTCATATTTGATAAAAAAAAGTAAGCTACCACGTCTATGTTTAGCACGGCAGTATAGATGTAGAGCAATTTTAAATCCCCCAAACAGTATCAATAGGTAGAGATATCATTCATAGCAGGATTTCAGCATATCTTGTGTAGCGATACTATGAAGTAGTGTCAGAATCTCGCTATATCCGCAGTATATCGGGATTTAATTGGAATTTTTAAATAAAAAAAACAATTAGTTATTTTGCCAAAATTATTTCTTTTTATTCAAAATACATCCCTTTCAAATTAATACACCGCTGAGCACGTTCAACCAATGCCAGTGTAAATTTTTTATGTCGATTTTCGGAATCGCCCCAGTCACCCTCGTCACCACTCTGTGTAACTCTGTCATAAAAGTTCCTTTCTTGGTCAGTTTTATTTTCAGGAACAGGAAATAGTCACACAGAGATAAATCAGATAGTGAGAGGAGATAATTAATTAAGGAGGAAATGAGCCTCATCAGAGAATAAGATGTTAAATTTAACTGGTAGCTTGATGGTAGCTTGATGGAAATTAATTTTAAATAAATAAGCAAAGATTAATATCTAAAAATGTACAATATTTAAAATTGTATATAGTGCCTTTTTCAAATACAAACTATGCTAAACTGTTTCTGTGAGCCAGTAGGTGTTTTTGTGATTTATCTGAATTTGATAGAACGAGTTCGCACTCCACTCCAAGGTGTTCTCTATTACCTTCATTATCTTTGGGCTTTATGTTATATTGAAAACCTCTGTAAAGTAACTTAGATTCTTCACTAGTGAAATTGCAATCTGTAAGGTTAACGAATCTCTTGAAAAAATGGTGTTCGGTGTAATTTGTAATAGGTTTAATTTTATTGGTTTCTTTCTTGTATAGGAGGTTTTCCAACTTCTTCTATTGCATTATGAACTTCTTGTTAATAATATCGGAAATTTGTTGCCTTGTTGATCCAAAATATCGAACTCAATATTAGCATAGTTTGTATTTCAGTTTAGAATATTTTGTATTTGAAAAAGGCACTGTGTGTCGAAACAATTGTTATACATACAATTTTAAATATAGTGGACATTTTTAGATATTAATCTTTGCTTATTTGAATAAGATGCTGTTGTCGACTGCTGGAATTCGATTTTCTTGCACTAACTGAATATTGTAAGGGTGCATCTTTGTGAGGGATGCGAAACACCGACGATCTCGTCACATTTGTCGATAAGTTTGGTTTTTGGCGCACGCACGCTCACTCTCTCTCAATGTTTTCATCGGTTCTCTCAGTTTTAGATTGAATCAGTTTTCTAAAACTTACGAACCCACTGCATAATCAACGGAAGTCTTGGACATTGCTGAACATCGTGCAAATTGAAATGTTGTCGAAGTCTACCTCGTGCAATAGCGGCGGAATTGTTGCGGTAATACGCGCGCTTCTGTCCCGGGTAGCGCTATGGATGGTGACTAAATTTCTTCGAGCCGAATTATCGTTTCCACCTTTCCAAGACCGATCCCACCTTTCTACGATCCCTACCAAATTTTCATCAGCGCAACCAAATATTAACAACTCTTGGATGGACCATCTTGTATAATATCTACAGACAAACCGGTAATAAAGACATAGTAACGTTGATAAAATTTGGCAGATCCAGGTGGGCGGGTCATAAAGTAAGATGATACCGATCTAGCAAAAAGGGTCTTTACAGCTGAACTTAGGGGTCAAGAAGTACAGGAAGACCAAGACTACATTGGAAGGATGGCTTAAAATAGGATGCGCCCAGAATAGGTTCAAAAACAAGAAACACCGTCCAAGGTTCCCACAGGGTTCCATATAAAAATTATCCAATCCGTCAGTCGTGATCAAACGTCAACAAGGGTCAATTTTATGTGGAGCACAGGAAAAATTTTGTTTGTTTTTAAATATTCTCCACGAGCCGACCACTGTGCAATTTTTCAAGAATAGGTTCACCAGACAGAAGCTCGAGAATGTCGAGACCCTATAAGGTTGTAGGGCCATTGATGATGAGAACATACGAGGTGTGGTTAATAAATAACGCGACTGATTATGCTACAGAAGTACGCATGCGCCAAACGTCAGCGACCAACAGCTGTTTAACGTGAAGCTTCTTTGTCGAATGTAGTACCTCTCGCTTTGCTTAAACCTCATTGAAGATATTCTGGCCCTCGGCTCCTCTCTCCGATTTGTAAGGGTCCCTGGCCATTGTGGTATTACGGGAAATGAAAGAGCGGACACTGAGGCTAAAATAGCCTCCACTATAGGATCCCCTTGTCCCACTATAGTATCTTCTGATCTCAACTCATTCACTAAACATCTTATTAGAAAAGAGATACAAAATAGTTGGAACTCTTTGGAAGGTCGTAATAAATTTAAAGAAATTAAAACAGACTTTTATACTAACAATTTTCCGTCATTCCCTTCCAGAAGAATATCCACAATTTGGTTCAGATTAAGATCGGGACACAGTGCTATTACTCATCAATATCTTTTGAGGTCTGAACCTCCTCCCATCTGCTCTCAGTGTGGTGACCCCCTGTCTGTCCGGCACGTCCTAACGGAATGTCGCGCCTTCACTATCATCAGGACACGTTACAACCTCTCAAACGATTTAAAATCACTCCTTCGGTTAGACAACCTCGATTTGCTTCTCTCATACCTGAGAGATATATCCATCATAGACTTGATATAGTCCATCCTTTTCCAACAATAGCATCATTCTCTCTCTCTTCTCCTTGCTTTCAATCTTGAGTCCTCCAATCAGTCTACTCCATTCCCACACAAGCTTGAGTAACATCCCCCAACACTAACTGTATCGCCTAAATCTCCACTTTAAGAACTAACAGCCTTCTCCAACAATATAATATGGTCGCTAAATGGTCACTGTTACCGATGCGACCTCCATTAAATCTTACTTACTTACGTAGTACCTCTCGTTTCTGTAAACAAATTCGTATAACCGTAGCATTCATTCGCATTAGAGTTATTTTTTTTTGTTTCGCAGGTAAAATATTAAGTGTTGGAAAAATGGGAAAGTTGGGAAAATCGCTATTGAAACTTACAATTTATCGAAAGAAGTATGTGGCAATGAATGTTTATCGCGTGCACGTGTTTTTGAGTGGTTTAAGAGCGTTTTCAAGAGGCCGAGAAGACGTTGGAGATGATCCACGCCAAAAACAGATATCGAAAAAAATCGGTAATCTGGTTCGATCTGACCGTCGGTTAAGTATTCGTGCCATCGCTGAAACTGTAAGAATGGACAAGGAATGCGTGCGGCAAATTTTATATAATTTTAACATGGAAAAAGTGTGTGCCAAAATTGTGCCTAAAATTCTCACGTTTGAACAACTAGAAGCTCGCAAAAATGTTTGTACCGACACTGAATGCCATTTAAAATGGCCCAAACTTATTGGAAAGGATAATAACATGTGAAGAATCTTGGTTTTTTTTACTTATGATCCCGAAACAAAGCGCTAATCCATGCAGTGCAAGAGCCCAAATTAACAGAGGGCCAAAAAAGCTCGCATGAGAGAAATCAGAATTCAATGCAATACTGATTGTTTTTTTTTTGATACTCATCCGATTGTGTATCTTCACTGGATTCCTGTAGGTCAATAATTAATCAATATTACTACCCTCACATTCTTGCTAAAGTCCGCTTAAGAATAAGGAAAAACGATAAATATAAGTCATGGGTTCTTCACGAAGTATAAGTCATGGGTTCTTCACCAAGACAATGCGTCAGCTCATTCCGCGTTATCTGTCAAGACGTTTCTAGCCAAGTACAACATTACAGTATTAGATCTCTATCAGTTTCTTAAGGTGAAATTTGCATTAAGAGGAACAAGATTTGAGTACGTTGAAGCTGAAAAAGCTGACGGACTTATATTGAAGGTGATAGTAAGTAAATATGTGTGAAATCAAAATAAAATGTTTACACCGTCAGTCTCGTTAAAACGATAGAAATTATGCAACATCTTAGTATGTTGCAGAACAAAAAAATAATTCAATCTAATTTTACCATAGTCTCCTATGTGATATTTTCAATTTTCCTGTTTTAACTAAATTTCAGACTGCAATCGATACATTGTTCATATGCTACTGCGAGGACAAACTTCTCAATGATGGTATGTCGAAACCATTCTACATGTCGAGGAATCTAATGGAATTTATCGAGGATTCCAAGAAAGTTTTCAAAAAGCTACAAAAGTAGTAAACGTTTTGCTTGCAAAGTTATAAGCCATAAAAACAAACGTTATTTATAGACTTAACATTTTTTTTAATGTGTTTTTTGTTTAATTGGGAATAATCAGTTTTATTTGTTAGGATTAGAAGTTTATTCGATTACGTTAATTTTTGTTAATGGAAAATTAATCTTAAGTTAGAGTTAACCTATATTTTTTAAATGCATATATAAAAGTATATTTTTCTAGAGAGATTTTAAAACATCATCGTTTTTGTGTTATATAATAATCTTACTACTTTCGATGTAATAGTTGTCTTTTCTATTAATTATATACATATTGTGTGTATGCTATTGCTGAACAAGTTCAATTAAAAAAATACTAAGCTACATATATACATATATATATGCTTGATAATAAACATGTATTTTAGATAATTTTGTTTAATTTTTTCCCCAACAATTTCTCTCATATTTTGTGATTTCTGTTCTCAATTTCAATTATTTCTTTGTAAATAGCTCGAAAATCATTGAAGATCAACTTTACTAAGCTATAAAATTTCTCTTCTAAAACTTCATTCTCTATATTCTCTTATATTTTGACAAAAGTAAAGTTCTAGCGACTGGATCTACAGCTTAACGTAGGTTCCGAACCACAGTCAATGGTTACCGAAAACCTCGGTCAGCACCCCCCCCCGGGGTTATCAACCCTTGGTTTTGAGTGTAACCATAAGTATCTGGAGAATCCTACCGAGTGACGATTGAGCAACATTGAAAACCTCTCAGAAGACATCCGGCCTACGCAGCCTCTAACTGGGCTGACTGAGGGATGATTCAAATGAAACATTGACAAGAATTTTAGACAAAGACTTACCTAGTACGGGAATCGAACCTAGCTAGTCCAGTATTGTTGCACAGTCTTTTCTAAATATCTCAAAAAATGCATACTTCCATCATGACCGCCTATAAAAAATCTAAACAAACTACTAAACCAACTACAGTTCCATTCTAGGTCCCATTCAATTCGCAATCTCGACACTATTCTAAGCGATGCGTTTTTTAGTGCAATCTAAGAGTCATCCTCTAAAGAATCTTACAATATCTGAATTTTTATCAACTTGTTTTATTATATCCTTTTATCTTGTTACTAAATTAGTTTAGCAATCCTCTCGTATATGTTTTATAAACATTCTATAGCCTTGCGCATTCATCATATTACGCATAGTTTATTTAACGATTAAACTAATAAATTTAACTCACTTATTGGCAAAATGTTACAAAAACTTAAACAATAATTATATAAAACTATTTAAAATAAAATATTAATTGCCAAACAATTATCTAGAGCTCCTTAATGAGCAACTGCCAACACTTCCAGAGGATGTTCCCCTGATTATAAGAGACCCGTGGTTTCAAACGGATGATGCACCAGTGCATTTCGGAACTGCCATTTCGAATTTCATGAACAACAACTTTTCACGATGGATTGGTCGTGGTTGGCCTTGTTACATGGCCATCTAGGTCCCTGACTAATACTTTAGATTTTCATTTATATGGATACATGTAATATTTAGGGTATGCACAAATTTCAAATGCCAAAGAAGATTCAATCCTGTCTGGACTTGATGGCGTCCTCTTCATTACTATACATATAATTTTTTTTTTTTATTATTTCGTATATTAGCAATCAGAATTACTTTATTCTATAAGCTAATGTGATGGCTTGAGGGCTAGACTTCGCTATATTGGCGTGATGAGCTGACTCCCCTAACGACGAGTCCCCATTATCCTTCTATCAGGTCTGTTGGCCAGTTTCTTTTTAGTCTTCTATTATTTGTTGGATTCAAAACAGGCTGTAGTAGGATGTTAGGATGGCTTTCCAGTTTGTGGTGATATTTTATGCTGCTGCTCTTGATCACGTCCTTAACATAGGGTATCTGGAGATCTTCGTGAAGAGTGTGGTTTGATATGTACCAAGGTGCGTCGGCAATCATTCGTAATATTTTAGACTGACATCTTTGGATAATGGCTAAATTTGATTTACTGGTACATCCCCAAAGCTCTATCCCATAAGTCCAAATTGGCTTAATGATAGCCCTGTATAATAGAATTTTGTTATCTAAAGATAAGTTAGACTTTCTTCCGATAAGCCAGCTCAATTCTTTTACTTTTAGATCAATTTGTTTTCTTTTTTTGACTATATGGGTTTTCTACGTAAGTTTACTGTCCAAGTGTATACCTAAATATTTTGTATTCGTGAATGTTGGGATTTCTACGTTATTAAAATGTAAGCTAGGGCACTGCCCTTTCCTGAGGGTAAAGTTGACTTGCGCTGATTTTGTCTCATTTATTTTAATTTTCCACTTTCGAGTCCAGGTTTGAATTAGGTTCAGGTGGGTTTGTAGTTTGTTTGAGGCTTCGACTGGGTTTATACTTGATAAAAGTATGACTGCGTCATCAGCAAATGTACCAATTGTGGTGTATTTTGTTATTGGGAGATCAGCCGTATAGAGTACGTAGAGCAAGGGGCCGATAACGCTGCCTTGTGGAACTCCCGATCTAATGGTATATTTTTCCGATGTGCCATCGTTTATTTTAACTTTGAATTTCCTTTCGATTAGATAGGATTTTAAGAGATGGTAGTATGTTATAGGAAGAGATTTTTTTGATTTTGAATAGTAGGCCATCATGCCAAACATTGTCGAAAGCCTTACTGACATCTAGGAACACTGATGTACAGTATTGTTTGTTTTCTATTGCTCTATTTATTTCATGGGTTATGCGGTGAGTCTGTTGCGTAGTTGAATGATTTTGTCTAAAGCCAAACTGGTGTGCCGGAATCCAGTTTTCTGTATCGGGGTCAGTATTTATTCTGTTGAGTATAAGTCTTTCAAAAAGTTTTGACATAACGGTCAGTAGACTTATAGGTCGGTATGATGAAGCTTCTGTCAGATCTTTTCCGGCTTTGAGTATTGGGATTATTAGAGCAATTTTCAGTTGTTTAGGCCAGTAATTGCATTTCAACATAGCATTGAGTATGTAAGTGATTAATACTATCCCTTTTCTTGGAAGTTCCTTTAACATTTTAGGGGTAATTTTACCGATACCTGGAGCTTTTTTTGTATTCAGTAAACTAATTTCTCTTTTGACTTCTTTTGGAGTAGCAACCTGAATGGATGGTATGTTCCTGGCTGATGGCAGCCAATTCTCTTTCTATTTCCTCATCTAGTTTCTCGTCGTGTGGAGTAAATACTTCAGCAAAATATTTAACAAGCACGGTCGCTTTTTCTTCGTCGCTTCTGGCCCAGTTACAATTTGGCATTTCTTCGTTGCGAATGGGTGTAGCTTGTATTTTAGGTTTTCTCTTATGTTTGATTGGTTTCCAAATTGTATTGTCAAATCTGTTGAGCTTTGTAACATATTCTTGAAATGATCTTTCTCGAGCTTCTTTTAGTTTTAATTTCAAATTATTAATCGCTCTATTTAAGATAGTTTTATCTGACGGAGCCTGGGTTAGATGCCACTTGGCTCTCGCTTTCCGCTTTATAGCTATAAGTTTTTTTATCTGTAACGGTATATTATATCCTTGATTTGGCATGTAAGATTGAGGTGTTGCATGTTGTGCTGCCTCTATTAGGATACTCGTTAGCCTTGTTACTGCCGAATCGATTTCGTTCGGATTTTTAAGGGAGCACATATAAATGTATACACATTTTGTTTAACTGGGACCAAGGGCTAAAGAAAACAATAATTTTGAAAAAAAATATGTATTCAAATTTTAGATAATTAAATAAATTGTATTATTTTAATGCAAAAACACAAACCAAAGTAATTTTGATGTAAAGGGCTTCATAAAATTATCTTCTTAAAAGTTATCTGATGGGTCAAAGAATTATTCTTCTCAAACAAAATTTCTTGAAAACAGGTGATATATTCTTTAAACGCCTGTTTTGTAACTTAAACGCGTTCTTCATTGGAGTCTGTTCTCTAAAATGTCTAACTCTTTGTTAATTGAACTGAGGACTTCCGCACAGGTCTGCAACCGTCATTTAATCTTCAGATTGAACTGGGCCAAAAGAATTAGGTTTTTAATGTTTTGCTCACAACTGTCAACACCATCCACTTCTATATTTAATTGTCTAGCAAGATCGACAACGTCTCTAATAACCTGATCAATTTGATCAGGCTCTGACACTGATTCTGCCGAAGTTCAGTAGTGAAAAAAATGGACACATTTTTTTCCAGGCGGCATTTAAAGTTTTTTTGTGAAATTTGATTGCAAAATTTTCCAATGATGTTCAAGTCTATAACAGAGAGCTCATTGTTTTGACTCACAGCTTCATGGAGATGTGCAAATGATCGTCTCCTGTAATAAACTTTAAATGTTTTGATGACAGCCTGATCCATCAGTGGAAGCAAGTTTGTTCTATTTGGTGGCAAAAATTTTACACGTAGGCTGAAATTAGTGAGAGTAGCTGAACCACCCGTTACTAGCTTTAAAGATTTCATCTTTCACTGCCTCCCCAGCTTCTTCTTTTAATCGCTCAAAAATCAGCTTAGCTTCAGAGCACACCGTGTTCTGATCAACAGGACAGTGAGTCACTTGTACTTGATTATCACGCCATAATTTCAGCATTGTTTCCATCTCATCGAGTATACCATGACCTTTACGAATGATGCTTGAATTCAAAGATTCAACCTGTTTTCTTTAATTTTTTATAATTGTTCCGACTGTCGATTCTGGTAGATCAAACTTTTTTGCCAATTCGCAAACTTTTGGTTTTGTATCGAAATCCTTGATAATGTTTAGTTTACATTCCAAAGATAATTTTTTCGTTTGTTATTTGATGCAGATGATTCAGTTTTACTTCGTTTAGATGACATAGTTGTTTTTAAATGATATGAACAATTTGTAAACATGGGTTGAGTTCATACGAAACTTGTCCGTGCATTTCGTAAACCGAACACAAGTGCGGGCATAGTGGGAAGGGGGAACGGGTGTTGTGCCTCGTGATGCTAAAATAGTGTAACTCCGAATTCACGCAAGACGGGATAGCGTAAGTCGGGGTATTACTGTATCATTTTTAGTAGATCACCTTACCTTTAAGAAGATAACCAAATAAAACAATATAAATACAAAATTATAATATATTAAAATATCCCTACAATTTTTTTTAAGTTGCTTCAACTAAAACAATATTATATGCCGTATCGAAGCAATTTTTCACGTGCAGTTTCAATCCTTGATTCGTTGTGAACCCCTTACTGCATATCTTACAAACATATGGTTTTTCCCCGGTGTGTCCTCTCAAATGAACTTTATATGGTGTCCATTGTCTAAAACTCTTTCCGCAATACCCACAGTTATAAGGTCGTTCTCCCGTGTGAATTCTCTGATGATAAGTAAGAACATATTTATGCTTAAACGCTTTTCCACATTGAAAACACATAAAAGGTCTCTCTTCGGTATGGGATATTTTATGTTTCTTCAAATTATCGGTATCTTTGAAACCCTGCCCGCATATATCACACAAAGATTTTTTTTCGACTGATTTAGTAACGGATTTTTTGATGTGAGCTTTTTCTGTATGGTATCTTAATAAGTTCAAAGTCTTAAATTCAGTTCTACAAATGTTGCACCATAACAAGGCCGGGTCAGCTTTGATGTTCACCTTGTGCATGTTGACTTGGTGCCGTTGCAAAGCTTTTTCGCCCAAAAACAAGTTTGAACACACAATACAAACTTGTTTTTTGTTTTCGTCATGTTGTGCCAGATGCTTGTAGAGATTCGGACGGTTGTTAAAGACCTTACCACACTGCTGACACACATTTGTTTGTAAATGACTGGAATATAAGTGAGCCAACAGTTTCTTTTTGTTGTCAGTTTTAAAAGAACACAAAGGGCAAAGAATTTTATTATTTTCCGGATGATCTTCCATATGGCAAAACAGATCTCGCAAAGATTTAAATTTTTCGGGGCACTTCAAACAGGCATAACTTTGTTCTTGGTGAATTTTAAGGTGTTTCTCTATTTCCGATTCATTTTGAAATTCAGCAGAGCACGTTTGACAAACGTAAAGATCCAAAGATTTTTCGTACTTGTACGTGTGTTCTTCCATTATTTCCAATCTATCCAGTCTGTTGTGAACTTTTTGATGATCTTTCAGGGCTTTTACAGTCATGAAAACTTTCTCGCATTTTTTGCACGACCTCGGTATTCTGTAGGGTCTTCGTATTCTTTCAACTTCCTCCAGTCCTGTCTTTACTGTTGATGATTTGATCCGTTGGTGATTACTATGCTGACTGTTGCCTTTCAGCCTAAAATATTTATTAATAAATATATATGACGTAGTGGTGAGTAATGACAATTAAATTGAAAATGTTTTCTATACAGGATATGGGACAGAGTCTTTCAGCAAATAGTTTTTTTAATATTGAATTAAAAAAATACTTTAATTCATTATTTACGTTTAGCAAATGACATCAGGTGCGACATAAAGCATCAAGACAGTTATCTTGATGCTTTACAATTACTCTTTTTTCCGAATCTGGATCTCAAGGATTGTTTTGTTTTCATCAAACTATAGATGTTTTTTCCTGAAGACAAATATCGCCATTCTGCAGCTTTGATACATCAAATGTGAGGAGTCATTCAAATGTCCGTTAGGTTATACTGCAAAATGTGATTGTTTGAACATTTTGATTTGACTAGAGAGCACTTTGACATTGAGATTTGACTAGAGAGCACATTTAGGAAATGTCTGTCATCCTGTCGTAACCACAGAGAGCCCAAGTCCATGAGTTTTTATTCCGGCCAGAAAAAAATTGCTTATCATATTCTGATATTATATTTTTGCGAACTCTACCATACCATTTTATCAAGATGATACCAGGCAAACGTGTTAACATGATTAGTTATGTAACCAAATATACACTGCATCTAGTTCTGCTTATGTAACCGAACTTATGACCGGAAAAAAAGATCAGGCGGTGATCAATAGTAGTTTTCGTCCACCCTGAGCTAGCTAAGAAACAAAAGAAAAAAGGCATTCAGTAAAAAACAACCCCATTAACAAGAATTCTTGAAAGACATCAAAAAATGGTTTTTTGTTCAATCAGATAAGAACTGTAAATCCAATTTTTCCTATTCTTCCAATTTTATTATAAAAAAAACGCCAAATTAAAATATATATTTTATATTACAAATATATCACATCAATTTTACAATAAATCATGTAGACTGTAGTTAAAGATACGAATATTTAAAAGCATGATAGAAATAACTGCAAATAAACAAATAAGAATTGCAATTATTGTATAACAGTGAATTAAAAACAGCAAACTCCAGGGCGGACTATAAGTGATCGATTTGTAAACTGAATATTTTTATTAAGAGATAAGATGCAACAATAATATTTATACTATTGTATTATAGAAAGATGGAAATTATTTGTGGCATATATCATTGGAGAGTGCAACCCTGTATCTTCACATATTTTGGCTTAGATCACAAATCGAATAGATAGTTTTTCACTTGTCTTACAGATGAATATCATAAACCTTAACTTTAATTTTACTTTGCAGGGAGAAATTTGTTTAAAAAATACTGTTTATAATACAATGTTCGATACCCCTTGTGATATTGTTGTTTTTGTCTTGTTTGTTTCCCAGAAATGCAAATTCTTTTACAACTTCAATATTTCATTATGGAGAACTTAACAATGACAATAACGAATCGTATAGAAAAAAAATATACAGATTACTCGCATTTGTAGATACAGGTGCTTTGGATGATCGTTGATCCAAATGCGTTGAGAGGAGATTAAGCAAATAAACTTAAATTTAAACCATAAAGTTTTATACTCATTTCTCGGACTTTTCATTTCATTTGGATATTCAAAATAAAAAAAAAAAAAAAAAACATTTATAAATACTTAATTTAAAAACTTTCAATAAAAGCAGATAATCCGTTGAAGATGGCCCACGTTCTGGAAGACCTTCCATTTTAACTAATGTTTCCTTATTTTTATTATGGTGAGGAAGCCTTTAATAGACACCCTCTGAGTTTGACAATGTGTGCTCTTTAGGCAGTACTGGATATTTCCTGGCTAACACTCCACCAAGTTACTTCGGTTTTCGGTGCTTTTGACCGTTAAACCTTCGGGCGCTGATATAAGTAAAGTTGAGTACATTTTTAACGTAGTTAGTTATGCAACGCGGTATTTAAATTGTTAGAGGTATATGAAAAAACCAAAAAAAAGTAATCTCAGTCAGTTAACAGTAGTTTTTGTCCACCCTGAGCTACTTAAAAGTTAAAAGAGAAAGGTCGCCCAGCAAAAAACTTCATGTAATCAGTATCGTGCCTGAATGTACTGGTACAGTACAAAGCAAATACAATTTTTAATCATTCAGAATTCTCCAAACATTTTCACAAATAACTTAATTGAGCTTATGATTTCCTTTCATGTGAGACTTCATGACGCTGGCACTTACAAAACCTTTACCGCAAATACTGCACATGTACGGTTTTTCACCGGTATGTAGCCTTAAGTGAACCTTAAGACTGTGACTTTGGGTGAATGATTTCTCGCAAAAATTACACCGATAAGGCCGTTCGCCAGTATGTCGACGAGAATGCAGCCTTAATGTTGTTGAATTGGCAAATCCTGTCCCGCAGAGCTCGCATTTATGAGGTTTTAAACCTTCGTGAATGTTCATGTGATCTTTTAGACCACTCTTGGAGTACAATTTTTTTCCGCACAAGTCACAAACAAATCTGTTGTCTGAAACGTGTTTTTTGTTCTGGTGGATTTTCAGGTATTTTTCATCTAGGAATTCCTGGCCGCATTCTTCACATTTCACTTTAGACCTCACCTTGTAATCAGCTGAATGTTTCACCATGTGATTCTTCAAAGATGTTTTGTCGTAGCATGGCCGGTTGCATACCTCACAAACAAATTTACCTTTGCCCGTATGTCGTGAGTTCAAGTGCAGCTTCAAACTAGATACACCAAAGAAACCTTTACCGCAGAATTCACAACTGATGGTATATAATTTTAAATGTCTTTTAGTATGTATGCTTAAAGCTTGTTTGGATTTTAAAGTTTTCTTGCACGTGTCGCACTGATAATGCTCGTGTTTCATGTCATGTCCCATCTGGTGCATCGCGAGTTTTTGTCGTGTTCTGAAATGTTTCTGACATACGTTGCAGGATAGAGGAGGTGCGTTCTTATGTTTGGTTCTCAAGTGATAAGTGAGCTTGTATTCTTTCTCGAAAACCTTGGCACAGTAATCACATTGATATTTACGACTGTGGGATGATGTTTCTTTAGGCAACGCTGAGCAATTCCTGAAAAAGTATGACAATTAGATAAATTAGATTACTAGATTCGATTATTCGACTTTCCCTGTAGTTTCGAGCAAATCTTGGAGCATATCTCTTATTTCCATTAAGTTTTCTGATATAAGAACGATGTTATGTGCAAATTTGGGATTCGTCATTAAAAGTTTTGGTGAAAACGTGTTTTTCTGTCTAAGCCTCTTTTTGATTCTAATTTCTCTGGCCATACCATGCAGTTGTATTGTATTTGCCCTTTTCTGGCCCGTTTTTAATAACAGCATACTTGTAGTATACTATACTATTTTGCATTCTTCTATGGCATTTAGTATGCAATAGTATATAAGTAATTAATTGCAAAGGTTTTGCGGAACGAAGATGAGAGATAAAATGATTAAAAAAACTATAGTTCTAATGTACTAATGTTCTAATGGTATTTCAGTATGTTTCAATATGTCAGTACAATCTCAAACACGGCCCTCATTCCCCGGAGGCCAGCGGGAGCGGGACCTGCGGCAGCGGGAAGACCTGCCCTAAGGCAGAGGGTGTTAAGAATCACCGGGTTAAATCAGGTTGCCATTGGACTGCAAACAAACTTGACATTGCAACGCTAAATATACGGACTATAAAAATGGAGGCCCGATTGCAAGAGCTGTTAATCGAACTGCACAACATACATTGGGATATTATTGGGCTCTGTGAAACACGAAGAAAGGGCGAATAGTTAATCAAACTGGAATCAACTGGACACGTACTCTACACGCGAGCTACGGAAAATGGCCGATGTGGCGGAATTGGATTCCTCATCAATCGAAAGCTGAAGGACAGTGTAGTAAAATTTGAAAGTACATCTGACCGATTAGCCCAATGCGTCATTCAGCTGAGTAAAAAGTTTAGGCCTCAAATCGTCCAAGCTTATGCACCAACTATAAGCCATAGGGATGAGGAAATTAAGGAATTTTATGATGATGTGGCTCAGCTTTTATACAAGGAGAAATGTGGGTACAAAATCCTGATGGGTGATTTTAATGCCAGAATTGGAACAACAAGAACTGACGAAAATGCAACTGGCACATATGGAACTGGTGAGCGAGACAATAGAGGTGACAGATTGTTTGATTTTGCTGAAGGACAAGAACTATATATTATGAATTCGTTCTATAAGAAAAATATCACCAGAACATGGACATGGAAAAGTCCATCCGGACTTACAATTGAAATTGATTACATCATGACCAACGATAAAACAATATTTACCAATTGTACTGTCCTTAACCATTTTAATGTTGGAAGTGACCACCGAATGGAACGAGCAAAAGTTAGTCGATAGTAGATTAACTGTCGAAAAGAACACGAAAGAATGGTAAGGTCAAAGAAGGGCAGCGTGGATTCGGGGAAACTGCTGGAGAGAGGAAGCGATTTTGAGATTGCTTTGTCAAACCGGTTTGACCGGTTTGTACTTCAAACGGCTGCTTCAATAGCACCAGAAGAAAAATGTCTCAAACAGACAAAAATCTCCAGTGAGACCACTGATTTAATGAAGAAACGGCGGGTAATGAGAAATGCAGGTAGTCCTTTTGGCAGGGTCGAGTACACTGAGCTCTGTAAAACTATAAGAAAACGTATCAGAAAGGACACGCGCCGACTCAACATGCAGCTAGTACAAAAAAACCCTGGAAGAAAACAAATGAATTAACACGGCTAAACAGAAGCTGAGAAATATAAGAACCCAAATAAATGCCTTAAGGCGTGAGGATGGCACAGTATGCAGGGAGCGTACGTAAATGTTAGAGGTTGTCAGAAAATTTTATTCCCAGTTATATGAAGGTCAAAACCAATCAAAGACAACTATACCCACGGAAGAACAAATGCCAGATATCCTAGTGGAAGAAGCAACAAATGCTATAGAATCAATGACAAACGGCAAGGCTCCAGAAAAAGCTCCAGAAGTTAAAAGCTGGTGGTCGGACGTTACATAAAACATTGGCAAAATGATACTCAAAATACCTCAAGAACAAAAAGTACCTGACTTATGGAAAAATGAAGAAGTGATCCTTTTACATAAAGAGGGAGCACAGGAAGATTTAAAGAACTACCGTCCAATAAGCCTCCTATCAGTAATGTACAAAGTTTTCACTAGGATAATTTCTAAAAGAATATTTAAAAAACTGAATGACGCACAACCAAGTGAACAAGCAGGATTCAGGCGTGGATTCAGTACACTGGATCACATCCAGGTTGTACAGCAGGCCATAGAAAGGCACAACGAATACACCATGCCACTGTGCTTGGCTTTTATCGACTATGAAAAAGCATTTGACTCAATCTCAAAGCATGCGATAATGGATGCACTGCTTAGCCAAGGGGTAGATAAAGCATATGTAAACCTATTAGGATCGTAAATCTATTAGAATAGCTACAGCCACAATTCATCTTGATGATCTTGAAGTGGGAATTAATGTAGAACGAGGTGTACGGCAGAGTGACGCAATATCGCCTATTCATTTCTCGGCTGGCCTTGAAGAAGTATTCCGTAAGCTGGATTGGGAACACGATGGTGTAAAGATCAGTGGTGCAAACTTATACCATCTTAGATTTGCAGATGATATCGTTCTCCTTTTATAAGACCCAGAGGAGCTGCAAAGACGCATACAAGAACTACAAAGGGCCTGCGAACCATTTGGCTTGAAAATAAACCTGAAAAAGAGTCAGGTTATGTTCAATAACTTCGCTCAGGACAGAAGAATTTCAATTTTAGGAAGGGATTTGGAGATTGTGGCCAGCTTTATATATCTTGGGCAGAGGATTTCAATGGAGGGGAATACCGCCCGGGAGGTGAAACGGCGTGTTAAATGTAGCTGGCAGGCATTTGGCAGGCTTAACATTGTGTTTAAGAGCAGATTTCCACTTTGCCTGAAAAAAAAGTCTTCAATCAGCTCGTTCTACCTGTTATGATATATGGAAGTGAAACCTGGATACTCACATCGCAATCAATTTAAAAACTTCGGGTAGCACAGAGGAGAATGGAAAGATGTATGCTTGGCATTACAAGACGAGATAGAAAGTCCTGCGCATGGATCAGGGAACGAACGAAAGTCTGTGACATCATTGGAAGAGTAAAGCAATTGAAATGGAGATGGACAGGCCATATAGTGAGGTGATGGGATGACAGATGGACCAAGGCAATCCTGGAGTGGATACCGCTTGATCGCAAACGTCCGCGAAGAAGACCGAAAGCACGATGGATTGATGACATCGTTAAGTATATTGGACCAGAGGGGTAGAGGAAAGCCCAGGACCGTGAAAGTTGGAAGCATGTTGAAGGGGCCTTCATCCTGCAGTGAATCGACACGGGCTGATGATGATGATGATGATGATGATGATACTATTTTGCATTCTTCTATGGCATTTAGTATGTAATTAGTATGTAAGTAATTAATTGCAAAGGTTTGGTGGAACGAAGATGAGAGATAAAATGATTAAAAAAACTATAGTTCTAATTTACAATTGTTTATTTAGAAAACAATTCATAATAATTACAAATCCTAAACAATTTCGATTTTTTCTCCTGTAACTTTTCCAGTGTAATCTGAGGTGTTTTCGTTTTTCAAATCATTTAGAGCAGTTCGAAGAGGCATTAATTTGGTGTTTTAGGTGCCGTGTTTTTACATTTTATCAAAAACTATCAAAAAAATCTGAACCCTCGAAGACTATGAGTCCAATAACTAAGACTCCCGTTGCCAAACGAATATTTCCCCTTATTTTCGTTTCTTTGTCGATGATGTGTCTACTATTAGTTGTTTTTGACAAACAGAGCATGTATAAGTTCTGCATCTTTCATTCACTCCCTTTGCTTTTTTCATTTTGGCAAATTTTGATTATTATCACAGAACCATTTTCATTTTCGAATGAATTATGAACAAGCTGTTTTAAAAAAAATAATAGCAAACGCCTTTATATAGTACAAAATGGACGACATATTTATTTTCTTTTTTCCATTTACTTAGGGGCACTGCCATAATGCCATTAAGAAATATCCGCTACTTGGTCTATTAAATATCATTGTAATTTCTACACATAATCAAAGAATATCCAACAGAAGGGCGGTAGTTCTGACGTCCAATACTTTATTTATAAAAAAAAATATATCTACATATCCAAAACAGCTTTGATTCCCTTATTGCAACTCTTCAAGTGTAATCTGAGATGTTCTCGCCTTCTGAATCGTTTAGAACAGTTCGAACAAGCAAATGGTTTGATATCGGTGTGAGTTTGCAAATGCCTTCGCAAACCTTCCTTTCTCTTAAAACAGGTGCCACAATTTTCACACGCGAAGGGTTTTTCATCAGAGTGGATTTTCTCGTGAACCGTCAAAAAAGCCTGCACCTTAAAAGACTTAGGACACAACTTACATTTGTATGGTTTCAAACCACTGTGGCCTTTCGTATGCAGTAACCAGGACTGTCGGTGAGAGAAGTCCTTCCCACAGATATCACAAACAAATCTTTCTGTGTTTTTTGGTTTTACGTTCAAGTGTATGTCGACTATATGCTTTTCTAAGGACTCCACGCTGTGAAGGACTCTTTTACACAGAATACAGTAGTTTGATGGTACATCTCCATCAATTAATGGTCTATGTTGATTGATTTGGTGCTTCCTCAGACTGCTCTTAAAAATAAACTTCCTGCTACAGACGATGCAAGAATATGGATCCATATTTTCATGTTGGAATCGGATATGCTCATCCAGGTGAGCTTTGGCGCTGTAGGTCACACCACAACTATCGCATCTAAAGATTTTCGTTTTGAAATGAATAGCAAACAAGTGATTCTTCAAATAGTGATACAAAACTCCCTTATAACTACAAAACGGACAGCAAAGCTTCTCTTCTTGATCGTGTTCGGCCATGTGTACACCCAGAACAAAAGCATTGGGAAAGGTTTCGTGACATTCTCGACAGTTTTCTGCATGTTGTTGAATATGACTCTTCATTTTCTCTTCAGTGGTACACTCAGCATCGCAAAAATTACAAATAAACGCATCTTTCGAAACGTTTAGTTTGTAATGGGCCTCTTTATCAAGCAATTTATGAACGCACTTATGAAGATTCATTAATCTTTTAGAGGTGAGTTGTTTTTGACAAACAGAGCATGTATAAGCGTCTTCTTCTTTAATGAAATCCGCTTCTTCCTTTGTTTTCTTCTTTCTGGCAAGTTTTGATTTGTTTGCTTTGTCGCCTTGTACGAGATTTATACGTTTTCGTTTTTCTTTAAGCATGGCCTGTTCTTTTCTGTAATTTTCAATGATCTCGATGTTTCGCTGAAGATCTTTTGGAGTCTTGATTCTGATGGTTCTTCCATTTTCGACGTTCGTAAAATTAATTACTTTAATTTTAAGCTTGTATGGCCTGAAATTCAAAATATATTAATTTGTGAGTCCAAAATAAATATTTTCAATTTTATATGACACAACATCTTTTTTTTTATAAATTTATTTATACATCCATATTGCTTAATTTAGTATTTACAAAGCCATCTATACATATATTATATTTAATTTTTACAAAATACAGAAAAATGTTATCATATATTGGGTTGTCCGGAAATTTCGTAGGGATTTTTCATTAGCTGTACTTTTAACGCTTGTAAAGAAAAATCTTTGTGGGATTAGTAACGTTTACGAAGATTGCTATTTGTGTATGCGGAATTGGCAACAATGGTGTTGCTAGGCCCCATCTGACCTGATATGTGATCATTCACAGGGAGGGGGTGGGCAAAAATTTTTTGACAAATAATAGAAAATAAAAATCGCTAACTTCAGGATATTTGGTGCTCCGAAACGCGTACTTTCTGAATCTGGCTGCAAAATTTCTAAAAAACTTGTAGTTTCCGAGAGATGAGCATTTTAAAATTCGAGAAATCTAAAAAATCCAAAACCGAAAGTTTTTCCCGAATATTAACAAAAACTATTAAAGATAGCGATGCGTGCTTCTCACTAATCGATTTTACGTAAAATTCTCTATCAGATAGGTGAGGTTCATCACCACAGGACCACTTTCCATTTGTTGTAAATTTTCACAGACTTCGGAGAACATTTTTTCGACAAATTAACAAAAAATAAAAGTCGCCGATTTCCACATATTAGGTGCTCTTAAACGCATACTTTTCGAATCTGGCTGCAAAACTTCTATAAAATTTCTAGTTTCCGAAAGATGAGCATTTGAAAATTCGAAAAATCTAAAAAATCCAAAACTCGAAAGATCACTTTTCATTTTTATTTAATTTTAAAAAAATTTTCATCAAATGACAAAAAAATAAAAGTCGCTGATTTCAGCATATTCGATGCTCCGAAACGCGTGCCAAATATGTCTGCAAAACTTTGATAAAACGTCTAGTTTCCTAGATATGAGCATTTGATATCGATCAATTCATTTCGATCAATCGATCTAAAACCACTGTATTGGTTTAG
Source organism: Cosmopolites sordidus (assembly GCA_031761425.1). Taxonomy (NCBI): domain Eukaryota; kingdom Metazoa; phylum Arthropoda; class Insecta; order Coleoptera; family Curculionidae; genus Cosmopolites; species Cosmopolites sordidus. The sequence continues at coordinate 253,162 of JARFXV010000597.1, forward strand.
TGAATTCAATCATGGTCGTCGTTCGTTAAAAGACGAATTTAAAGAAGGTCGTCCAAAATCGGTTGTTGTGCCAGAAAGCAGCGATATTGTACACGAACTGATAAAGAAATATCGTCATGTGATATACCGTGAGATTGAGGCATACCTGGGCATCACTATGACAAGCATACACAAAATTTTACATGAACATTTGTGTGCGTTGGATTCCGCAAAATTTGACAATCGCTCGAAAAAAAGGCTCGTGTTGATCTTTGCATCAACACGAGCCTTTTCAAAATGTTCAAAAAATACAATCGTAGTGCGTCAAAAGCCGTGTATAACATATACATAGGTGACGAACTGTATGTGTTTTTCAAAATAAATCCAATCCAAACAAACGCGCTCTACATATCGGACCGAACAACTCAATGTATGACTGGTCAAAACATATAATTGATGGGTCATCCGCCATACAGTCTTGATTTGGCACCGAATGATTTCTTTTTGTTACCATCCGTGAAGAGTAAACTATATGGTCAACGATTTCCGACGCCAGAAGAAACTCTTGATGCGTTCAAAATGCATGTTTTGGAAATAGCTTAATCGGAATGAAAAAAGTGTTATGAAAATTAGTTCAAACGTATGCAAAAGTATATCGATCATCGCGAAGAATATTTTGAAAAACAATAAAACCATTTTCAATTAAACAAAAATCATGATTTGTGCCATTTGCGGAGACCACGGTGGAAAAGTGGTTTGGTCAGTTCAGTTCACCACAGTCCGTGAGATAGCAGATAAGTTAAATGTTGACTAATCGATTGTACTGACTATCTGAAAAGAATTGAGTACATCTGTTGATACGAATATGTGATTAGTGAAGGAAATCTGCTGCACGTAATCTCTTCGTGCAATCTTTTGCTGAATAAAAATCTGCCACTTTATTTATGTAGCGTGATAAAAAGTAGATTTTGAACGACAACGTACAACGAAAAAAAAATCATCGAGATTACCAAGGTCAGGAGTTTTAAGAACGTCGAAGGGAGGCCTTCACATGAAGAAAATTATGCTTTGCAATTGGGGAATTTGCAGGGACCCATACCCTTTGAGCTGCTTCTATTCAACCAAATCATCAGTACCAACATCTACTGTTTACAATTAGATCAGTTGAAAGTAAAAAGGAAAGGCGTAGAGTTTCATCAGCAGAACGCACAATTAGAGCTTTCAATCAAAACCCAGCAAAAATTGTTGAGCTTCATTTGGGATGTGTTGATTCATCCACCTTACTCACCGGACAGTGTACCCTCGGACTACCGTAGATAACGATATTAACAATGATGCTAATTTTGGGGAAAAAAAACGGACGGAAACACGATTGGTTCGTGCCTCAATTTTAAACAGGGAACCCATTTAGTTTTGGCTGAGTTATCGTGGCCCAATTGCGATGAATTTTGGCACAATCGATTTTTCTTGCCTCGTTTAGTACTCACAATTGTTATTCGAGGCGAGGATGATGTCACCCCACTTGTACTGGGTTGCTGTTCTAAATTTTCGTCGCAGAAAGCAACTTCGGAGGCCTGGTTGGCTAGATTCTCGTAGGCCGATTGCAATGATTTTTTACTTAATCGATGCCTCTTAACCTGTTCTCCGTTTTTAGCTTTATTTGCTTCGATTTTTGATGCATCCTTTGTATTCTTCGATTTTTTGCGCGCCATAACTATTTTCAAAACTTCAACGCTTCATAGTTTCCAAAGTTCACGAGGCAGTTTTTAAATTTATTATATCAATAGATTAACTAATTAATGTACTTTACAACGACATCTCATTTATAACTGCAATTTTGCAATTTTGCAAATTTACCGTTTGCAATTTTGTTCAAAACGATTTTTTTTCTAAAGAGTCAATTGAATGCGATGACTAATAATTTGTGACGTCACAACCGGATACGAATATAATTGTTCTTTGTATGATTGCGCAATTCTCCTTTAACGATAGACACGTGTGGCGCGGTGCTTGGCCTGCGGGTGCTTGAAGGGGACGCGGTCACGCGTGCTTACATATTTGGTGTTGGTTTCGACAGCGCGACCTGGTCACAGACCGAGCGTGGCAAACAGAGTTCCCTGTCAAAAACATTATGGGCCTACCACTACGATAAAAAATGTTCTATATAATGGTAATTACATAATACCGAGGGTTGCTATTTATATATCCGAAATTCGGAACAATGGTATTGCTATGTGCTATCTGACATATACATCGTAAAGTTTGACATTGTTGACTGTATACGTACTCAGAACGTTTTGTCATACGGACGCTATTTGTGTTGTTTTATGACTTGAAAATTTTATCTCAGTCATCAACAGTGCATCGATCAACTCACTTCGACATTTGGCGATGAAGGGCCATCTAAAACCACTGTACATCACTGGTTTAGTGAATTCAATCGTGGCCGTCGTTCGCGCACGGACGAACTTAAAGAAGGTCGTCCAAAATATGTTATTGTGCCAGAAAACATCAATACTGTGGGGGAACTGATAAAGCAAGATCGTCATGTGACATACTATGAGATTGAAGCATCCCTGGACATTACTATGACAAGCATGTACAAGATTTTACATGAGAACATTTAGCAGTAAAACAGATTTATGCGCGTTTGATTCCGCATAATTTGACAGACGCTCAAAAAAAGACTCTTGTCGATTGGTGCAAAGAAATGTCCAAAAAATATAATCGTGGTGCATCAAAAACCGTGTATAACATTTGCACAGGGGACGAATCTAGGATCTATGCGTATGAGCCCGAAAGTAAACAGCAAACAGTACGGGTTCTTCAAAATGAGCCAAACCCAACAAAAATTGTTGGTACAAGAAGCACTTCGAAGTCATTCGTCTCATGTTTTTTTTCGGGATAAATGGGCATATGGCTACAATGCCACTAGAGATTCGTAGAATGGTCAATTCTGAATGGTATACAACCATTTGTTTACCAGAAGTCTTTGAAGAAATAATAAAAAACAACCAGCGACGCAGGATTATTCTTCAGCAAGACAACGCGAGCTCTCACACATCGGACCGAACAACTCAATATTTGACCGGTCAAACCATCGAATTGATGGATCATCCGCCGTACGGTCCTCATTTTGCGATCCCAGAAGAAGCTATTGTTGCCTTCAAAATGCATGCTTTGGAGATCCATCAATTGAAATGGTAAAAGTGCTATGAAAATTGGTTTAAACGTACATCGATCATCGCGGAGAATATTTTGAAAATATAAATATTTGTTTTCTTTATTATTTATTTTCTATCGAAAAGATCCCTACGAACTTTATCGATGATCTGATATAATTACCCAGGATTATCCTCGGATTCCCTGGGTTCAGGATCCAGGGTTTTTTTTATAAATACCTAATTCACATCGAATGTGTTTAACTCCTTTCTAGAACACATCCTGACATGAGCTCGGAGAGTATCTTTCGTAGAAAAGTCCTTACCACAAAAATGACACGTAAAAGTCAACACATTTGATCCGTGCACCACCAAGTGCCTTCGAAGATGTTTCCACGTCTTATAACTTTGCCCGCAGGTCTCGCAGGAAAACGGTCTGGTATCGGTGTGAGAAACCTCGTGGGCCAATCGTTTAGAATTTATTACAAATGACTTAGGACAATACGAACATTTATATGGCTTATCTCCGGCATGCTCTCTTTGATGAAGATTGAAAGTCTTGTAAAAGCGAAACTCCTTGCCGCATAGATCACACACAAAGTGTCCTTGACGCTCGACTCTTGGTGTAGGAATGCAACGCTTCATCTCCAGGTGTTTCGCTAACGAAGATGGTTTCTTGAAAGACATCTTGCACAAAGTACAGTAGTTTGAGGAGAGTTCACTTTCATCTACAACTCTGTGTTTATTAATTTGGTGTATCCTCATGCTCGACTTTAAAGTAAAGGTATTCCCGCACACGATGCATCTGTAGGGTTCTTTTTGGAGATGCACCACTTTGATGTGGTCTTCTAACATCTGTTTGGATAAGTAGGAGGATCCACAGTATTCACACTGACTGGTTTTCGGTCGTTCCTTTTGGTGTTTCTGCTTAATGTGCCTCAACAGCCTGCTCTTGCACATTGTTTTAAAGTCGTGATCACACAAAGGACAACTTATCTCACCCTTCTCGCTGTGCTCAGCCATATGCAAGCCCAAGAGTAAAGCTTTTTTGAATTTAACTGGACAAGTTGGGCAATTGTAACTGTGCATTTCGACGTGTTTCTGGATCTCATCTTCCTCGCGAAATTCTTGCAGACATGTGTCGCATGAAAACAATTTCCTGAGTGAGTTGAAGGTGTACAAAGATTCAAGCCTTTCCGCTTTGTGTACCTTTCTATGATTTCTTAGGTCTTTCAGAGTGGGATATTTTTTTCCGCACATTTTGCAGATCAGCTGGGTTTTCTGCCTCTGTTCTCGTTTTCTCTGAGCGTTTTGTTCGCGTTTGATCGCATCTGACCCATCTTTTTTCTTTCTCGTTCTCTTGGTCTCTTTTTTCACTTCGTCTTCTTCCTTCACATCATCGATCTCCACTTCTCCAATTGTTTGGTAATTTTTAATATCATAATGCGCATTGCAAATGTGTTTCCTCAACGTGACCGCGAAAGTTCCTTTATAGTCACAAAGAGGACAGAAAATGTGCTCGGCGTGGTCATGTTGAGCCATATGCAGGCCCAGAAAAAACGGATTGATGAAGTTTTCGTTACACTCTGGGCATTTCATCGAATGGTAATTGACATGTTCTTTTATCTCTTTCTTGGACGAGCATCTGACAGTACAGAAAATACAATTGAATACATTTTTTGCCTTATCGATTACAAAAAGTCCGGCTTCATTGTGAAAATGCTTGTGTAAGTTCGCTATTCTTTGACTTAAAGATATATTGGGACAATCTGGACACGGGTATTCGATTGGTCTTTCGATTTTAGAGGGTCGTCCTCGTTTTCTTGCCCTAAAATAGTTTTTACTAAATTAGCCATTGAAGGTTATAAATAATCTGAAGGTTACTTAATAAAAAAAATCTTTTGTAAATGTTGTATTTCTTTATTATACAAAATAGTTCATCTATTTGATATTTTATAGTTCCACATAGTTCCATATATATTCTAGATATTTTACTTTGTGTTAGATCTATCGAAAAAAGTTGTTCAGGATATTATTTTAAACCTTAGCTACCGAGTTTCATGACAAAATTCGCATTTTTAATTTTTTCATTATTCTATACCCAAAATTATTTCAAGTTTATTTTTCAATATGATAATTAGTGGCCCATAGAAAGTAAAAACTTGACACACGGTCAATTTAATGGTGTCATGTATTCAAATATGTCAGTAAAATAAATAGCACTTATAAAGAAATAATTATTTTATTCTTCTAGGAAAACAATTTTTGGTAATTGATTAAATTTAGGAAAAAGTATACAACAATAATTTTCATAATACAAATGTGACTTAACTATCAAACGTGATCTCTCTCAACTACTCCTCCGTCTATTCGAATATATTTTTCGATTCTTTTACGATTCAATTTAGCTACTCGTCAAGTTCGGGTATGCTGATTTCTTGACAGGCTTGCCTGATTCTGGCACAAAGTTCTCGATCTCGATTTTTGAGCCTTGTTTTATAAACTTTATTTTTGACCATTTCCCAAAAATAAAAATCGAGGCGTGTAATATCGGGAGACCTCGGAGGCCATAGTCCAAAAGGACTGTTTCTTCCTACCCAGCTCATAAGAAATTTTTGGTTCAAACATTGACGAACAATGCTTGAATTGTGTATGGATGCACCATCTAGCTGCAAATACATATCCTGTCGCACATTAAGAGGGAGATTTTTAGTTGCATCCCAAAATTCCTCATCGGAGAAGTTAACTAAACGACCAGCATTCAACGATTATTTAAAGAAAAAAAGACTAATTATTCAGTTTAATAAAATTCCACACCAGACATTGTGTTTCTGAGAATATTGGCCTTTAAAATTTATAATCCAGTGAGGATTACCTCTGGTGTAGTATCTACAATTTTGAGATGATACATGATACAACCCCATTAGTGGTGAATGTAGCCTTAACAGTAAACATAATCTTCTTCAGGAAGATTATGTTTAAAAATTTATTTCTGGTTATATTTTAGAGTATTTTCATTTTGACCAGATATGGACATTCAGCCTGAATAGCATTCTTAAATTGAGCCAGTCATCAAGCGTAATATTTCCTGGTGATAATTCTGCCTTTTTCCAGGCAGTATCAGAGTACCACACTACGAGAATTCCAAAAAGCCGTAGACATTACTTTTCTTGCAGATAAAACCGATTTCGCTTTTTTTTGGAGCACTTTCACCAGCTGACGCTCACTGTTTGGACACCTGCTTAATCTCTGGAGTGTAACGATCAATTTATCTTTTACCAAGAGGTAAGAAATGTCGAAGACACTCAACAGAATCGCGTTTAAATAAGTCTACCAGGCGGTTGATAATACTTAATGTTGCTTACACTGTGCGTTAGTTAACCAAATGCATAGCATTATCTTATTTCCAAAGCGATTCTGTCTAACGGTCAATGTTGATGATTGTCCTGAGCCAACCCATGGTTTTCTGCATTTTGGGTTCTCGAATTATATTTGTTTTTCGTCTCCAGTAACGACCCCATGCAAAAAAGTCTTTCTTTCTTCGCATATCCTTTTTTGCTTTTCCATTTGTCTGTCGTTCAGCTGATTTGGTACCCATTTCCCTGCCTTCTGGATCTTTCCTATGCCATGCAGACGATCACAAATGGTTCGGCGATCAACATTTAACCTCTCTGCACTTTGTTGTTGAGTTTGCATATTGTCTTCTGCCAACAATGCTTGCAATTCGGCATCTTCAAATTTTTTTGGTTGACCAGGGTGTTCTTGATCTTTCAAGGTCGAATTAACGTCTAAATCATCGTTTAAATCAACGCCCATAAGCGTTTTGCGTTGGGACATTGACACCGTAAGTTTCCACAAGTATACAACGGCTTTCACTCGCGTTTTTTTTTTGATCGATTGAACAAGAAAAGCAGTACGTGCTGCAAATGTTCTTTATTGGGCTCAAAACTTAACAAAACTTGATGCCAACTCGAAATAGTTTAAACATCAATGGAGTTTTGAAAGGTACTGTTGAAGGTAACAAAATGACATAAGGGATTTGACTGTAAATCGACCTTTGTTTCTAGCGCTATCTCTTAAAAAAATTAAGAATTATTAACCGTCACCCTGGAAAAAGTACATAGTAAGTAAAATACTGGAAAACTGTGAAAAATACAAAGAGCAGAAAAATATTGCCAATATTAGAGTTAAGGAAGGAACATACAGGATACATACAAAATGTACGGAACTATATTAGCGAGAAGATTGAGGGTGGAAATTGACAATACACTACTACACGAGCAAAGCGGATTCAGGATAAACTATTATGTACAGGACCATATTTTCATTATTCAACAGATAGTAGAAAAAGTGAGAGAGAAGAACAGAATAATATATCTATGCTTCATAGAAACGGAAAAAGCTTTTGATTCAATAAAAAGAGAAATCATCTGGAACAGCTTAGAGAAGAGAAATATAAACAAGGATCTTATTGCAGCTACTAAAAGCATGTACCAAACCACAACAAACCAAATTAGGTCTCCCAATAGAGTATCTGTTCCATTCACCACAATGGAAGGAGTGAGACAAGGAGAAAGTCTGAGTCCGCTACTGTTTATAAACACAATTGATGAAATTATCAAAATATATAAGAATAAATTTAAGAAATACTACGTGGAATGGACAAAGATGAAACCAGTCAATATAGAAATGTGTATATTTGCTGACGATATAGTTAACATGGCAGAATCTGAGGAAAAATTAAAATTCAACATAGCAGTATGGAACGAAGCAGCTGAAAAGTTTTGGCTACACATTAATGTAAATAAGACACAGATCATGATATTGACAAATAACAAAGAACATTGCAAGGAGAGAACAATAACCTTAAACAACATGGAAATCCAACACACTGAAAAGTATAACTACTATAGGGGAAACCAGGACAACGAACTGAATAATAGACCGGCGAAAGCAGGGAGATTAGCAAAGGCTTCTTAAACAACAAACAAATATCCAAAAAAAAAACGAAATTAACAATATATAAAACGATATATATATCCTTACACTAACATATAGATGAGAAAATTGGGTCTTGAATGAACGGCAAAAGAGTAGAGTTCAAGCGGCAGAAATGAGATATCTTCGTAAGGTACAGGGAATAAAAAGAATAGACAAGGTCCTGAATAACATAACAGGGACAACTTGGAAATACCAGCACTCATGTCAAAAATAAAAGATCAAAAACTGAGATGGTTCGGTCATCTAAACAGAATGGATCAAGACAGACAAATCAAGAAAGTTTGAGAAGCTAGAGCGATGGGAAAGAACAAAACACAGAAACAATCCAAAGAATAGGTAAAACATGGCAGGAAGCAGTTAACTTGGCCACGGACCGTAAATTATGTAGAAAATTCATTAACACATGAAATGTAATTTCACCGCGACATCTCCGGGTATTAAGAGGAAGGATTAAGTAAGTAAGAAAGTAACCAACATTCCTAGTAAACACTCTTAAGACATGTAGTCGACATTATATATCGAGAGTTAGCTATCAGTCATACTTGACAAATGTCACATTAATTTACTGATATTTGTGTCACCTGTCAGGCTGAGAATTTTTCGAACACCCCTCGTACTTTACATATTTGCAAAAATATTATTTAAAATTAATCATGTTGGTAGCTTCGTTGATTCTTACGATAAAATCCTTATATCAAATTTTAATGAAATAATGAAAATACCACTTTCATATTCATATTCTTTATTATAAAAAATATATAATTTTAAAAATAAACAATCTCAAAACACTACGATATATTCTTTTTGAAATGATTGGGATTCTTTTTGCAATTCTTCGAGTGCAATTTAAAATGATCAGCTCTGTTGTAAGCTTTGCGACAAAAATCGCAAACGAAAGCTTTCTCTGTCTTGTGTATCTTTAAGTGAACGCGCAAGGTTTTCATCAGTTTGAATCGCAAACCGCACTGCTCACAAGAAAATGGTCTGATATTGGAGTGAACAGCTTGGTGATCGAGTTTTAGAGAGTTAAGTTTGAAAGTTTTCGGACAGAACGAGCACTTGTACGGTTTGAGGCCTTGGTGGCCTTTTTGGTGTGATCTTAAACTTTGCTTGTATCCAAAAGCTTTACCGCAGGTATCGCACAGAAACGTTTCTTGTTTTCTAGTTTTGGGGTTCTGATGCTTCTCCACCAAATGCTTTTCCAGGGTGGAAATTTTCCTGAAGGTCGTGTTGCAAATGAGACAACAGTTGTTGGGTAGATAGCCATCTATGGACACCTTGTGTTTGTCCACTTGATGTTTGTATAAACTGGTGCTCATGATGAATTCTTTTTCGCAAACAACACATTTGTGAGGGTCTTGTTTTAAATGAATCACGTTGATGTGTTCGATAAGCTGGTTCTTCTTGTAATAAGACGAACCGCAATGCTCACAGTAATGAGTGTCCAGTTTTTGATGAGTCTTCCGTATATGCGCTTGCAAAGTATTCCCGTGAGGCGTTCTATATTTATGATCGCACAAAGGACAACTTACATTGCCATCTTCATTATGTTCAGCCATATGGCAACCGAGCAATATAGGTCTAGAAAATTGTTCCTTACATACTGAGCAAATATAACAGTGGAGCTTGATATGTTCTTTTATCTCGCTTTCATTTTGAAGCTTTACAGTACACAAACTACAACGGTACATCTGTTTAGTAGCATCAAACGCATATGGGGGTTCTTGCATGTCCATTTTATGGATCTTCCTGTGGAAATTGAGAAGCCGCAGAGAAGGGTATGTTTTAAAACAAATCTGGCATTTGTGCAATGATTTCTTGCACTTGGTGGACTGCGTTTGGACTTTAGCTTTTCCTTTTCCACATAACTTTGAACCTTCACTGGTACCTTTCATGGAGGATAGCCTACAAAAAACTATTTGTTTACAGTAAACTTAAATTGTAATAAACAGGGTGTATGAACATTTCTCTACTACTATCGTACATTTAAGCAACGATTCTTCACACCATTTTAACGAAAAAAGTTCGTTGTAAAAAGGGTCAAAAACATAAAGGTTGCTGAGAAAAAAACTTTATTTAAGAGGTATACAACTTTGGCCAGCCCCATACCCCCCCCCCCCAACCCCTTTTTTTTCAAAATTCAAGGCTTTATTACTGTTAAGTAATGTCCATCATTGTCCACTAGTTTTTCCCATCTTTTAGGCAGCATTCGAATCCTACGTCTGAGGGACTAGTCATCTTTTGAAGCAATCCACGAATCGATCCAATTTTTTACTTTTTCTTAACACCGGAAGTGCTGGTCAGCCAGGCCGTATGCCATCGATCGAAACAGGCAATGGTCAGAGGGAACAACGTCTGGAGAATAGGGCGGGTGGGAATGACTTTCCATTTCAACGTTTATAAGTATGTTTTGACCCCTTTCGAAACTCGGGGCCGAGCATTGTCATACTGCAAAATCATTTTATTGTGTTTTTCGCTGTATTACAACCGTTTAGTCTTTCAATGCTCGGCTCGAACGCATTAATTGCATTCGATTACATTCCCTGTGATTGTTTCAGACGGTTTTAACGGCTCATAATACACGACACCGAGCTGGTCCTACCAAATACAGGCATGACCTTGGAGCCGTGAATATTCGGTTTGGCCGTCAGCGTGGAAGCGTGGCCGGGATATTCCCATGATTTTCAACGCTTGGAGTTATCGTAATAAACCAATTTTTCGTCCCCAGTCACAATGCGATGCAGAAACCACTTCCGTTTTGACTTTCAAGCAACTGTTCACAAGCAAACAAACGGCGTTTGATATCTCTCGGTCTCAACCCGTATGCCACCCAATATCCTTGCCTCTGGATCATTCCCAGGTCTTTGAGGCGTTCTGAAATTGCTTGTTGAGTCACTCCCAATGACCTTGTCAACTTTTCTTGACTTTGACACGAGTCTTCATTAAGCAATGCCTCTAATCCTTCATCTTCAAAAACTTTCGTTCTTTCACCGCTATCACCGCACTTGAAGTGTTGAAACCACTCACGACACGTTCTTTCACTCATAGCGACCTTACCATAAGTATCTAAGAGCATTCGGTGAGCCTCAATCGCACATTTCTTCATATTAAAGAAACAAATTAACACCTTCCACAAATGCCGAGAATTTAGTTCATAAACTGAAATATTTAATCGCGAACAACTTTATGATGTAAACACAAATCGACTACTGGTGCTATGCAGTTATATTTACAAGATGCTCAAACGTATTGCATGTCATTTATAACATATTTATTTCTAAGACTACTTACTGCTAACGCCATATATAGGAAAACGGCGGGGCAAAGTTGTATGCCCTTTATTATAGTTATAATAAACAGCAAATTAATTAATGACCATTGTTAAAACATTATTTTTTAAATTAAGAATCGTACCCTACATCAGTCAACAACGATGTGGCAACGTAGCGATCTTACCATGACAATCTTATTTTAAAATAACGACAAACATATTTCATTTTCAAGTAAAGCACCAATAAAAATATGCGTGTGTGTTGAATTTACTGTGCGACGAAAATATTTACGACGCAAAATTACCACACACAATCAATAAATATCTGTGTTGTGCGCGCTGTACCTCCATCTGTGTGTGCAGTGGGATGTTGGTAGGTTAGGTTTGATTAGATTATTCCAATAAGCGTCAAAAATAAAGTTTTTTTTATATTTTTCGGCGTTTATACTTATTTTCTGCAGTTTAACTTTTCTGTTTTGATACAAATGCTTCATCCAATAATGCCTTTTTTGGCGATTTTTTGCCTTTTTATTGCTTAATTTATTCATTATTATGAATACAGCACATAACAAGACACACAAGGTTACAAGTTTTGCAGAAGTTGAAATTTGCTTCTTTTGACATTATAGAAATACATCATTGTACATACAAATGGTAGGTAAAAGTATTGTGAATGATTTATTGGCTAAAACCAAACGAATACAAATTTTTTGCTCAATATTTTATCAAATGGTATCTCAATATTTTCAGAAATGGTATAGTGGACAGAAACAATTAAAACAATTAATCATGTGTTTCTTAAGCTATCGTAAATCGTTTAAAACGAGTTATGATGTGAAAAATTAGTGCTAATAATTTCAACTTTGATATTATAAGCGACAATAATGTGTAAGTTTTCCTTTTTTTTGTAACAAAACAATCCAAATTTGTGCTAAAACGTATCGAATAAATGGCAATCAAAATATTCCATTTTATTTTCATATAATTCCTTAAGTGAATTCCGATGGATCGAAATAAACAAGATGTTGAGACATTGCCATTGTTAGGACAATTAAAATGAAGTTCTGAGCTGTTTTTTCGCGGAAATAGTTGTATTTTGTACTTTTCTTTAGATCCTGTATATAAAAAAAGCTAGCAATAGACATTTATTGAAATATACTGAGTGACATAGAAATTGCAACACCCAGCAGGTGTTCGATTTTAATAAGTCACTTGTTGCCTTTGTATTTGTCGCACAATCTCTCACATAGTCTACAATACCGAGATCTCTGAATAATTGCCTTAGTTCGAATTTTTAATTAAACCTCCAATTTCCATTATCATCCCCACTAAAAAAACGTTTGAGTACTTTACTTTAAATTCGAAGCATCTTTTTTGCATTCTTTGTGAGGGTTCACGTCTCACAGCTAGAAATGACTACAGTCTGTTGTGTTTCATAATTCGATTATGTCTTGAGCCTTCTCTTCTGGAAATTTGGAATTTATCAAATCACATTTTTATTTATCACATTTAGAAAAACATATCATAACAGTAGTTTAGTAAATTTTCAAAATAAACAACACTTCTTTTGTAGACCAATTTTACAGCCTGCATCAAATTTATTTAACTGAGACACATTTCACAATTCAGAGTAAATATTTAAAAACCCCAGAAACAAGGGCAAAAAGTATCGTTCACACCTCTCTGCATATTTATTTAAAGCAATTTTAATTAGTCGCTTCTATGTTTTATTTAAATAAATAAATAAATATATATATATATATATATATATATATATATATATATATATATATATATATATATATATATATATATATATATATATATATATATATATATATATATAGAAATCGAACACCCCTTTCTGGACATTGCAATTTCAATCAGTTAGTACATTTTTTTGTATGTTCTTATTTGAAAATCTGCAAAAAATAATGTTTCAGCAGTTTAAATTTTTTTTTGTTTAAAGAAATTCATAATATAACATTCTTTTTTTTTGTGAACAAAAACTAAGGAATATAAAGCTTTATAGTTTAATCAGATTATAAAAAATATTTACACGAAACAATAATTATAATAAAGAAAAATAAAACTTTCCAAAAAAAGTTTCCCTATTACTTTTTTTTATATAAACACAATTACATTTTCATATAATATTATTTTTACTGTTTTTGAAAATGAAAAAACAAATTAAAACTGGTTTACTGTTAACTCTAATTATAATAAATAAAATAAACCCCCAAAGAAAAAAAAACTGAAATACAAGAAGTACTGTACAAAAGAACTAAAAAACAGAGAACGAATTACTTTATTGAAAAAATATTTAAAGGATCAAGCCCACAAAAATTTTCTTGTTTGGGATTAATTCCAATTATTATTAACTACAATTAAAATAAAATAAATTACTAAAGATTTTATTGTACCTTTTATGTGAAATATACCAGTGGCGGCTCAACGCTACAAAAATATTTATATTGAATATAAAAATAAATATTTACTATCAACAGTAATACTACATACCTTAAAAAGAGGTATTGTATTCGTAGATTTTCGTTCAAGTATAGGGTGTAGAAGCCACTGTTGCCAAATATATAATTAATGCAGTAACATCCATATATTAAACATTTGAGAATGATCGATGATTTGATGATAAAATAGAGCCAGCGTTGATGAGCCACATAAATGTGCCATTTTAATTTGTCACGAATCCCATCGCCGATGTGACAGGCTTATTTTTGATACGTATGATTGGTTGCATACCCAATAAAATTTGTTTTATTATCCCCATAAAAATTCAATTCAAGAAATCAATTTATTTTCCACTATGATCCTAGAGTTAATTAAATTATAGTGAAGCACAGCCTCAGTAGCCTCACTTCGAAAGCCGCCACTGCAAATATACTAACGAAAATTCATCGTTTACATCTAATTCTAATTTTAGTAATTAAAATAATACTTTTAACTGTTTCTATTATTTTTGAAAAAAAAACAGCCAAGGAATGAATATACTGAAATATTTTTCATTACATTTCAACTTTTTCTAAGTGTATTTGTTAAAACGGAATAGAATTGAAAGCTACGCAATTTTTATGGAGGTTTAGGGCACCTCTTGATGTGAATCTTGTCAAACAGATGGGACATTCATAGGGTTTTTCTCCGGTGTGGATACGCAAATGAATTCTTAATGGAGCACCTTGATTGAAACATTTACCACAGTATTCGCAGGAAAAAGGTTTCTCGCCGCTATGAACGCGCTCATGCATCACCAGGTAATCTTTTTTGGTGAAGCATTTCTCGCAGTATCTGCAGGCGTAGGGTTTGTAACCTGTATGTACTCGTTCATGCATAACCAGTTTACTACGTTGGGCAAATCCTTTGCCGCATGTAACGCAAAGATGTTTCTTTTCGTGAGGCGTTGTTTTGAAGTGGGTGTCCACATAGTGTTTTTCTAGAGTTTCGGGTTTACTGTATTTTCGGTTGCAGTACGGACATTGATTAGGTAAAAGCTGTCCATCAATTGAGACACGATGTGCCCGAACTTGATGCGTATACAAATATCTGAAACAAAGAGATGAACATTTATGATGATGAAAGAGTCAATTGCTTGTATTACGTTTAAAATGTAACATGATTAGAAATTCGTTCGCTTTATGCATCGATACAACCATTTGTTTTTTAAGTTAATATGACTGTTCTTTCGAGTTAAGTGTCTTATAAATTATTATAAATTTTTGTTGGAAAGTTTATAAAATGGATAAATTTATCGTTCAACATAAATCTCATTCAGGAAGACCTACATATCAATTAATGAAGAACACATTACCAAAATCAACGATCTTGTACTCAGTAGTTTGCAGAATGGGTATAAGAGATATTGTAGATATTACTGGATTCGATTGATTTGGATTCATTGAATCAACTTTGAAGAACTATTTAGGCATGCCAGGTTTCTTCTCGATGGTTTCGAAAACACTGAAGTTCGTATACATTGTTAATTGCCAATTATTATAACCAAAAAATAGCTAATCAAGCGAGTTTCGTACTAAAGATGAACCAATACCGAAAAAACAAGGTCAAAGACGATTAAAAGTCAAGGTCATGTTAAAAACAGTTCCTTCTAATTTTCAATACATTATGGTTAAATTTATGATTGGAAACGATCTGCGACAGGGGGATCAATTGGCACTAATTCTGGTTAACATAGTATTGAATAAAGTTATCAGCGAAACAGTTATAGATGTAAATCTATAGGTGAGAAATAAAGAAAATCTGAGGGAAGGATATGCAGATGATCTAAACGTATTAACCCGATCTAAAAGATCATTAACAATACACTCATTCGGCCAGAAGTCACTTTTGGCCGTGAGACGTCGACCTTCACAAAGAAAACGGACTAGATGTTCGCCCTATTCAAAAGAAGAGTACTCAAATATTTGGTGAAATACTCCGAAGAATTAAATAGGGGTTTTAATGTGGAATATAATATATAATGTGTGGAATATAATATCCTTTAAATGTCCGCGGCGGCTTCGGTAGCACGGATCCGAGTGGTCCAAATTTTAATTACTCTGCCACATAGATTCGGCTGAATTTGAGCGATGGCCTGGGTTATGTTGATTTTAAAGGCATCGGTCGATTGCGGCTTATTGGTATAGATCTACGGCTTTAGAAAACCCCACAAGAAAAAGTCTAGCGGGGTCAAATCGCACGATCTTGGTGACCAATTCACGTCACCTCTGCGAGAGATAACCATACCCTCAAATCGTTCATGCAGAATGTTGTCCGCGTTCATATCGTTCAATTCGTTCAAAATAAACCGGTTATCATCGTTCTGTAGCGCTCGCCGTTGCCGACAATGGCCTCAGCAACGTCGTTTTTGAAAAAGTACGGACCAATGACGTTAACGGGCCAAAATCCGCACCAAATAGTAACTTTTTGTGGGTGCATTGATGCCTGGTGAGCCTTCGTGCGGGTTGGTGTCATCCCATATACGGCAATTATGCTTGTTAACATAACCATTTAGAGTTAACATAGATTTTTTGGCCAAAATTGAGGTCCTTTTCCAAACGCCCCGAAGGCCAGTCAGCGAACAAACGGCGTTGTCTATGGTCATTAACTTTATGCTCCTGGGTCAGTTGGATCTTGTATGGGTGCAGGCCCAAGTTTCGACGCTAAGTTGATCCTGCCCTGAACAGATCCTGAATCTAAAGTTGATTCTAAGACATCAAAAACTGTACAATAAAAATCTCGTCTGTACATTTGTGGATTTCAAAAAAGCATATGATTCTATTGACCGCGAATCTTTATTCCGAATCTTGAAAGAACAAGGACTAGATCTGAAAACGCTGGCAATTATTAAAGCAACGTTAACTAACACGAGGTCAAAAGTTAAATTCATGGGTGACATCTCAGAACCCTTCGAAATTAAAACTGGTGTGAGACAAGGGGATGGACTCTCGCCACTCTTATTTAACTGTGTTCTAGAAAAAGTAATACAGGAGTGGCGTGAAAAAAAGTCGGCACTGAATATTGACCAGCCCATTAAACTGGGGAGAACCAACATCAAAATTGATTGTCTGGCATTTGCTGATGATCTAGCGATTTTAGCTCAAGATGTATTAACGGCTCAAAAACAGATTGAAATCCTAAAAGAAACAGCAGAAAAGGTAGGACTCCAAATTTCCTTTGAAAAGACACAATACATGACCTGCAACAGACTAAGAACACCATTTCTAAAAACAAAATATGGTAAGATCAGACGAGTCTCTCAATTCAAATATTTGGGTGAAATAATCATGGAAAATGGGTTGGAAAAAGCGGCCAATAAGGGTAGATGTCAAAAAATGGAAACGGCATTGAGACTTACACAAAATATTTACAACAAAAAATGCCTATCTAAAAACACAAAACTGAGACATTACAACACGGTCATTAAGCCAGAATGTCTATATGCTGCAGAAACGCTCATTTTGAATAGAAAGAGGGACATCGAGGACATTGAAAAGAAGGAAAGAAAAATCATAAGAAAACTCCTAGGCCCCAAACAAATAAATAGCACAACATACCGACTTCGAGAAAACCAAGAAATCAAACAATATATATATATATATATATATATATATATATATATATATATATATATATATATATATATATATATATATATATATATATATATATATATATATATATATATATATATATATATATATATATATATATATATATATATATATATATATATATATATATATATATATTACACGGTAAGGTTTAGAGAACCACCTTCCCTAAACCTTCCCGTGTCCTGATTTTGTAGTTTTATTTTTTTCCATTTTTTTAATGTGCTTTATGTCGTTTTTTTGTGAAATACATGTGTAAAACCTATTAAACAGTTTTATTTAAGTTAGACCCTTCCCGGTTCCAGGGTCCTTTCTAAATATCAGATAAATTAACGAACCGGGTGACGCTTATTTTGTATCGTAGCTTCATTCTGTCCTGGACCTGCCGTCGCTGTGATCTGTATTTTCTAATTTTGTTCTCAAAGGAGAAAATATAGGTTACAACCTAATAATCAAAGTATTGGTCATCGTTAGCTATTACTTTTTTCCATCTTTCTTTCAAAGAATGGATTCCACGCCAAAAGAACTTTTGGTTTTTTAGGTCAATCATTCAAGCTGAAATTTCACTTCTTCGTAAGAACGTAAGTGTTGTTCTGAAAGTCCGTGCCGCATAGATCGAAATAAGTGGTAGTCCGAAGGGACTAAGTCCGGTGAATACAGTGGGTCGGGTAGGACGTCTCATTTAACGTTTTCCAAATAGTTTTTTACATTGTCATGTTGCAAAATTAATTTATCGCGCCTTTTGGTCGTTGTTCAATCAATGTTCGGTTCAATTTTATAAATTGTTGTCAGTATCGATTGCCAGTAATCATGTCACCAGGTTCGCAATACATAGCTAACGTTACAGACGTCATTACAGATGTATTAGTAACGTCATCTATTAACTCGAAGAGATTTACCACTAAACACCAAATGACGCACGTTTCGCTAACCATGTTAGCAACATCAGGAGATGATTTAATCTAATTCTGAAATTAAACTATGTTAATCTTATATGAAAACCCTACCTAATGAAGCGTGTAAAAATCATGAACCCTGAAATTTACTGAGCCTTACATTAATAATTGAAAAAGTTGTCTGAACGGAATAGGTCCTTTATTTCGGTTCATGATTTTCTTATATTTTTCTATTTGAATGCTTTCATATGCATCCAAAGCCTTATTATTATTAACACTTTTAACTAATTTAAAATTACTAATATCTATATTGTGGTCATGTTCGATTGCATGTTGGGCAACACAAGATTTTTCATTTCTGCCATATCTAATGTGGGCAAGATGTTCTTTATATCTCGTTAATATGGGCCTTTTTGTTTGCACAATATACCTTCGATCACAATCTTGACAGCTAATTTCGTAAATCCCCGACTTTCCATGTTGATATACTTTATCCAGAACTTCTCTTAATTTATTATATGGTTTGTACACAACTATAATGTCCATTTTTTTCAAAATGTTGTCTAGCCCTCTTGTTAATTGGACATCAAACGGTATTACCATGAATTTATTTTTGTTCTGACCCTTTTGAACAGTAAAAGATTCCTTCAATAATTTTCTAAACTTTTCTAATTAATTTCTACAATATCGGATACCTGCCCTTTTAATTCTTTGTTATAATTGTCTTTAATTAAAGGAAAATTAATTAATCTATTTACCATAAAATTTAAACTAGCTATATTATTTTGGAAGCTATAATTTGGATCGTTAGAAATGTATCTCGAAGTGGTGGTTTTTTTTTCTACAAATCATACGATCAAAATCTAACCTACTTTTATTAATTCTACTGACTAAAACATCCAGAAATGGTAAACTATCGTTGTTTTTGAGTTCATGCATAAATACTATGTTTTGGGATTTGTTATTTAAGTTCTTAATAAAATCATCAAAGTTTTCATTTTTTAAACGTTATCTTAACGTTAATATAATAAATCAAAAACGTTATCTTAACAATACCTTCGGAAAGTAACTGAATTCATCTTTCGCCTCGATTTCAAATTTACTCATGAATAACTTGGCTAAGAACGGTGACAGAAGATTGCCGTTCCTTCTTGTTATCCGTAAAAACCTGTTATTAAGCTAAAAAACAATTTTGCTTCATACATAATCTTGTTAAGGAGATGGACACAGAAACATTCTTGTTATTAAAACTGTTTAACTGGAGTAACTCCCTCAGGTATTTCAAGGTATGTGGAATCGGGACACTCGGAAACAACGATGATACGTCAAAGGAAACCAAAACCTCACCTTCCTGTAGATGTGTATTTTTTACTTTTTCTATTCATTTTGTTGAGTTTATTACAGAGCAGGAAAATAGTTGGTTTGGTAGATTTTCAAATTCCTTCGTTAACCATTTTATCAAGTTGTATGTTGGAGAATCAATGGCTGATACAATTGGTCTCATTGACTTTCTTGGATTATGAAGTTTTCGTAGAGCATACAATCTTGGCACTTTGGAATTAGAAATATTGTTTGTTTTTCAGTGAAGCAGAAATAAGGTTGTTACAAGATTTTAATGTATCTCTGATTTCGTTAATCATTTTTGACAATGGATTCCTAGGTAATCGTTTATATGAACCGTCTTGAATTAATCAGATTTATCCATTACTACTACTTATATTTCCCTTAACAGCTTTTAAATAAAAACAATCCTTCTTTCGCAGACGCTTGATAGTCTTTGAAATATTTGGCATATTTTGATTTTGATTTGAAATATTTTTTGCAATTTTACCTTTACATGACTCTCTGACGAAAGCTTTGGACGACTCCGGTAAGTGTTTAATACCAGTTTCAATACCGGCTACCATATCCTCCAAAGCACTACGAGATGCCGGCAAAGCAAAATTGAGGCTTTTATTTAAGAGATCTAGTTCTGGATTGTCGAATGTCTGTGTTGAAAGATGTCGAAAGACTATGTTGATGTTCTTTTCTGGAATATGTTCTTTCAACTCCTCAATTTCATGTTCTACATTAGTTAATTTCTTGTAAAGATTGTACGCCTCAATTTCAAGCATACTTTTTTTTACTGTACAAATGTTTGATTTCTAAGTCAAGCCATTTCTGCTTTGTATTTACGTACTTTGTAAATATACTGAAAATTAATTTGTACTTATGATACGAGTGTATTTACGATAAAAACTTCATGTCTTAGCAAAATCGACATTATTAACCGAAACACTTATTACAAATTAATTTTAATTATAAAGGTACAGAAAATTATCATGCGACAATTTAACCTACCTGGTATAAGTGAAGGTCTTCTCACAAACAACACAAACGAAAGGCCTCACTCCTAAATGTTCATTGGCATGTTCTTTAAAGATAAGCTGATCGTTGAATCCTTTCCCACACGTCTCGCAAAAATACGCAAACTTCCTCAAATGTACGTAATTGATATGAATCAACAGAGCTCCCCTTTTAGGAGTTCGGTAAGGACACAAAGGACAACTGACGTTACCTTCAGCGTCGTGTACTGCCGAATGACATCCCATCTCATACGGAGTTTTAAATGATTCGTTACATTCACTACAACTGTATTCTTTTTCATGTCTGTTCGCGATGTGATCCTTCGCCTCTTGTTCATCGGGAAACTCGGCCGAACAAGTGTTACAAATATAGATGTCCTGGATCGCGTCGAATTTGTAAGTATGATCTTCAGTAAGATTATTTTTGAGGTGGGATTTTCGATGAATCTTTAACAATCTGCAGGTCGTAAATACTTCAGGGCATTTCTTGCACGACCACGTTATTTCCGAATTATTACGTCTCCGTTTTCTCTTGATCTTTTGTTCACCACGTTTTAGTTTGTTCATAGCTTTGGTTTTCTTTTTCGTTTTCTCGACTAATTCAGGATCATACGAATAATTATCTATTTCTATTTTTGGTATTATCAGTTTCCTTCTGCCTGATTTTCTAGTTATTTTCATTTCGTATTTATTGTCCCTAGAACAATATTATTTAATAAATTTTTATATACATATAAGATATTTAATAAATCTTTATATTGATATATATATATATATATATATATATATATATATATATATATATATATATATATATATATATATATATATATATATAACATATTTATACTTACATCATATTGATAATGTAAGTTTTAGCATAGGAGTATATCATGTTACTCCTACGCTAAGAGTTAAAAATTAATTTTGAACAATTTTGTCAGATAAGATGCAAATGTTGAGAGAATTCATGATTATTAAAAATAAATAAAACTAAAATTGAGAATAAACAATTTTAACAGAAAAGCTTAAAAACAAAAAATATAAAAGGCAAAACTTAAACATTTATCAAAGTTCCGAGATTAAGATGATAAAAATCAAAGATTTCGTACTTCAGTTTTATCCTTATTTGGTTTTCTTCGTCGTGAAGGAGCACTAGAATGTCTTTAAACTAATGTAAATATCGTTAAATCACTTCGTCTCAATATGTTCAATAGTAAAAATGGAATGGGGAAATAAAAAGAATCGTCGCGCTCTAAAAGTGCAACATATTTGCAACTGAGATTCTAACTAGTCATTAAAAATATTAAAAACATTCATTTATTGCGTTGTGAATCGCTAGAACGACAGAACAAGAAGAGGCTTACCTCGCGAGATCATAACCCCAGCCATTGTCAAAGTGGTCGTTGATGTAATTTGAAGAAATCCGCTTCGAAAACAGAAAACAATAGTCTCAGAGATGAAACTGCCACCGAAGACCATGTTGTGGCTCATTAAACATAGCCCATGGCTTGGAAGTTATCGAAGATCTAGCGTATACATAACATAAGAATCACGAGAGCGAAAGATGTTACTTGAGCGGCTTGCGAACGAAGGAACAGGAAATTGTTTACAGATGAAAAGATTGACAAATGACAGAGAAAAAATTGGGGCGTAGAAAGAGATCAGTAACCTAGGCTTCAGTTATAGTCTAGTGGGGATTGTTATACGATGGCGTCACTTGCTCAAGGTAGAAAAGTCGCTTAATAACATTGTTTGCAGCAAAACTTTGGATCTTCCAGCAAGTTTCAACGCCAGCCCACACGGCGAAATTCAAACTTTTTTTGTCATACGAGAACGCCTGTCTAATTTAGATAGTACTGCCCACCTAACAAGAATATATTAATACAAAAAATTAACATTAACAGGTCAGGTTTCTTTGTCACATTCAAATATATACTTTTATAAAAAATGTACGAACATACAATTATATACAATGTTTATGATTTTCGCGAGTACTTAGCTTATATCGCATTTTTATAAGGGATATATATATATATATATATATATATATATATATATATATATATATATATATATATATATATATATATATATATATATATGCGTCCAGTAAGACGTAAGTAGTCAGGAGTCCACCCCCGACCGTTCGGTTCCACAATCTCATGTGGAACGCACAACAACCTGCGTCTCCGCCATATTGCTCAATATGGCAGGGGGCCAGGTCAACTGGCCCCGATCGTCCCTCCCAACTGCTTTCTTTGCGTTCGTCTGGAGCTCGGCTGATGACCGCTGAAATGCTAGAAACCGGTCCCGAGAGATACGTGACGTCGTATGGTGGACAGTTGGGTGAAGGCGATTGGTGGCACCACGTGGAGAAAGGGTGAAAGATTTCTGTAATATTTCCCTCCACGGCTCCGTTACGCTACCTTATCAGCATACCTGGTACTATACTCAAGGTTCCAGGCAGAATGTTACGAGCGTTTCTGACTGCTACGAGCATTCGCCGTATGATGGCGTGAGTTGTGTGCGATCACGACCCGTCATTAAAATGGCCAGTTGACCTGGCCTGGCCCCGATCGTCTCTCCCAACTGCTTTCCTTGCGTTCGTCTGGAGCTCGGCTGATGACGGCTGAAAGGCTAGAAACCAGTCCCGAGAGACACGTGACGTCGCATGGTGGACAGTTGGGCGAAGGCGATCGGTGGCACCACGTGGAGAAAGGGTGAAAGATTTCTGTAATTGGCCATGATATTAGTAAAAAAACATGTGATCTTAATGCCGTTTTAGAACGGCTAAAGAACATGGTCGGCGCGACCTCTTCATTAACAGGTAAGGTTGTAGGTGGAGCGCTCGGTTGAGAAGCGGGGGTGAGCTGGAGGTTTAATTGGAAGGGTTTCGGATGGACTATTTGGAAATAAGAGGTTTCCATGTATCTGGAACTCTAAGACCGCCGTCTCTTTTGTTTAGACAGTCTGGTCGTTTTTCGATCTTAATTGATTCACGAATTATGCGGGATTGATAGGAATATATAGGTGCGATTACTTTGGTTTTGTCGAAATCTATTTTTTGACCCGTTTGTATATGATGTTCTGCTAGAGTCGATGAGAGATCCGATTTTCGGACGAAGAGAGAATGCTGGTATATGCTATTTTAGATACGTCTGCTGGTTTGGCCGATATATGATTGAGAGCAACCAGAACAAGGAATCTCATAGACAACACGTGACTCTTGTGGAATATTATCTTTCATTGATCTAAGAAAACGATATATATCTTTCTGTTGTAAATATCGTTTAGATATTACGCGATCTGAATACGTGATAAATTTTATCGGTAAGTCCCTTGATGTATGGCAAAAGAACTTTGGGGTTTTGGGACAGTTCTCTAATGGATTGGTGGACATGACCTGTTGCTTGAACTTTTTTATTTGACGCATGCCTATATTCGTTGTCCGACATTCTTAGAGATCTAGTAACTTAAGTTTTGACCACCGAATTTAATTGGGATGGATGATGATGTGAATTCGCATTTAGATAACGACTTGTGTGGGTAGGTTTACGATAGACTGAATAGGAAAAGCTTTGATTGGGCCTTTTTGATATTAGAACGACAAAAAAAGGGAGGGCAGAATTGTTTTCAGTCTCCGTTGTATATTGGACCTGTGGATATATACTATCCAAGTGCGAAAGATTGCAATAAGCAATTAAACGCCATCGTACCGTGTCATCTAAAGAATCTTGCTTGACAAAGATCATAGTCACCGTCATAGTAATTGGATGGAAACTGTTTAGTGAGTTTAGTTAAACTTATTATCTCTATAGGCTCTTTTATTTAAAAAATTCCAAAATATACAAGTAAAATTATCAATTATTATATTACAATAAAAAAAAACGACCATACTTACAAATAAACGACAAACTTACAAATTTAATTTCGACCGCACTGTATTAAAAATAAATAAACTTAACACTACTAATATCATGTTATTCGAATTCGATGTCATGGCAAATTTTGTGATGGTGCTTCATTTTTTCAGTCCGCTCACATGAGCAAAGATTCTAATAATTCTAGGTTATTTTTATTGAAAATCGGAGGTGTATAAATAAAGTAATGATACTGTCTAACAATGTTGGCTTCTCCTTTGGGGGGAAGACAGGTCGAACATCAACATTTTGCACCTCCCTAAAGTCACTTAATTGAGTCAAAAAATGACAAATTAGTAACAACTATAGAACGAAACAAAAGTATGAAAGTCCTGCGAAAATAACAGACAAACGGTAAAAAAGAGATCTGTAAATTAAAGAATAACAAAGGAAATTTGACATCAAATAGAGAAAAAATAGTATAGCAGAGGAATTGTGTAAAGATCCTTATCCAGACCTCGCAACATGAAACCAAGACCAAGTCTAAAATCAAGGACCACAAACATCGCGAAAGCAGAATTATATCACTCACTAAAGAAAATGAAAAACAAAAGAGCGCCAGGACAATAAAATACAACAGTTCTTCAAGCTATGTCTACATAACGAAGAAATTCCCGCAAAATGGAACCATACAGTAACCATTCTCCTTCATAAAGAGAGATGCAAGTAAATTGGGCAAAAGGCAGATTAGAAACTAAACTGGACTAATATCAGCCACGCGAACATGTTGGTTTTTGTCCATCTCCAGTGCTTAAAAATATTAACTGAAAATACTGTAGAATATAATTGACCTCTCGTGTTAACATTTGTGGATTTTCAAAAAACGTTCGACACGAAAAATAGTACTACGACGAGGAATGCGATCACGGAAAAAATTGATCCGACCAATTTATCGGTAGAAATAAACAAATTAAAATCGATAGATCAGGGATCCGTTATGATTCAGTGTAAGGATGACGATTATCTGAAAAAATTGCAAATAACAGCAATGGAAGAATTATCCGATAATTATGAGGTAGAAATACCTAAATATATTAACCCCAGAATAATTGTGGTTGGCGTTCAAGATAAATATATTGCAACTAATGAAGACTTTTTAGAGCGCATAAAAAATCAGAACCTTAAAAATACAAATATGAATATTAAAGTAGTTCGAAAATACATTCCTAAAGGAAATAAACTGTGTAATATAATACTGGAGGTGTCGGCAGAGATCTATAAGTGCATGTTAAGTACTAAGAGAGTTTTCTTTGACTGGGACAGTTTTCCAGTCTATGAATATTTAGAAGTACTTCGATGTTTGTCCTTGTAACAAACATCATAGAAGCTCAGAATGTAATTCAAATACAAGGGAGTGTACTAATTGTAAATTTGCACATGATGTTCTGAAGATACCACATATTAAATATGATCACACAGTATTTGATAAAAATTGTTATTAAACTTGAAGAGATTTACCACTAAACACCAAAACACTTTTTTTGAACTGCTCGACGCACGTTTCGCTAACCATGTTAGCATCATCAGGAGATGATTTAATCTCAGATTAATCTCTTGGAACACCTTGTGAAACACCTTGACATACGTATCTCGGAATCTGATATTGATAGGGATCTGAATTGATAGGGATTGATTGGGACTACAATTCCGTTGATGTTAATAAATTATATGTTGATTTTATGCAAACTCTACATGATGCTATTGATAGGACTGCTCCCTTGGAATTAGTAAAACTTAGAAAGTTCCCTTAGATGAGCAAAGAGCTAAGAAATGCTCAAGTTGAGAGGGACAGAGCGTATAGAAAGTTTTCTTTCACAAAGAATGGACATGATTGGAGAATTTATAAGCAGAAAAGAAATATTGCACTGTCCATGGTGCGACTTGAGAGGAAAAAGTACCTTAATAATAATATCGATGCTTGTAGAGGGAACGGAAGGAAGATGTGGAGAACAATAAAAAATTTACTAGGCAATGGTAAGGGGCGTGCCGATTTTTCTCGAATCGAATTTGACGCTCACTACGGACCTACGGAGGAGAACTTCAATAACTTTTACTTCAATAGTTTGAATGAAGTAGAACAGAGTATCGAAGAGCGGGACTGGAGCAGTGATATCAAAGTATGCAAGACTCACGATTTTTCTGAGTTTAAACATGTTGCACTACACAAATTAAGAAAAGTTGTGTTTAGCTTAAAAAGTACGAGTGACAATCACATTACGATAAGGTTAATGAAAGTATTTTCTTTTGTTAATATTTCTTAGTATTTTTCTTACTTTTATTATTTTTTTTTGTACATTGATTTTGTTTTGTTACTATTAGCTGCATATGCTAAATAAAAATTTATTTATTTATTTATTTAGTAGAAACGAGTGCAATTACAAAAGCCCTAAAATATTGTAGAATCGATTATCGATATACAAGTATTATATATAATACTTACAAACATGCCACAACTTCTATACAGTTATACAAAACCACACAAGGAGATAGATACTCTGTCACCAAAACTTTTCATAACTCTTCTAGAACACGACTTCAAAAGTATGAACTGAGAAGATAGAGGTATTAAAATATATAGAGAATCACCGTTTCGCCGACGATATAGGGGAGAGTCGCCGAATTTGGACAGTACATTGTTTGACAGTGGAGACAGAGGAGAATTAGTATTTTAATAGATCTGAACTAAATAACTTAACAAACAACGAAACACTTTTGGTCATTGTTAAAGAAAGCTATTGTTAACAAATTGTATTACATATTTTAAAGGCAAATTTATTCAGGTACACATTAGTGTGATAGTTTTATTACCACAAGTTAAAAGTAGGGTTATGTAGTATATTTTGATATTATGAGTCAAGTTGCTTAGATTGGACCATATAGCAGTAGCCCAAAATGGACCGGTTCAATTTACGCAACCCTGGTAAACTACAATTCCGAATTAATCTTTTATGTCTTTTATGACAAAAAGAGGACATTACGGACATTGGTCTGAAAGTGATTTTTTAAAGGCCGTTGCAGCTTATAGGAATGGTGATACTGGTTTGAACGAGTGTAGTCGTATTTATCATGTATCTAAAGCAATTATAAAGAGATATGCGGATAAAATAAATACTAATGGAAATAAAGTGAAAGCACTTGGTAGACAGCCCACATTTACTAAAGACATGGAAACAATTCTAACCAAACATATTCTTCAACTTGAAGAATGTTTTTTTGGTTTGACCAACCGAGATGTGTGAAAACTAGCTTTAGAAGTTGCTGAAAAAAACTCTTTGCCACATACATTTAATAAAGAAAATAAAATGGCAGGGAAAAAGTGGTTCTACTCATTTATGCGTAGAAATCCACAGTTGTCAATACGAAAACCTGAAGGTACTTCAATGGGAAGGGCACGAGGCTTCAATAGAGAGAACATAGGGCATTTTTGTGATATTTTTTGATAAAACTGTGGACGAGTTTAATTTCAACGCAGAAACTATTTTTAATGTCGATGAATCGAGATTTTCGACAAATCGAGTACAAAGAACTCTACAAAAGGTGGTTGCCTGTAAAGATAAACGCCAAGTAGGAAAAAAAATCAACAAAGATCGTCAAATTGGCAAGCTTTGTTACTATATCAGAATCAGGTTACAAAAATTCCGAGTTTTTTGTTGAATGGTTGAAGCATTTCAAAAATCATGTAAACTACAATCAAGATAAGAGTGTCCTTTTACTGCTTGATGGCCATACGATGCTTAGCAAGAACATAAACGCTTGTACCTTTGCTGGAGAAAATGGAATAGTATTACTACAGTTGCCTGGGCATACCACCCATCGTTGCCACCTCTAGATGTAGCTTTCTTTGGGCCGCTACAGAAATATTTTGTTCAGGCGTAAGACACTTTTCTTCGTCAACGTAAAGGTGATAAGATATATCAAACTCAAATTTCTAAATCGCTAAATGAAGCATATGGCAGAGCGGCAACTGAGGCTATAGTTGACGATGCCTTTTGCGCCACTGGTATTTGGCCACTTCACAGACATGTCTTTCAGAATCACCGGTTTGCACCATCAGATATTCTACAACCTCAACATTGTGGTAATGTTACTGAAATTGAACTAATTACTGAACTAACTATTAAATTCAACAAGTACATGAATACCCCATGACAGTGAAAGCGGCAGTGATTGCGCTGTTGTTTATATTTCTCAGGAGAAAAAGCGTAAAACTTTGAGGATATTCTTCATAAAATATCACGCTACCAATACAAAATCCACAGCCAGGTCCATAGACTTCTCGAGCACAAAGAAGCATTCCTCAGAGAGCACAATTATTATCAACTATTGATAATAATTGTGCGTTGTGCGATAATAGATGTGCTATTGATAATAATTGAAAAACGTTCTGGGATTAAAACGTAGCATCGAAGAAAAGATTAAAAAGACAAAACAACAAAATATTGGGAAGAAAAGATGTGGCAAAGAAGAGAAGATTAAAAAGAAAAAACAAAGAGTACAAATGAAAACTACATAGCTTCAATGCATTACATGTCACGCTTGGGTTCACACAAAATATACTGGTGTGAGTCCAAAGATCAAGAAGTATTTTTGTTTTAATTGTAGTTAATGATCCATTCTAAGGAACCAGTGGTCCATCGCAAGAAACCAGTTTCCTTGGAAGGACCGAACACTCAAATTTAAAAGTTATTTTTTTATGATAATAATAAGTAAAAAAAAATAAAATAGTTAAGTGATTTTGAAGATTACAATTACAAATAGTACAATTATTTTCCTTCTAAATGTTTTTATTAAAAATGCTTGTTAAAAAAGTGGTCGTTGTTTTAATGCTAATTCGGTGACTTTCCCCTACATACTATATCAGAAAAAATATCGGAACGTTGTAAATTTAAAGAAAACTACTGGCACCATATGAAAGCTGTATATATATATATATATATATATATATATATATATATATATATATATATATATATATATATATATATATATATATATATATATATATATATAATTCACAGGCACATACAAAAACTGAAGAATAACAGGACATCCGGTGAAGATGGTATCACCGCGGAACTATTGAAAAACTTCGGACCAAATTCACTGCGGGAACTCACGCAAATTATCACGAACATCTGGCAAACAGAAAAATTACCAAATGAATGGAAATGTGCTCTTATACACCCGCTGCACAAGAAAGAAGACAGAACAGATGTGAACAACTACAGAGGAATCTCCTTACTACAAGTCACTTACAAAATCTTCTCAGCATGTCTTCTCCAGAGAACACAGGAACAACTAGAACACAAAAATCGTGAGTACCAGGCAGGCTTTCGCTCTGGTCGCTCATGCACTGAACAAACCTTTAACTTAAAAACAATACTGAAATACAAAGCTATCAGGAATGTCCCAATCATCTGCGCGTTGGTTGACTTCAAGAAAGCATACGACTGCATTGACCGAAAATCTCTGTTCAACATCCTAAAAGGACAAGGACTCGACGCCAAAACACTACGATTGATCGAGCAGACACTGACCGACACAATCTCTAAAGTGAAATTTATGGGAGAAATTTCCGAACCCTTCCTGATTAAAACCGGAGTATGCCAAGGAGATGGGTTATCCCCACTCCTCTTCAACCTGGTCCTGGACAAAGTCATAAGGGAGTGGGAAAAGGGACTAAAAAATCAAGGACACTGGAAACCAATACGACTCGGACGAACCAAAAACAACATAGAAATATCATGCCTAGCCTTCGCGGACGACCAGTCATACTCGCAGACAATGAAAAAAGGGCAACCAAACAGATCGAAGTCCTCAAGGAATGTGCAGAGAAAGTTGGCCTACAAATATCCTTTCAAAAAACCGAATTCTTCTGCTCAAAATTAAATGTCCAAAATCTGAACACCAAATACGGCAAAATAAATAGGGTCACTCACTTCAAATACCTGGGCGAGATCCTCGAACCCACAGGAGGAGAGAAGATAGCACAGAAGACTCGATTGCTGAAGATGAAGAGGGCATACGGCAAGACACACAATATCTACAATAAGAAATGCCTATCCACACACGCAAAAATAAGACACTAAAACACAGTAATCAAACCAGAGGTACTATACGCAAGCGAGACACTTACACTCCGTACAAAAAGCGGTATAGAAAACATACTAAAAGAAGAACGCAAAATTATGAGGAAAATTCTCGGTCCAAAACTGACAGAGGAAGAATACAGACTCCATTCTAGAAAGACCACAGAGAGAATGTCCAACGTAGCGGCGGACATAAGAAAAAGAAGGTTGAAATTCTATGGACATATCAGTAGACTCCCACCGACAAGACTCACCTTACGTACATACAAGGAGTCAAGTCAACAGTACCATGGATCGCTCAAGTCAGAGCTGATCTGGGAAAGGCACAAATGGGTCCGACAGAGATTGAGGATAGAAGAACGTACAGACACAAAATACATATGTGGAACGTTGCATCAGAGAGCGAAGTTTCGAGGAGATCAGGAACAAAGTGGACGGAGGAGAGAAAGAGAATCCACGGAGAAAGGATGAGAGAGGTGTGGAGGATTAGAAAGAACACTCGAAAATGAGTCAGGATGCTTTGCGTAATCCAACCGGGTCTATACGCACCTAATAATAATAATAATAATATAATATATATATATATATATATATATATATATATATATATATATATATATATATATATATATATATATATATATATATATATATATATATATATATATATATAACAGAGAGCTAATGGCAAATTTTGTTTCAAGGCCGGCAAAACTTTTACAGAAACATTTGAACCGATGAAAAAGGTTTATGGTGATGATCGCTTATCTCGTACACGTGTATTCGAGTGGTATAAGCGAATTTAGGACGGTCGTGAAGCTTTGTAAGGCAGGCCGGCAAAAAAAAACAAAAATCGCGATGAGTTGGTGGAAAAAGGGCGTGAATGATTTGACGTGACGAAATTTTGATAAAGCATTTAAACAAAGGACCAAGAAATTGCTCGCGTTGAACGTTGCAAGGACCTTATTAAAACAAACAGATGGGACTGTGCATTCCTGGAATCGATTGTTGTAGCTTGAAGTAGAATCCTCAAACATGGCGCCAAGTGCTACGTGAACAATATACGTTTCCAGGAGTCACTAGAGAAGACAATGTTGATTTGTTTTTCCGATTCTAAAGGTATTATACTTCGGCAATTGGTTTCACAGGGATAAAATGTGACTGGTGAATATTATCTGGATGTTATGGAGCATTTGTGGAAGAGAAGTTGGTTTTTGTTGCAGGATAATGCACCATCTCACACAACCGTCGCGGTTCGTGAATTGTTGGAAAAAAAACAAGCCTGTGAGCTTCAATATCTTTCGTATTCTCCTGATTTATCACCGTGTAACTATTTTTTGTTCTCTAAACTCTAACTGGACATGAAAGGAACGTTTTATGACAATGTTATACATGTCCAAGAAGCCGTGACGAAGGTCATTGAAGCGATTTCGAAAAACGACATAAAAAATCTTTGTTAGCATAGGTTGAACATGCTCAACGGTATCTTGTTGGCCAGTTGCCATGACTGTGGAAGAACCAAAGATCGATCGACTAGAACCGCATGCCAGAAATGTCATAGCCTGTGTGTAATGATCATAAATACTGAGTCTGAATAATCTCAATAAGTGCACTAAAGAAGATAAAATCGCAAATTCATAGTTTCTATGCCAATTTTTTCATAATTTTTTAAGTTTAAGAAGAAAATATTTGTTTTGTTTTATGAGAGAAAAGATAATAATTTTTGTTTTCAATATAAGCGTCAAGAAAGACTGATTACGTATAAAGTATGTTATTTTTTTATTTTACTACCATAGCGTATAACCCATCAATTATTTTGGGGCACAGACGTGTCCTGTGCCTGTAACTATGTAATTATTTGTAGTGCATATAACGGAGTGATTTTGGGTTGGACAGCATAATAAACACAATAATATCCCTATCAGTTTAAAACGAAAAACTGTTAATACATGTAATGTGTAATGCCGGTTGACTTATGGCACAGGACTCTTACATCACATAATGTAAAATGGAAAGCTCGGTGCTAAGGATCACATTGAGTTATAGAGTTAGAAGAGAAGAGATCCGCAAAAAACGAACGTAGACATAACAGACAAGATAATTAAATCAAAGTGGCGGTGGGCTAGGCAAGGGATAACACAGAATGGCGACAGATCGACGAAGAAGATCACCGAGATCAAACAAGAGAAGCCAAGGAAGACCACCTACCTGAAGGACGGATGATCTAAAACAAAACTGGATTGCAACTGCACAAAATAGAAAAGCGTGGGAACCCCAGGAGGCCTTTATGTTGGACATCGGAAAATTTGTGGCCGATTCATGATGATGCTGATGAAAGTTACTTCATGGTCCGCAGAAATTCTTTTCGTGAACTGGATTTTGAAAATACTGCTTTTAACGGGATATATAGAGAGACCTGTGCGACGACACCACGTTCCAGTGCTCGGTCACCTTACAGTTACAAGTATGGCAAGCAGTGGTAAAAAAATTAAGACATACCATTTCCATTCTGAGTGGGAAGAACAATACGTCTTTACAGAAAGTAAAAGAAATTGAAAGGCACCATAAAACAATCAACATTTTTAAAATTATTAGACAAAAATAAGGCTGCAACTGAAGCTTCCTATCGTGTGTCGCAATGATGCAACAATGCAGTGCAAGTCGCAAACAATGCAACTCAGTGGCGGCTCGTGAGGGAGGGCGTTCCACAATCTCATGTGGAACACACAACCTGCGTGTCCGCCAAAATGAGCAATGAAGAATCTTGCATAATGAAGCAATCTTGCAATGAAGAATGCATAACTCCCGACTACTGTCGTTTCTTGGATACAGTCCAAATAAATCAAAAACTCAGTGGCAGCTCATAAGGAAAGGCGTTGGGGCGCCGCCCCTCCAGCCTTTATCACAGTAAACAATTTTTTAGAGCAAAACACCATCTTTTATTTCCGTACAGTTTCTTTCCTTTAACTCATTCTCCTGGTTCAAATCCTGTATAGGGTTTCGGGTTTCAACAGCACGAAAAGTAAAAAACGAGGAAGGGGAAATCAAACAAAAAATCTTCAGCGGCACTATTTTCTTCTACGCCCTCCCACTTTAAAAACCCACGAGGCGCCACTGATGCAACTTTCTGCCAGTGATGAGACGAGTAGAAGTAATGAGTAGTGATATTTTTTTACAGTTAACGCGTGACTTAGATATCTGTACTTATTTGCCCTGCAACTTGATGAATTCACAGCTGTGGTTGATACAGGCTGTTTTCGTCAGGATTATTTTTGAAGATTGAATTGAAGATTATTCCACTAATTTTCTGGTGGATATGGCAGAGAGATTGAATGAACCTAATTTACAGCTTCAGGGGGGAGACAAAGAATAAAAGCGTTCACCAAAAAGCTTGAGTTTTGGGAAGAAAACCTAATTAAATGCGACACCAAGCATTTCCCTGTTATTTCAGGAAAGATATCTCAAAATCAGTTGCAACCTTACGACAGTAAATACCATAAATAGAGTGTAAATAATATCGAATTTGAAGGATTCCTTTAAATTTCGTTTTAAAGATTTCAACGTCATCGCACCAGTGTTGCGATTTGTTGACTCATCCTTCATGGAAAATAATATTGAGCAATTTGCCACTTGAGTTATGCAGCATTTTGGCGAGGATAGGACTACAACAGAAATTGAAGTTATTACGCTGCAAAATGATTTAACCTTAAAATCCTTGGAGTTAAATACAAAATGTATCTGGCCTTTAGTAAGTACAGACAAATATCCAGTTTTAGTAAACGTTGCCTTAAAAGTGAAAGCATTATTCAGTTCGAGCTATTTGTGTGAATCTTCTTTCTCCAATATGAAAGTGATTAAGAGCAAATATCGCAACCTACTTACAAATGAACTTTTGGACGGCTATAACGAACTATACCGTCAACATTATAAAAAATTGTTGCGGAGTCTGAGTTTCAGCCTTCTCATTAAAATGATATTTTGATCTACCTTTGATTTTATTTAAATTTTGAAGACGTTACTTTTTTGTTATTTGCAAGGGTCATGCGATTTTAATTTTTAAAAATATGACATAACGTTGCGTCAAAAGTGTGATTATTTTTCAGACATATACGATTTGTACCAGGTGTCCCATTGAGGATGGATCGCGGTCGTATCTTGAAAACTATTGATCCCACAGCTTTGGGGAAAAAAATTGTACTAAAAATGATCATGAGAAATTCGCCAAAAATATTTTTAAACTTCTAAAACGACCGCAAGAGGGCGTGACGAGCTAAACATTTTTAAAAATCATAAAATAATAAAAGTGTTAACCGAGTAAGAAAAATTCTCAGTTATTAACTGAGAATTTTATTTTTTAAATAAAATTGTTGCGGTTGCGATTGCGACCTAAATATTAAGACCAATTTTTAACTTAATATTACGGTAAAAATTAAAACTAACTGATTTTTTTCAGAAAAATCGAAATATCGTTTCTAATTTAATTACATAAGCGGAAAAAATGCCTTTCCCCAATTGTTGCATTTTCTCTTTTGTGGTGCTTAAATACTACTTGATAGAATATTGAAATCAGTCATTAATAAATATACCTACTCTTTCTTTTAAACTAAATGAATGGATGAATGAAATTATGTGTTTTAGGGTTTCCAAATAAACGCATGCAATCCTTAGGTACATTACATAAAGAGTGTGAGAAGGGAACCATGGAAACAAATTAAAACAGTCAAATTAACTTGTCAGTTTTGAAATGCATTACATTTTCAACATTGCATTTATTGATTATTAATAATTATTATAGTAATATCTAACAATGCCTTTTACGAATAACGAGGCCTTTAAACACGCTCCAAATTAATATGGCACGAAGAATTTGGACCAGTCCTAAGCCTGGGTAAAGTGTGAAGGAAGGCAAACATTAGGTTAATATTTTTTTAACTTAATGCAGGTAGTAGTGAAATAGTAACTGATTTTTTCAGAAAAATCGAAATATCTCTTGACATGTCAGAGATATCGATTTCGGATTTTCACTGGATTATTCCTCTTTAAATTACCTTTCTTGCATGTTGTAAAATCTGTACCATTCCATTTGAAAAAACTGAACAAAACTTCAAAAAACTATTGTTGAATGTAACGCCACCTCACGGTTTCATTTATAAACTAAATACTTTATCTCCTAGATTATCTGATTGTCCCAGCAATTGCCTTTTAAATGAATCCAAATTGAGGAAAATCGGTTAAGGCAAACGGACATTAGACGACTTTTTATCTCAATAGGTAAAACTCCCCGCCACCCCACGCCCCTCTATTCGTTAAATTACGACAAAATGTCATAAAACAAAGTTGTAGGAGACAGTTAGCTAATTATAACTGAGAATTAGAACTATAACTGAGAATTAGAATTATAACTGAGAACTAGAAAAAATCCAGTTCACGAAAAGAACTGCGAACGAACCATCAAATAACTATGAGAAGTTAAAACTTGTGTAGTGCATCAGATATTAACCTGCCTCACTTCCAAAGGAGAAGCTCACTTCCCAAGTGTCGCCAGATCGAAAGCAATGCCACCAGTATCATTACTTTCATTTCTACACCGTCAATAATTAGTTTACAAATATACAACAGAAAGATTTCCGCAGTTTTTTCTATGCAGCTTCAATCCCTGATTAGTAGTGAAACCTTTCAAGCAGATATCACAAACATAAGGTCTTTCTCCCGTGTGAGTCCTAATATGCACTTTGAACGGTGCGCTTTGCCTGAAGCTTTTCCCGCAGTATTCACAGCTGTACGGTCTTTCACCAGTATGGATCCTCTGATGACAGTTTCTCTCGCCTGACTTTGAGAACCGTTTGTCGCAGTAGTTGCACGCATAAGGCCTGACGCCGGTGTGAACCCTTTGATGCACCACCATTTTGTTTTTCTTCGAGAAACCCATGCCACAGATGTCGCACAGGTGAATCTTCTCCTTGGGTGGTTTGGGAGTGGCATGAACCTGTTGCATGTGTCTTTCCAGTGAAGCAATAGAAACAAATCTATTTCGACAGTAGCTGCATTCTGTAGTGTGATTTTTACCCAAGATTTCCACTCGGTGAGCTTTGAGTTGATGAGTGGTGACAGACTTGGAATAAGTAAACTGAGCTCCACAAACGATACAGGAAAACGGTTTAAGTCCCAGATGGACATTGCCGTGTTCCAAGCATAGCGTTTTGCTGTGGAATCCTTTCCCGCATACTCTGCAGTTATACATATAACGTTTCTGATGCTTGATGTTGATGTGCTTCATAAACAGGGACGCTTTGGAAAACTTCATGTCGGTGCAGACAGGACAGCTGAACTGTTCGTCTTCGTTATGGGTAACTTTCAAGTGACTTCCTAACTGAAACAAGGTCTGGAATTTCTCCTCGCACAACGAACATTCAAATATCTCCCCATGAGCTTTCGTATGTTTCTCCACCTCATCCTTATCTTTAAATTCTGCCGAACAGGTATTACAAATAAAAATTTCTTGTATTTCGTCGTATGTATAAGTATGTTCTTCAACAAATTCTTTAGTAGAATGTTCCTTCCGATGTTCTTTCAGTTCTTTCAACATGGTAAACTTCAAAGGACATTTCTTGCAATAGTATAGCTTCTTACCATCCTCGTGATCGTGTATTTTGTACCTTTTTGGTTTGATTTCACTGGAAGACTCTTGATAATTACACTCTCCGTTTTTCTTATGTCTATTCAACAGGGTTTTAGTAAGGAACTTTTGAAAGCATCTATCACACTCGAAAAAGAACGTCTTCGTTCGTTTGGGTTTGTTTGTTGGTGAGTACTCTTCACATCCATTTCCTATCATTTCTTCGTCGCTCTCGTACTTCAAAATACTATCTAAAAGTTCCCTGGCTTTCTGTTTTTTTGTTCTTTTTAAGTTGGGTCTAGAACGAAGCTTGATTTTAAGCGAAGGGTTGTTTTTCCTAAAAAATGTTCAAATTAGATTATTATTGAGCATAACTAGAAAAATGTAATATATAAATTAATGAAACGACGAAATGTTACAACAAAGTTTTATTAAATACAATCAATGATAAATAACTAAATTCTATTACACTTATTTCGATATTTTTAAGCATAGGTACACTACTGGCCAAAAGTTGAAGACCAAATTTAAAACTTCCCAAAACTTTTTTTAATTACCTAATTATTATATTTTTTTTAACTCGGTTTAAAACTAGCTTGATAATGGTTTACCGAAGATAAGAAGGAAAATAATAAATAACTACAACCGAATTTTGGGTTCACTATACTTTTATTCTATGATGTCAAGTAATTCCGTTTTTAGAAATCCCGTTTTCGTTTTGTTTAAAACATTATTCATTATTCAAAATAAGTTTGTGTTGTATTATGCAGAAAATATATATATATATATATATATATATATATATATATATATATATATATATATATATATATATATATATATATATATATATATATATATATATATATATATATATATATATATATATATATATATATATATATATATATATATATATATATATATATATATATATATATATATATATATATGCCCTTTTGTGGATCAGACCTTAACTTGGTAAAGGGGTTTGAATAGGGCAATGAAACCTATATTACATTGGGATATCATTGGTCTATGTAAAACATAGACCTATATACTCGGGGTACGGAGAATGGACGATGGGCTGGAAGTGGATTCCTAATCAATGGAAAGCTAAAGACAGTGTAGTTAAATTTGAAAGTATATCTGCAAGAGTATAGAAGTAATATAGATCAATTCTTCTGTTGGAACGTTTGGTGTGAAATACTAAACTTGAAGAGATTTACCACTAAACACCAAAACGCTTTTTTGAACTGCTCGACGCACGTTTCGCTAACCATGTTAGCATCATCATAGATTAAATCATCTCCTGATGATGGTTAGCGAAACGTGCGCCGAGCAGTTCACACACAAAAAAGCGTTTTGGTGTTTAGTGGTAAATCTCTTCAAGTTTAGTAATATAGCAATAATATATAGTTGGGTTTGACGGAGACGCAGGTTGTTGAGCTTTCCACATGAGATTGTGGAACACAACGGTCGGGGGTGTATAACTCCTGATTACTGTTGTCTCATTGGACTCAATCCAAATATTCAAAAAACTGCAATTATAAGCCATCCGACGAGAAGTCGGCAAAAGTGTGGGTTGTTTGATTGTGGAGAGGGACTCCCTATTGTTGACGAGAGAGCATATGTCGGTTCCCTGATAAATTTAACCACCAACAGACGAAACATCTGTCCTCCAATGTGGGGGGTGGGTGGGGCTTCCTCCCAGTCAAGCAACTAACGAATGTTCATTTTGGCGGAGACGCAGGTTGTTGAGCGTTCCACATGATATTGTGGAACCCAACGGTCGGGAGTGTATAGCATTGGACGCAATCCAAAGATATCAAAAAACTGCATATATATATATATATATATATATATATATATATATTATATATATATATATATATATATATATATATATATATATATATATATATATATATATATATATATATATATATTGTTTAATTGATTGATTCCGATATAAAACTATTGAGAGTTCACGTTACAATTAAAAAAAAATATTTCTTTAAAAAAAATTGTAGTGGTCTGAATCTTTTGGCCTGGGGTGTATAAAATAATATTTAAAGTGCAAATTAAAATACAGAATTCTTATGATAAAAACTTACAATATTCTTGAGATTAAGTAACTTTATCACAGATGTTTAAAATGGCAAGATTTTATGGATTTTCAGAGTAAATAGTGGTCGTATTAATATGTGTACAAGGCAGTCCACGGGAGGTTTTTGAAATGGGTATTACTCGACTTGTAGAGGGAGAAGGGGCCTATGGTAGGTGTCTTTCGACTCTCTCTACGACGCTGTTTAGTATCCATCATATCCTTGGGGGTTCAAAAGCACCGCGTGTTTGCTTGTAATACGTATGTCAAAAGTGGTGAGTCCTTGATTAAAATACTCTTTATTCGTCACTTCAATACAGGACGTCAGAGTGGAATCCCCAACCGCAACATCATTCTGGTGGGTACCTGTACTTTGAACGAAGGGTTCATTAATGAAAACAAATCCACTTGGTTCTTTTAGACAGGCGTCCATACATTTTCGGAACATTTTTTTTTAAGTAGATAGAGCTATAATAACCGTTAATGCAGTTCGCTATGCAATAATAATTAAAAACTTCAATCCAGACTTTTGGATACGATGAATCAACAGGAGGGATGGGTGGTTTCAGCAAGAAAGGGCCATAACCCATATGGCCTGATCTGGAAGAATTGAAGACAGCTATACGTGATCGAATTGATGAAATCGATAAAGGAACGTTGAGAAAAACGGAGGAAAACTTTCGAAAACGGTTCCAAAAGTGTGTTCCTGAAAGTAGTCATCACTTTCAGGTACATTTCCCGTGGACCACCTTGTATAAGAAAAATTAATACTATAGCGATGTCCTTTTTACAGTTATTTAGTGATATAATAATTATTTTAAGTAACAAATATAGAAAAAAACTGTTGGATTGATAAATAAGTTTATTCCCTTTATTTTTGAGCATAGATCAAATGTGATGGATTTTTGTTTTCCCTAAGCGCTACTGCGCAATTTAATTGTTTAGGTTTTATACAACCTTTAGGCTAAGTTTTACACAACCTTTATGTGAATGCACAAGTAACTAAAGTAAGTTTTGTGTAGCTGCCACCATAAAAGGCTATGACGTGCATCATCATCGAAGCGGGCTGTTCAATCAGAAGGTTTTTTAATGCTATTCTAGTACAAATACTAACTGACATAGAAAGTACAACTCTCAGTAGGGGGTGTTCAATTTTAATTGGTAACTTTACTGGCAAATTCAATAATAACCCCTAGTATACATATATGAATGAAATTGAAAATTCACTCATTGTTTCTGCTCTTTCTGCTTATTTAATTTTGTTTTCGTAAAAATGCTGTAAACTGTTAAAAAAATGTCTATTAAGCTAATTGCTACTAACCTAATTAGTATTCTTGTGGTTCTATCGAAAGTTAGCTTAAATATTAGGAGTGAATCGACATTTAGTTGGGTTGAGGATGCTTGCTTGTCATACTTATTGGGTAGATCCTCCTAAGTTGCGTCGCTGAGACTGGTGCTAGGTTAGATTTATCACATCGGTCAATAAGTCACCGGTCTGACATATGGATGCGGTCACTTACGAACAATCCTTACCAGTGGTCGATTGTGGGAACATTCAAACGTCACGTGCCAAAATTTCATGATAATCTGTCTACTAGTTTCTGGGTTGTTGTGATTTAAGTTACTCTACTTTTGTTATTTTCAAAACAATTTGTGTGTTGATTAAGTATTGCTTTTTGATGAAGAAAAACCCGTTGAAAACAATGGCTTGACAAATATTAACCGGACTCTGCCTCAGTAAAATAAATCATAATTGATTGGTATTCTGAATTCAAATGTGGCCAAGCACAATGATGCACCGATGTTACTAAATAAGAAACATTTACAAAAGTATTTCGCAAAACCGTAAAGTAAAGCTGCACGAGATAGCTGATATCATAATGATATCGAAAGTAAGTGTTTTTACGCCATTTTGCATGAACATTTGAGAATGCGTATTGCTGTAGAAATGAGTAATTTTTTACGTTTGTTCACAGCGGATGAAAAACAACACCGTATTGATGATTCTGAGTAATGCTTGGAGCTGTTTAAGCGAAATAAAAAGCATATTTTCATGCGATATGTGACAATGGATAAAACATGGATCCATCACTACACACCGTCAAATCGGCAGTCAGCAGAGTTCTTAGCAGTTAGTGAAAGCCGTCGAAAGCGATCAAAAACACTACCATCGGCAGGCAAGGATACGGCCTCTGTATTTTGGGATGCGCATGGGATATTGTTTATCTTTTACTTTTTGACCGATGGGTTAAATGAGACACTATTGATATACTTTAGTGATGAGTTTAGATTTTGTTGTGTCATCACGGATGTAGAAAGATCAGACGGCTGGGTTTTCTAAAAATTACGGGTTAACTAAAAAAACCTGGTCTGTGTCAATATTAACCAATGTGTTGCTAGATATTTACTAGATATTTAACAAAACATTTGAAGAGGTCTATGTCAGTTTGATGTTAGCGAGATCTCCTGACCTTGGCCTATACAGCATGATTAGAAGGTTAGAAAATTTGCCTCAGCACTCATGAATTTTATAGGCTCTAATACACGAAGATAGGAAGGTACGAAACTTTGCATAATATATTACAAGAAAAAATGACATTATATAATTAATGATCATATATTTAATTAATTTTCATATTATTTAATTAAATAGATCATATTGATAATTAAATTAATGTCAAGGCGTGTTGGGGAATAAGAAGAACAGGGATCCACATATAGAAGGAATAAAAAACGTTTAAAATCTTTGTAATTTTTCTCCATTGTATATTTCTTGTTAGAGTACCATATATATATAGTATAAACTCCTTCTGATGTTGCCAATTTTATGTCGTTTAGTATATTTTACAGTCGTATTTTGCTTATTTCTCAAAACTACACAGTCACTAATGTTTAACATTTCAATTGAATCTGTTGAATCATCTGTACAATCCCTCCAACACACAGATAAATTTGCAAAGGGTCCTCTCCTTTTCGACAATATAAAATATGATATGACAGTTTTCACATTTCACACTTATTTATCACATGAATATCAACTGGGATATAAGTGGAGCCCAAAAAGAAAATATTTGCTTGTCTAAAATGGG
The DNA here is from genome assembly GCA_031761425.1 of Cosmopolites sordidus. Taxonomy (NCBI): domain Eukaryota; kingdom Metazoa; phylum Arthropoda; class Insecta; order Coleoptera; family Curculionidae; genus Cosmopolites; species Cosmopolites sordidus. Next base: position 295,761 of record JARFXV010000597.1, read on the forward strand.
AACCAGTTCGAAAAAGTTAAAAGAAATTAATTCATCACCAATTGGACAATATAATGAATCTTATCGATATCGAACAAAATCGTTTTCGAGACAGAATCAGGCGAAATATGGTGAATGCGCAAGGCTACACGATGTTCCTATATAAATAACGAGAGTTCACAAATCATTAGTCATAAAAAAGAAAACATCTGGAATATTTCAGGCAATTGTATTAAAGATAATTCATTTCGAAGGAACCACCATCTTTAGTTTATATCTAGCGACTTTCAGTTAATTTTTTTCTGGCTTGGAGATCGTACAGTTTCAGAAACTTTGACATTTGTTGTTTGTGGTTTTTATACTTATTTTATAATAAAATGGAAAATGTGAAATGCAAGAGTTATGGTTTGAACACACACAGCTAGAAAAAAAACATTGTACTTTCGATTTAGAACCTGTATTGTAGAGTATAATACATTTGCAAAGGAATCGATGACATTTTGTTTCAGAACAATTAGCAGGAATGGGTATTTCCCCCTGTACGTACACCTTCACGAGTTTTAAGACACAGAGAAATAATAATCAATTAAAACAAAAACAGACAAAGGGTAAATCTTTATAGACTCGCAGGTTTTTTAAAAGCTACCCTGCAGGCAAGTTTCATAAATAACAGCTGTACACTTTCCATTTTTTCTTCTTGCAGTAGACCATTGCCTAGCACAGGTTTGATCTTTGTTCTTTATAATGTTTTCAGTGATTACTTTCAGTTCTACTTAGTGAACATGCTGATATTTTTAATCTTCTCTCACATCATTTTCTGGTATTTGTAGATTCTGAATATATATGGTACATTTGGTGTAATGTATGAAATATTTATTTAGTCAGACGAAATTTTCTTTGGGTTTGATAAATGATGGTCATTACTGGGATTAGTTTGTTATGCAGATTTAATATTTTATGGAACCTTACAATAAACAAGAGTAACGCCTATGAATTTTAAACTGATTATTTCGACCATTTTGTTTTGCAGCTTCAATGATTAGTTTTAAAACTTTTATTGCAGAAATCGCAAACATACGGTCTTTCGTCAGTCTGAATCTTCTTACGAACCTTGACGAGTCATGTTGATTGAACATACTGTTGCGATACTCACAGGAATATGGTTTTTCATTATTTTATTTTAAAAGAGGCTAAACAGGAAATCAATGCAGATGAAAGTATCCTGTATCACTTCGAAAGTGTTCTAGAAGTTTGTTTTTCTCTGTGAACGTTTCCTCGAAGATGCTGCCAAGAAGAACTTTGGCTTGTTCACTTTTTCACCTTATAACAGATCTGCCTATGTTCTCTTAACTATTTTGATTCATAAGTATCTGTAACGTAAGTTCATACTCATTTCTAGATTTTTTTCGTACATTCGAGCTTGGACATTTCTCATTTGGTGAATATCTATCAAATGAACATAGTTGATGTGGGCTTTGAAATTACAAGGATTACGACTTGAACATACATAAGTACACAGTGGACAGTGGCTTCATCCTGGATCATACTTGACAGAATGGATACCCCATCAAAAAATATTTTTGAAATTGTCTTCCCATTCTCAATGACATCTTTTCTGAGGGATCTTTGTATGTTCTTCTGTTTCTATTTTCTCTTAATATTTACTTAGCAAAATAAAAATAATATAAAAAAGCTGAGTTTCGTCACATACTTGATACTCTTCATCCTGTTCTACGAACTTTGATTGCATCTTGAGTATTTGAATGTCTCTTTACGTTATTTACATGGTCATATGCTATCTGGCATACCGGATATAGTTTTTTTTTAATTTTGGGAAGTTTTGAATTAGACTAAAGATCACAGATTCATTCTGGATATTTCTACGTAACTCATACGTTTAATAAGATATTACAATAGAAGGCAATGGAGTTTATATGTTTAAATATACCCAAACATTTCATCGTGTTCTTGTACCATAACACGTGGTGACACATTACTATTAACCACATTCAAATTCACCATTTTAAACTGATTATCTGGACAATTTCGTTTGTGCAGTTTCAACCCTTGATTAGTCGTGAAACCTTTATTGCAGAAATCGCAAACATATGGCTTTTCGCCGGTATGAGTCCTTCTGTGTACCCTGAAAGGAGCATGGTGACCGAATCTTTTACCACAATACTCACACGAATACGGTTTTTCACCAGTATGGACACGTTCGTGAGTTTTAAGGTACGCTTTAACAGGAAATCTTTTACCGCACCAAGTACAAACGAAAGGCAAGTCTCCTTTATGAACTCGAAGGTGTTCGAGAAGTTTAGCTTTTTCCGTGAAGGTTTGTCCACAAGTATCACAAAGAAAAGCCTTGGCAGGTGTATCGCTTTTCACCTTTTTCTTCTTGTAGCAGATCTCCATATGCTCCTTTAAAGCTTCTGGTTTATAAAAGTATCTATTACAAGTTCGACATTCGTTCTCTATTTTGTTTCCGGTAATCCCAACTTGATGATTTCTCACTTGGTGAACGTGTAGATATTTCTGGTATGTAAATCTTTTCTCGCACACAATACAAACGTAAGGTTTCGTTCCTGTATGAGTGTTCTGATGTTCTTCGAAAGTTTTGAAGTGTTTGAAGCCTTTAGCGCATATTTTACAATAAAACGGAAACTTTTTTAAATGAACGTAGTTGATGTGGGCTTTGAAACTGTAAGGGTTAGGATTCGAACATATATAAGTACACAACGGGCAGTGTATTTTCTGTTCTGGATCGTGTTTGGTAGAGTGGATACCCAAATCGAACGGATTTTTGAAGTTTTCTCCACAATCCGTACAACAAAGTCTTTTCTGATGAATCTTTATATGATCTTCTGCTTCCACTTTTTCTTGATATTCAGCCGAACAAACGCAGCAAATATAAAGATCCTGAATTTCATCGAACTTGTACGATGGTTCTTCTTCATCCTGTTCCTCGACATTTGATTTGTGAGTTTTCTTGTGCGCCTTCAGTAGTTTCTGCGTCTTGAATATTTCCTTGCAATATTTACAGGGCCAAATGCGATCTCGAGGAACATCGAGCGTCTCATTCTTTCGTCGATATATTTTTTTTGAATTTTTGGCAGTTTGTTGTTTCAATCTGGACAATAAGTTAGTTTCATCATCATCATCGTCGCCGTCATCGTTGTCTTGAAATTTTTTGTTGCTCTGTCTTGTTCGTGAACTCTTTCTGACAGCTTTGCCGTTCTTCCTAAAAGTGTGTTTACATTAGGATTTAATAAAGAAACAAATATTTTATTTAACTTAGACAATTATTATTAAAAATATAAAAATTACAAAGAACAATTAAAGAAAAATCATTTTTTCAATATGTTTTAATGAAAACGTCATAGTATATTGAAAAATATGAAATATATATTTCACGACTTATTAAAAGAAATAAAATTACTCTAATGCAAATTTTATATTATATTGTAAAAGATGTTATTATACAGTAGGTATAATTTACAGTAGTAGTAGGTATAATTTTTAATTATAAATAAAATTTTATTTAAATTTTAAATTTAAAATTTAATTATAAACAAATGCGAAATAAGTATTTACATTTAAGATCAAATTTGCTACAAAGTATAACTAAAGATTTCGAACAGAATAGCATATATATATATATAAACAAATAGTATCTAACAACAAACCCAGTATATATTTGAATTAACTGAAAATATACCCTCTGTATAGCATATCTTGATTACAAAAATCGATACACTTTTTGCTTGTTTACATTTATGTTTATGTATAATATTGCTAAAAATATAGCAAAGTAAATAGTACAAAACTTATTATTTTTATTATGTGAGGTATTTTTGTATTGTTTCTGAGCTAGATTTCTTAGGATTTGGGTTAAAGATGCTAAAATGACATTAGTTCCTGCATCATGTCGTTTCTAGCATTTATTTTAATTTAGAAGGGGCGAGATTGCTATAAAATAAACATGTCTCAATCCGTTTAGGGTAATTTTCGATGATTTTTCAGCACATTTCTGCTGGTATCTCGGCCATGATTTCCCCCGATGAATGTTGGTTTTCAACTTATCAAGACTTGGCTATTGTCTATGTAAACACGACAACACCCGATTATAACGCGCACCAAATAGTCACCTTTTGCGGATGCAATGAACCCTTTTTTCAGAGCTCGTTTTTCAGAGTCGCGAGAAATGAGCTTCAGCCTCATCGCTGAAGAAAATTTTGTCCGACCCAATCGGCGTAGCTCGGCGGAATTCATTTTTTGCGTGAATTGAATTTTGTAAGTTCAAATACAAAATACGCCATAATGTGCCGTATGACAAACCCACGGACTGTGAACGCCGAGGGATCGATACATTTTGGGTCTTCAGCCACACTTTCACTAGCAGAAGCGATATTCTCCATCGAGAGAGCTTTACGATGATACACATGTCTTACCATATTTGCAACAGACCTAGTATTTTCAAATTTCTTGACTGTGTTGGACATTGTGTGCTCAGAAGGATGATTATGGCGACTACTTTTAAATCACTATTTTACAATTCTAACGCGTTGTTTGGTGGTTAAGCGATCCATGATTGTAACAAATCTTAAACTAAACAAATCAAACTTTGGATGACATTTAAGTTTGACAGTTGTCAGAATGCAGGGCTGTATTTTTCGAAACAGGAAATGGATAATCCTGCGCAATCACATATTTAAAGAAAATAAATGTGGCAAGGCTGTCAACGCTGATACCGAATACTCTATAAATGTGTCGTATGTATATATGTGAGTGTATTTTGTGTATATACGCTCCCTTCTGCATCTTATTGATGTTGGAAAATAATAAAAATAAAAATAACTTGGAAATGCCATTTGATCAAGATCAATTGCGCAAAATTGCGACCAATAACGCAAAAAAAGTATATCGGGAATGAATGACGTAAAAAATTAAAAACTGAAGACTCTCCTTACCTGTGTAGTGGTAGGGCTAGATTAGTTAGGAAATAATTTAAAGTGTTGTTAATGTAAAAGAAGTTCTTTCATTACAAAAAATAACTAATGAAAAACGTTTAGGTTTTCATTCAATATTGTATATATCTTGAGATAAATGTTGTATTATAACTAAAGTTCCAGCTGGCAAAATCTTTGAATATCAAACTAACAGGAAAGAGCCTTCCGCAGATTTATGCACATATAAATGGGGGCGGAAACGGCTTTGGAATTTTGGTAGTTGATGTCAACAATTTAGAAGTTTAGCAGTAGATTTGAGCAGTTTTATTTTGCTTTAATCAATAACAAGTACCGAATAAGTGTACTGGAATACTTTTTTTGTGTGTTCTAGTATAAATACATATTAATACTTACTATATTGACAATAAAAACAATAATATCGGAAGTAAGACAATGACACAAAAATATGGTTAGTTGTGCGTCTTGTGGTTGTTCCCTGGCACGAAAAAATAAAAAAGTACTAGTATTAAAAAGTACTTTTAATACTAAATTTGTCAGTTACTTAGAAATAAAAACGTATTTTGTTTAAATGAAATTTTAAAGTTATGCAACCAACAAATTGCCTGGTATGCATAGGCGTAGTCAAATTGATATTACGTGAACTAATATAATTATGATTTTTTTATTTTTTTTGTATTTTTGGTCAAATATTATCCTCAGAACAATTCTAGAATATACATTATTTTTATAAAAAATATAAATTTATATATAAAAATGTTGAACAATAGAAACATTGACAATAAAAGCAATAATATTGGAAGTAAGGTAAACACAAATATGGTTAGTTGTACGATTTGTAATTGTTTCCTGACACGAAAAAATCAAAATTCACTTATAAAATTCACTTACATCACTTACAGGATCATACGCTCCTTCCTGTAGTTTTATATTCAAAGGAACATACATATGGTAGTGTCTACCGTTGGGCTGCACGTAACCACAGAAACTATTTTTTAGTTTCCACGGCATGTGGGGAAAAAGTCTGAAGTCCAGGGTGTGGTAGTCCGCAAGCGAACTTTTGCCCCATCAGAACCGTTTGTAATTTTTCTTATACGGTTTATTTGATTGATAAAAGATTGATTTTGATTTTATAAAAGATAAACAAATAGGAAAACATGTACGGAAGAAATGGTTCAAACAGCACGGACAACACAAACAACACGAAACAACAGAACGACAACGAATAAATAAAGGTCGCAAAAGAGCTTGGAATAGATGAATGTACTCTACGAAAGAGATTAAAATCGGGTCATGGTATTGATAGCTTGGGAAGATATGGTAGTATTTTCTCAGAGGAAATACCTGCTGGATAACAAGAACTTTAACAAGAAGGATCGGGGTCAAGCAAACACCTTTAACACCAGAGAAGTTGGAGCCTGCAATTAGTTCAGCAGCATGCAGATAAAAACTTCCAAAACGAGAAGATGAACAAAAAGAAGAAGGGGAGGAAAGAAATCGTTAATACTTTCTAGCACTCCTAATAAATTAAAACTGGAAGGTCTGGGTGAAGAGAAGTTGAGAAAGTCAACGCGTGCCAAAATAAAAAGAAAAACTACAGAGATTGCTACGAGTGAATCAAAAAAGAAGGTTAAGGTAAAGGAGAAACTATCTGATGCTGTGTGTCCAGAATGCCATGAATCCTATGAAGACGCTCCCATTGAAGAAGTGTAAGGTATGCAAAAAGTGGTGGCATGAAGAGTGTACGTCGTATGAGAAAATTGGGGATTTTCAATTCGATTTATGCATTTAAAGCGTGTGCGGATATTTGCGCCACATTAATCGGACTTTTGCCCCTCATATAGAGCAAAAGTCATGTTTTTTATGTCATGACATTTTTATTTATTAATAGATACGATTTTCTTGTTTGTCACGACAATGTATTGTTTTACGTAACAGTTGGATGTAATATTTGAATTCTGCATGTATTAAAAGTTTTTCTTTTCGGATTTGTGGTTTTTATAATCATTTAACTATTAAGTGCGTCATTTTGCTCTACTCTACTCTAAATCAGAAGCATATCGTGATACTCTATAAATACACGCACATGACGTACACTGAAATTATACATAAATACACGCACTGACGTACACTGAAATAATTTTTGTTGCCACATTACACTCTTTGTGGTGGGGATCATCTTAAATAGTCAATGATACATTGTCATATCGATGTTTCCTGATGTATAGCGTGATTTGTAATAAAAAAAATGTCTTAACATATAACCGAGGTAGCCGATACTTGATGGAAATTCATTTTAAATCAATAAGAGATTAACATCTAAAAATGTCCCCTATATTTAAAATTGTATGTATAACAATTGTTTCGACTTGCAGTGCCTTTTTCAAATACAAACTATACTAAACTAAGAGTGAGAAAAGTAATTACAACCTAAAGTGTCCATCGACCTAATAATACCATAAAACATGATAGTGGGGAAATCCATTTTTTTGTCAACGTCTAGGCGGACAATATAAGTTTAATAACGGTGAACCATTCAAGTCTAGCTGGTCATTTAGCAAAATATTCAAATTTTTCCCATTTATTATTTTCTAGGCTCTCTAAAAGATTGAATTTTTTGGATTTATTCCCATTATGTAACATTATAAAATTATCATTGAAAATATGCTTTTCTAACATGAAGTAGTTAGCATAATGAGAATTATTTTGTTGTTTAGTATAACTTTTATGTTCGTTGAGCCTAGTAGAGAAAGATCTTCCTGTTTGTCCAACATATACTTTAGGACACGACCCGCGAGTGCAGATGTATGTGGATGACATTCTAATTTGTTTTACAAGTTCTGGTAGATAATTAAATCAATTCTTAACCCACATAAATTCTTTACGTAAAAACAATAAATTCACAGTTGAAGAAGAGCAACATAATAGTGTTAACTTTTTAGACTTAACTATTACTAGAAAAGACAATAAACATCACATACAGAGTTAGTTATATACAATAAATCTTGCCATCCTTATTCACAAAAGATGTCATGTCAATAGATCCATGGGATCATGTCCCCATGTCCATATATAATTATAATAAAGAATTGAATGTCATCAAACAGATCACAGTAAATGACGGATACGACCCAAACATTATAAATAAAATAATTAATAAAAAAATTATAAGAAAGCCATTAATTTAATATATCCGGCCAATAATATCAAAAATGCAGGGTTTAAAACAATTACATATATGGGAAAAGTGACCAAATTGGTATTGAGCTATTTATCCAAAACAAACAAACAACTACGCCTCATTAAAAACAATATAAATCAAGTGATTTCAAAGAATTGTTAATTACATGTACGAGACTTATTGTCGTTACATCCTGTACGTATGAGTTTAAAATGCAAAAAAAAACAATATCAATATTAGATATTTTTATTTAATCATATCTAAAACACAAGAACGATTAAATCTATTGATCTAACAATTGATAATGTTCAGATAGTCCATCTCTCTGCCACTGCAATTATTCATGTGAGATTTCCTGCTCTGATTAGTGATGAACGCCTTCTTACAAAACTTACACTCGTACGGTTTTTCGCCGGTGTGTAATCTAAGATGGACTGAAAAGGGACCAGGCTGTCTGAAACATTTACCACAATATTCGCAGGAGTATGGTTTTTCACCAGTGTGAATTCTTTCGTGTTTCTTCATGGTATCTTTTCCGTTAAAGGCTCGTCCGCAATAGCGACAGATGAATGGTTTCACTCCCTGATGCATCGCTTTGATGTGACGATCCAAACGATACCGTGAAATGAAATTTTTGCCGCAAATGTCACAAAGATATACTTCGTTTATTCTAACGTTAGGGCTTTCTAATCTAGCTCCCATTAATAGTTCACTATCCACAGTCACTCTGTGACAATATTTTTGATGATTCCATAACCTGGTGTGTTGAGAGAAGGCTTTTTTACATACGATACACTCATGGTTCTTCTCTTCAGCCTCTTGTGCATCTAACATTTTTTGATGATCGGTCTGAATATGATATTCCAACTCAGATTTGGACGCAGTTTGAAACCGACAACAAGGGCACGTCATAATTTGAGAGTCATCATGAATCGCGCTATGATATCCTAATTCAAACAATGAGTCGAAGTTTTTATCACAAGTTTTACAAATATACAAGAAGTGTTCTTTCACATGTTGATCTATATCTGACTTCAAGCTAAATTCTGAAAAACACTTCCCGCAAATATACATCTTCCTGGATTTGTCAAGGTGGTAAGGTTTCTCCAGACTGAACGAAGTTGAATAATTAGAATGTTGATGCCTCTTTTTAGATCTTTTTGGTTTCGTGGTCAACTCAGGGTTCAAAATGCACTTTATCAGATGATCGTTGAGTAATTCCTCGGTGGAAAACATTTGAGGACATTGCGAACAAGGCCAAAAACATTTCTGTTCAGTTTCTTTCGTAGATCTTTTCGCTATTTTGATGTTCGTCTTGGACAGCTTGGATATTAAATCAGTACTTAATTGTTGAGCTTCTTCTTTCCTTTCAGATTCTTTACAATGGATGCTTTTTGGTGATCGCCTACTTTTTGAAACAGTTTTGTGATGTTTTGATCTTCTCGTACGTTTTTGTTCTATTTTATCATCAATTGGTTGTGTTTTGGTTCTATTACATTTAGACTCCATGTGTGTTTTTAACGAAGCCAGGTTGCGAAAGCGTTCGTAGCATGAACTACATTGCCAGGATATTCCTGTAATTTTAGTGTCCGTTTGAACTCGTTTTTTTGCCAATCTACAAAAAAACACAGTTAATATATATTTTAAGGAGGTGAAGAGAAATGATAAATAATAGTAATATAAGGGAAGAAATATAATTCACATGAGTAATGTCGTTTTTTTTTTAAATTTTAAAAACATTGCCCTCAAGTAAAAAATTTTTAATCACATTTACCCACCCTCAGGCTAAAAAAGTGTTACTGTCAGTCTGGTGTGATTTTACAGGAATTAATCCTGATAAAACTATAAATGATAGAGACAGCTTGATAGACTAAACATGGCTTTGCAAAACCTCATAGTGCCACAATTACACAAGCAAAAATTAAAGAGTTCGGTTGGGAAATACCTCCTCAACCTCCGTATTCACCTGATGCTGCACCGTCAGATTACTATTTTGTCGGACCAATAGAATATTTTATTGGTGGAAAAAAGAGAGATGGATGACGATTACACAGGTCGACATGATTGTTGTAACATTGACGAGAATGCCTTTTTTGTTTCTCATTTAGGTAGTTATTAAAACACTTTTTAATGGGAATGGCCAAGCACGTCCCATTTTCGAGTACCTTCTCCTTTATATCATGGAATCATTGAAATTAGTTGTACCTGACTTTGGACTGGACAATTACGAATTGACACAAGACCGTAGATGGGGTATTTCCACAGTATTCTACGAACTTTTAAGGCCAGTTTTATTGTTTTTTATAGTTTAGTTTATTTCTGTCTCGTTTACAGTACAGTCATGTGTTTAAATGGATTTTATATAAAATCTAGTCGTGGATTTTGCAAAAATTTTGCGGATAAGTTTTATTATATATGCGGACGATTTATTTTAAAGTCACAAGCTAGATCTATATCTGAGGAAGTCAGAAGTACTGACCATGTAAGTGATTGCTACTTTTGTATCACTAAAACAGAATGGATTTCAAAAAGGCAAAGGGACAAAATTCAGAATCCAAATTTGCCTTCTGCACTCAGGTCAGTTCCTCAAAGCCAGGAATACCGGTAACGATTGCGCCTTAAAACCCGGACAACATGTTTCCCGGTTCCTGAGCATACCAGTTGTGACGCAACATTTTTAAAAACCATCAGTGAACATCACTTAATAACTTAGAATAAATTAAATTATTTGGTACGAGACCTGAGATTGTCAAAACAAAAATTGGAACTTCTATGTTCCAGATTTCAACAGTGGAACCTGTTAGATAAAATGCAAGCGTTTCACTTTACCGAAACGTGAAAATTTTCACGATGGTTCAATTAATGGTTTCGATGGTTTAATGAATGGACTTAATATGTAACATGTATTTTCCGAGTGGAGTATTTTCATAGATTCGTCGAAATACAGCCTAACAGCAATCTTGCTTTATAATGGAAACAAGAACCCTTCCATTGTTTTAGCTCATTCAGTGACAATGAAAGAAACCTATGACAACATAGCAACCATACTAAATCGCGTTAAATATGAACAGTATCAGTGGGAAATCTGGGGGATTTAAAAGTGATGGTTTTACATGTTTATATTAAATAAAGATTAGATTGTAAAAATATGTTGTCTCCCTTTGTAACAAAGAAACTGTACGTGTTACAGTAATTAGCTTATTATTTTCGGATTTAGAATTATAAAATACTTCATAGACACCTATTTTCATCAATGTTACCTCAAAAAAGTTCAAATTTGTTGACCTGTGTTCAATAATCAATAACGATGGAAACTAACTTGAAGGGATTTACCGCTTAATTCAATCTCAGATTGAATCATCTCCTGGTGACGCTAACATGGCTAGCGAAACGTGCATCGAGGTGATTTGATGCTAAGTGGTATATCATTTCGAGTTTAGTGTTTCACAACGAAGGTGAAGACGTATTGAATAATGATGGGGCGTCAAAAGTATCAAAAAACGACATTACTTACCCCCTTTATAAAAATACATGTTCTAAATCTAACGTCTATATTTGTTCTCTAACATTTAACATGAAAATAAATGTTTTTACAGCTATTATATAAAATATTTGTGAATAGTATACATGTAACATAACACGAGTTGGTCAGTGAAAATTATCATTAAAATTATTCGTAAAAGTATAAAAATCTTTCAGTGACCATATTGTACAGCGTCCTTTCAAAATAATTGATTCCAGAATAATAAAAAAATATAAAAAGCAGAAAGGATACTGCATCAATTATAACTTAAAAGATACATTTTTTTTTAATAAAAAATACTCCGAAATATTCATGATAATATAAAAAATAACAATTTATTAAACAGATAATTTTTATATGTTAAGATAAAGAAACCTGTATATAGTTTTAATACAATTTTTTTATATATTCTTTGGTTTCCATCTTTAAAGTGCGTAATTACCTATAAAAATCTGTTGCTTATTAAATTGTAAACCTATAATTAAATGCACTACTAACCAATATTATATTACGAATCGAAACATATTGTTCTGTATTGTATTTGTTCTATCGTTTCTAAGAAATTTTATACAAATTTCTTTTTTAAAATATTAATTGTAATTTTATTATAAACTCTATCTTAATTATGTTGGCAGTTGGGTCAACGAAATATTTCATTTAAAAGAATTTTGTTTAAATTAGATAACTGCATTTTAATATAACAAGGTGTACAAATTTATTTGATACTAATATTACGAAAATCTTATTAACAAGGTGGATATTGAAGTATGTTCCTTATTCAGACTGAAATAAGACATTAATTGTTTAACAAAAAAAAAACATTTTTATTGTTTGGCATCATCAGGAGATAATCAATCTTCAGATGGTGATTTAATCCAGATTGAATCTCCATATGACGATTGAATCCAGAATGAATTATCTCCTGATGATTCTAATATGGTTAGTGAAACGCGCGTCGAGAAGTTAAAAACGTGATTTGATATATAGTTGTAAATCTCTTCGATTTTAGTGTTTCGCACCGATGGTTCCAATGGGATAATTAATAACAGTTAATGTCAACTCAGCATAATTTCAACTCATCATCAATTTTGATGAATTTTTAACGAATGCAATTTTTCCAATTGCATAATGTGCAATTGGTAGATAAGCAAACTTTTTGAGACTGGGTGTGTGGTACTTGAAGATAAGGTAGACCACGAACAGCAAGATCAGCTGAAAACATACAACTCATAAGGAAACGTGTTGGGGACTTTTAAGGAAGCTGCAGAAATATCAACACCGCGACGTTCTGCGCAACAGAGATGTATTTTAAAACAAGATGTCCATATGCATCAATATAAAACCTAGTTAGTACAAGAATTTAACTTTCATGAGTTACACTTGAGATTAGAATTTAGTCCATTTTAAATTTTGCAGATATACATGAACATTTTGTGCAGAAAATGTGGAGGTCTGAGAAGGCCTATTTTTATTTAAATGGATTTGTTAATAACAAAATGTATATCGCTGACACAGAAAATCTGCCATTGATACATGGAAAGCCCCTTCATAGTGAGAAAGTTACAGTGTGGGGAAGTTTCAGCACAAAGAAATATTGGACCTTTTTTAAAATTGAAGAAGCATGAGCAAAAAACAGGCTTATTAGTTTCAGCAGGATGGTATATATATAGCGTTGCAATGTCAAAAGTCCAATGGCAGCCTGATCTGCGCATGGATTAGGGAACAAACAAAAGCCTGTGACATCATTGGAAGAGTAAAGCAATTGAAAAGGAGATGGGCAGGCCATATAGCGAAGCCATGTGATGACAGATGGACCAAGGCAATCCTGAAGTGGATACCGCTTGATTCCAAACGTCCGCGAAGAAGACCGAAAGCACGATGGATTGATGACATCTTTAAGTATATTGGACCAGAGTGGCAGAGGAAAGCCCAGGACCGTGAAAGTTGGAAGCATTTTGAAGAGGCTCTCATCCTGCAGTGAATCGACACCGGCTGATGATGATATATATATATATATATATATATATATATATATATATATATATATATATATATATATATATATACATATATACATATATATATATATATATATATATATATATATATATATATATATATATATATATATATATATATATGACTGTTTCTATTTTTTTTTTCTTAAGGTATCGAAAATATTATTAGAAATAACGAAAAAGACATACTGTGAAAGTTAGAGCTCTTAATATTAATATTATGAGGTGCTGAACGCAAATTTCCATTTCCCATTTAAATAACAGGAATTTTTTTATACTTTGGAATTTTATAGTGAAATATTACTGAAATATTATGAAAAAGTCTAGAACAATTTTAATTCACAGGTTTACTATACTGTTTTTTTTAAATTTTAGTTGGAAACCTTCTTTGGCGCCACTCTGTGTATATCGATTTAAAAATACTAGTTCTTAGTCTTTTTCTAAAGCTAAACATAAAGATCAAAACAAATTAAAATATTTCAGTAACAGAACAGCAGGTCAGGACGATCTCCTATAGATATCTTTGTTATAAAGAATATAACTGAAATATCTATTTGGTATAATCAACTTTTATGTGTTTCATTGATTTAGGCAATTGCTTTGAAGGCAGATTATCTGAGGAGCAAAGTTTTGTGAAGTATGTGTCCATAAATTTCCCTTATAAACGTTTCCCTTATCTTTGCTCTTTTGGTGGACTGCTTCAAACTAATCAAGCTGAATTAACAGTTCGAATTTGACGTCTACAAAGAAACCAGCAAAGTTTTGACAAAGCCAAATCAGATTTTGATTAAACGAAGGGATTTTGTAAAATTATTATTATTATCGTAGATTACAATATTACATTAAAACAAAAGAAACAAGTCATTTTAGTGTCAAGAATCATGAATATAATATAACGAGAATATAAAGTTATAAAGTATAAAAAGTATATAAACTATAAAATGTTCAGTTACCCTGATGAACTTTGAGATCGATACGATGTTGAGAAAGGAAAACATAGTGAGAATAATTAAAGTATAAAGAATGAGATAGTTCGGACACATACTGAGAAAAGAATACACCAATAAGGAAGACAACAGGTGGAAAAAAATTTAAGAACCCTGAGTGCAGAGGGAATAGTTTGCAAATAGGAGGAGATGGGGGAAGATATTTGAGAAGGCGAAAACTCACAATTATGACAAGGCGACAAGAAAAAATGTGAACCGATCCACTACACTAAAACGATTTGAAGAATTCCTCATATATAAGGAACAGCTACAATTTCATTGAGAAATGTGTTAACTTTGTTGTTGAAATTAAGTTGTACACCCAACAGATATAGTTCAAAAACATTTAGATTTACATTAGATCATATTTTACACATTTAGCATCAAATAAGACATTTATTTTGAATAATCGCAAATATATTTCTATACCTTATTGTATACAGTAATTTATCTTTAACTACAATGAATGGCAACCAAACAAACCTGCATATATTTTAATGATTACGCATCTTAAGATCCTTAAAACACTTAAAACTGAATTCGTTTTTTTATTTGCAAATTACGAGCCTATGGTGCATGCGCTTGTTCTCAAAGTATAAATATTGTGATTATATAACATTGAAAAATATTAAAATTTGTGATTATATATGTATATATGTATATATATGTATATATATGTATATATATGTATATATATATATATATATATATATATATATATATATATATATATATATATATGTATATATATATGTATATATAAATATATATATATATATATATATATATATATATATATATATATATATATATATATATATATATATATATATATGTATATATATATATGTATATATATATATATATATATATATATATATATATATATATATATATATATATATATATATATATATATAGGTATATATATGTATATATATGTATATATATGTATATACATACATATATACATATATATATATATATATATATATATATATATATATATATATATATATATATATATATATATATATATATATATACGAACTAACTATATATATATATATATATATATGAATATATATATGAACTATATATATATATGAACGCATATATATATGAACTATATATATATATGAACACTTTGTTAGGTGCTTGACTGGGGACGAGTCCCACCCATCCCTTCAATTGGAGGCTATATGTTTCGCCTCTCGATGTTCAGGCTCTTCAGGGTACGGACATATGCTCTCTTGTCAAGAATGGGGAGACCCTATCCACAGTCAACCACCCCTACTTTCGCCGATTTCCCGTCGGATGGCGTATATATGTAATATATACATATGTAATATATGTAAAATGTAATATTCGTCGGATGGCGTATATATGTAATATATACATATATACGCCATCCGACGGGAAGTCGGCGAAAGTATGGGTAGGGTGTAGGGAAAGTGTGAATAGGGTCTCCCTGTTCTTGACACGAGAGCATATGTCGGTACCCTGAAGAGCCTGAACATCGAGAGTCGAAACATATGCCCTCCAATTGAAGGGATGGGTGGGGCTCGTCCCCAGTCAAGCACCTAATAAAGTCTCCTTGGACGTTGTCCAAAGAAGTCTTACATTACACATATATATATATATATATATATATATATATATATATATATATATATATATATATATATATATATATATATATATATATATATATATATATGCAAAAGGAAAGCTCCTGAATCTCCATTATATAGAGTGAAACCTCCTGTTACAGATACCTCTAATAGGCGGATAAACTTTTTGAGCAGATACATAAAATTAGAAAATATTGAATTGATTTTTTCACCTCCCAGTTGCACATCTGTGTTCCAACTTCTATATCAGGGAATTATTAAAAGTTTTAATGCTTTTTATAGAACACTTATTGTTAAAAAAAAATATTAACCATTAATACTGCTGAATCGGCTCAAGAACTCTCATGAAAATAAATGTTATTGATGCAATTTATCTTATTAAAAATGCATGGGACCGGGTATCAAAAAATACAATTAAAAATTGCTTTTCCAAATCTGGAATTACACATAGTAACTCTAAAGATCCAACACAGAACGCAGAAGATTCAGATTCAGAAGACGAGCTCCCATTTTGGCTCCAATATGGAAAACTAATGATGATTTCGGCATCGGAACAGATGACAGCATCGGTGACTTTTTCATTGTAGACAATGATGTAATAATGGAAGAAAAAGAGAGCTTGTCTGGTGATTCTTATGCAAGAAACAGTGTCTGATGGAACAGATGATAAACACGCACAGGAAGAAGTCATTCATACATATCATCAGGCAATTAACGATCTGATATCTAAGTTGGATCTCCACTTCCAAGATATTAATTGCTAAAAAAACCCGACAAACAACCCTGCTAGAATATTTTAACCTTTAATCAATAACTTTAATATTTTTGTTTGTATATATATTTATATATATATATATATATATATATATATATATATATATATATATATATATATATATATATATATATATATATATATATATATATATATATATATATATATATATATATATATATATTTATATATATATATATATATATATATATATATATATATATATATATATATATATATATATATATATATATATATTCATTTTCATCGGCAAGTACATGCAGCTGTTATAATGCAGGTGTTTGTAAGATGGACGAAAATAATTACCAATGCTAAATGTAAAAAAAAAAATTCAAATTAACTTGTACACCCAACAGAACAAAACGTTCTAAAACATTTAGATAAATCAGATTTTGCAGAAGTCTAGCACAAAAAATGTATTTAAAATAATCTCAATCATCAAATCTCCATACTATATTGTATACGGGATTAATCTTTGATTAAAACAAATTGTAATAACCTCATACGAACAATAGATCATTTTTACAACTAAAAATATTTTTATTGAAGCTATACGAAAAGAACATTTTATAAACGAAAAAAAAAAAACAATAGATATCAAACCTATAGAACGGTTATGAAAAAGGTTATTCTACTTTTATTCCACTACAAGTTTTCATGTGTAAATTCAGAGATCCTCTGGAGATGTAACCTCCATTGCAAAACTGGCAGATGTACGGACGTTCTCCAGTGTGGCCACGAACGTGAATTCTCAGGGAGCAGGCTTGGTTAAAACATTTGCCGCAGTATTCACACGGGTATGGTTTCTCCCCGGTGTGAATTCGCTCGTGCATGATCAAATAGTCTTTTTTGGTGAAGCATTTCTCGCAGAATCGACAATGAAACGGTTTTTCTCCGGTGTGAATTCTGTAATGTATCTTTAACTTGTCGCTTGTTCCGAATCCCTTTCCACACAAGTCACACAAGTGCCTTTTTTCAGGTTTCTCATCTCCATTTCTGTGCTTTGTAGTAATGTGCTTCAGCAAAGTATCCACTTTGGAGAAAACTTTCAGACATATGCTGCATTGGGTCTTGTGTAAAGTGCCCTCGATGTGAACGGTGTGGTGTCTGACTTGGTGAATTGTCATGTACCTGGAGTAACAAAATGCCTTGTTGCAGACAACACAGATGAATGGTTTAATACCCATGTGTTCATTGTTGTGTTCCTTGTATATAACCGAATCGTTGAAGCCCTTACCGCAAGTACCGCAGGTATAGTAAAACTTGTGATAGTGCACCCGGTTGATGTGTGTCTGCAGGCAAGTTCTTCTTGCAGTCGAGTAGTTGCACAAAGGACATACCATCATGTCATCGCTGGAATGAGTCTTCATATGAACGGCAAACGAGTATGCCTTCTTCGATTCGTGATTGCAGATCTCGCAGGAGTAAAATTCCTCGTGGATTTTCGAAATGTGATTTTCCACCTCTTCCTGCGTTTGATACTCCGCAGAACAAGTGTTGCAATAATACAAATCTTGCTCCTCGTCGTATTTAAACGTGTGATCCTCCGATGTATCGATATTATGAATCTTCGTATGTTCCGTCAGTCCTTTGCGGGAGTCGAATTCCTGCAAACACCTCCTGCATGTCCACAGTTTGTGTTCCTGTTTCTTCCTTTTCGGCTGCTTCTTTTTAGGGGATGCCGTCTTGAAATTTTTGGTTGTTTTTAACGATTTTCCTTTCTTCTTTTTGTTGGTCGGTAGATATTCCTCGTCATCACTCTCCACTTTTATTTTTATCTTTTTGGGTGACGTCTGTTTACGTGTTGATGGTGATGCAGGGGTTGGTTCGAATGCCAGATCGCTTATTTCCATTTCCACTTGCAAGTGAGGACTGTAGGGGTATGTATGGTATGAATCCCTAAAATAAAGTTTTGTGAGTAAACAGTTTACTTAATTATCAATTCACTTATTCCTTCAATATTTTTCTGTACTTACTTATTTGTTTTAACTTGTTCAAAGTAACATCGAAAATATTCATCAGACAATTAAGTGACAAATACAGTTTAATATGACAAAAAAGAGCAGGTAACTAAGGAAGCTAACAACAGTTACCAAGGTTACAAATACCCTGCACTGTATAATATTTAATCATGCACCTGACAGTGCATACAGAGTTTTTCAAAATGAAGGTTTGAAATATTTTGAGTTCGCGAATTAAAATAATTAATAAGTACATATTGCTGTTAATTAGGAATAAAAATATTAATTAATAATTATAATATTTATTATAACTAATTGTTAGATAATTAAAACGAAATACATTTAAAAAAATTAACGAATCTTTTAAAAATATCATAGTGGGTTTACAACAGTGTGTTTTTCAATGGGGATGTATAGAGATATGGACATTAAATTTCTGAGGGTTGGGTGAGGTTCCGAGGTGAACAGAACAGCAGGGAGCAAGAGCGAGGAAATGATTCAAGAGCGAATATTTAAAGGAGACATAGAGGGAAAACGAAAAAAGGGCAGACTGAAACAAAGATGGTCTGACAACGTACAAAAGAATTTAATAGACTTTCTAAGAGCTCGGAACTGGAGGAGATTAGGAGGAGACAGATCTGAATGGAACAAAAAGCTTCGGGTATATATATATATATATATATATATATATATATATATATATATATATATATATATATATATATATATATATATATATATATATGCCTTCTCCAGAGAACACAAAATTGGCGAATACCAGGCAGGCTTTCGCCCTGGTCGCTCATGTACTGAACAAATCGTTAACTTAAAACCAATACTGAAATACAAAGCTATCAGGAACGTCCCAATCATCTGCACGTTCGTTGACTTCAAGAAAGCATACGACTGCATTGACCGAAAATCTCTGTTCAACATCCTAGAAGCACACGGACTCGACCCCAAAACACTTCGATTGATCAAGCAGACATTGACCGACACAATCTCTCAAGTGAAATGTATGGGAGAAATTTCTAAAACCTTCCTGATTAAAACCGGAGTACGGCAAGGAGGTGGGTTATCTCCACTCCTCTTCAATCTGGACAAAGTCATAAGGGAATGGGAAAAGGAACTAAAAAATCAAGGACACTGGAAACCAATACGACTCGGTCGAACCAAAAACAACATAGAAATATCATGCCTAGCCTTCGCAGACGACCTAGCCATACTCGCAGACAATGGGCAACCAAACAGATCGAAGCCCTCAAGGAACGTGTAGAGAAAGTTGGTCAGGGCAGAGGCCTCAGACTAACATGATCCAAAATCTGCCAACCCGCATTGGACCAGCGTGGCAGATTACGATCCATACCTTCAACATGGTATTTCAATATATATATATATATATATATATATATATATATATATATATATATATATATATATATATATATATATATATATAGTGTTAGACTTTCCTGGACCGCGTCCAATGAGACAGCAGTAGCTGACTCCACATGTAGTGTAGTCAACATGAGATTGTGGAACCCAACGGTTGGGTGCATGATGACACTCAGCTACTGCTGACTCATTGACATTGACAGCTAAAAAACACTAGAAGAAAACAAGGGAATAAACAAAGAAAAACACAAGTTGAGAAATAAAAGGACACAAATGTTTTCCTTAATGCGTGAGGATGGCAGAGTGTGCAGGGATCGTATGGAAATGTTAGAGGTTATCAGAAGATTTTATTCAAAGTTATTTGAAGATCAGAACCAGTCAAAGAAAGCAAGCCCACGGAAGAGTAAATGCTAGGCATCCTGTTGGATAAAGTGACAAATGCTATAGAAGCGATGAAGAATGAAAAGGTTCCAGCAAAGGCCAGTGCAACTATTGAAATGTTAAAAGCTGCCGGTCGAACTAGATAAAATACAGACAAAATTGTACTTAAAATGCCTTAAAGAACAACAAAATACCCAACCTATGGAAAAATGCAGAAGTGATTCTTTTACATAAGAAGGGAGCACAAGAACATTTAAAAACTACCGGCCAAAAAGCCTCCTATCAGTACTGTACAAAGCTTTTACCAAAATAGTATCTAAAAAAATATTAAGAACACAGAACGACACACCAAGAGAGCAAGCAGGATCCAGAAGTGGAGTACAATGGATCATATCCAGGTTGTCCAACAGGCCATAGAAATGCACAATGAATACAGCATGCCATTGTTCTTGGTTTTGAGCCTATGTGAGCCAACTGAGATCCATGAATGATAAAGCTACAGCAGCAGTTCACATGGATGATCTTGAAGTTAAAATCAGTATTAAACCGGGGGTGTGCCGCAGGGTGACTCAATGTCGCCTGTTTTTTTCTCAGCCAGTCTTGAAGAGGTGTTCCGTAGTATTGGGAACAGGATGGAAAAAAAATAAGTGGTTCATACTTAAGCCACCAGCCACCATTTGCAGATCATATCGTTCTCCAGTTACCAGACCCAGATAAACTATAAACACACATGCAAGACCTGCAAGGGGCGAGAAAACCATTTGGCTTGAAAATAAACCTGAAAAAGAGTTAGGTTATGTTTAACAAATTTGCTGAAAACAGAAGAATATCTATTTAAGGAAGCGATTTAGAGGTGGTGAACCACATTTTAATGGAGGGTGATACTGCCCGGGAAGTGGAACGGTTTGTTAATACTGAAAGAACTGTACGTGGATCAGAAAACGGACGAAAGTATATGACATCATTGGAATGGTGAAGGAATTGCAATGGAAATTCCAAATTGCAATGCAAAATGGATATGTATATATATATATATATATATATATATATATATATATATATATATATATATATATATATATATATATATATATATATATATATATATATTCTTCCGGGATGTCGGCGAAAAGTATGGGTTGTTGACTGTGGATGGGATCTGAAGACGGGATGAGACGAAACATGTGCCCTCCAATGGAAGGGATGGGTGTGGCCCGTCCCCAGTCAAGTAATCGACAAAATGTTCATTTAGGCGGAGACGCAGATTGTTGTGTGTTCCACATGTGATTGTGGAACCCAGCAGTTGGGTGTCTAATGACACTCAGCAAAATGCAATGTTGTCATTGGACGCAGTCCAAAGAATTCTAATACTGCATACCTCTCTCTCTCCCTCTATATATATATATATATATATATATATATATATATATATATATATATATATATATATATATATATATAGAGGGAGAGAGAGAAAGTGTTATCTTGCTTGTTATATAGGAAGGAATACAAGAGGCTGATGGAACATGGAGAGTACAGAAGAATTTTCAATTGAACCAACTTATAGAAGAGGCTGACAACGACAGACAGATGTATATAGAAAAAAAACCAAGATTGACGTGTATGAGACATATCAACAGAGTGCAAGAAACCACAACAGTAAAGCGAATATTTTCGAGAACCCATAGGAAATCGAAAGTGAGGCAGATCAATGAGCTTGAGACAATGGAGAGGGAGGCCAAGAGGAAAAAAAGAAGTATAATTTTTACTAGATATTGCTGCAAATTGTTGAATCAAATCCTTTATTTACTGTGAGAAGAGAACAAGTTGAAGCCAGGCAGTAAAAAGCCAAATTTATCTTTTGCACTGTTATGTAGATGTCACTACCGGAATTATGGTATGTTTGGGCTTCAGGTCATCCCTTGTAAATATTAGAGGAAGTTTAAATGCAGCCCATTGTTGGATCGTGTCAGGAAGCTCGTCCAAATCTCATCTTTTAGCAAATTAACGATAGATCACAAACAGCTCGTCATAGGGTGTCAATTTTAAGAGTCTGTGATAGCAAAGTCTGAAACGAAAGTTTATAGGGCTCGACATTGTTTTTTTTTAATTTTCAGAACGCACTAGAATGATCCGATCACGAAAATAATTGCGACGAACCACCAAGTATTACTAGGGAGATCAAATTCAAACTGACACATCAGATATTAACTTGTCTGCAACAATGTTGCCCGATCGAACGCTACACTACCAGTCCCATTACTCTATTTACAAACTTCGTACATTTTAGATTTCCATTGTTGTCAAGTAAATTCTCGTAATAATAAATTAATAAACCTATGAATTACTAAGAAACAACTAAAAAAAACACTGGTTTTGTATTTATAGGGGAAAATTTATTAAAATAATGCAATAAATGACAAAAGATATATCGATCCAGAAACCTATCAGAAAACAAATACTATTCTACGTAGTTACATAATTAAAAATCTGCAAATATTAAATTTATTTATTTAAACCTAATATAACATAATTTTTTTCTAGGCTAACTAACTAGTACGATCTTTACAAATAGTATCTGTTAACCATGAGAATGTTATGGTTTTGGTCATATTCTAGGCCAAAATAGTTAACAATAACGACAAATTTCATCAATCTTTTACGAAGGATATTTTAATAGCGGTTTATGATTAGAACGTATGCTTTATTTACCTTTAAACATGGACCATACATAGAAATATTCAAATACAAACATTATATACATCATAATCAGTTTAAGTAGCAGATCGAAATGTTCTTATAACTACCCTAAACCATCTAGTAAAAAAAAACTTATCCTATACTTGAATTTTAACGTATGGGCAAAAAAAATTTAACTAAACTTTTCTTAACACTAGAAATTGTTAAAAATTACGTGCTAAAGTTCTTTGAAAATATTTATTATTCAGGAAATAAATTTTTTCTTCTAAATAAATTGCATGAAGCAAGTTAGTCAAAAAACTATCGCTAACAAATATAAAGTAATCAGGAAATATAAAAATGTTGAAACTGTGTCAGTACACTCAATATTTTCATTACAAAAAGCAAATAACGTTAACGAAAGATGAATCTTTTAAATTGTTTATCGGTTTGATTCTGGTTAGTACAGATTGTGTATTCGACGGGATAAAAATCATCCAAAGTTCTTAATGTAATGTTTCTAAGACCGAGTAGTTCGTGCAAGAATAATGTTATAAAAAAAGAACCGAGGAAAAAAATTTAAATTCTCTCTAGTCTCGAACAATAGAAGATGGAAGCATTCATGCTAATACGTTGGAAGTTTAAGGTTGAGTTGTATCAACACAACTTTTAAGGTTATTACTCTTGTACTTCCTGAAACATAACCACTTCCACAATATGGTTTTTCTTCTGTGTAGCTTCGTAACGGGACTCCTTGGTTGAAGCATTTCCCACATATCGCGCAACTGTACGGTTTTTCTCCTGAATGTATACGCTCATGCATTATCAAGTAATCTCTCTTTATGAAACTTTTACTATAATAAACGCAAGAATACGGTTTTTTATTGGTATGTTTCCCGTGATGAAATATCAGCTTATCAGGATGGGAAAAGCCTTGTCTACAAACATCGCAGAGATGTTTTTTTTCGTAAGGGTCAGTGCGCACAGTTAAATGTTTGGCAGCCTTTTCCAATGTGTTTATTCGAGTAAACATTTTCTGATAGATATTGCAATAAGTTTTCAATTTGGGATTGTACACTCGAACAGTGTGAGTATATGTTCAATGAGAGAAGAAGAATCTGAAACACGACAGAATCTAACGTTTTAGTGTTCAATACAAGGTTTGTTTATGGTCCTTGGTGTTGAAAGGATCTCTAAGACATTTTTGTAGTGAGTGCATTAAAAACGTAGAGTTGCAAGTACACATGGTTGGTGTGAGCGTATGTGATATTCTTCAGGATTATATATAAAACAAGAAACAACTATAAAGTGTAGAAAGAACATATATACAACTTATTGCAATATTTCTGCACTCGAACTAAATAGTTCATGAGACCAGCCAGTTCTTCCAAGGAAAATACTAAAATAAAAAACGAATAAAAAAATTGAAATTTTCTGAAATTCTCTCATGCTTCTCCATTACATTAACTAAAGTAAACTGAAGAAAGCGAAAGTTATGTTAATGGGTAGGACGTTTAAGATTGAGTTGTGTTAACACACATTTTGATGTGACTATTCAGAGCGCCTTAAGAAACACAACCACTTCCACAATATGGTTAAATGTATGGTATTTCACTTGTGTGGCTTCTAATGTGGATTCATAACGGGACTCCTTGGTTGAAGCATTTTCCACATATCTCGCAACTGTACGATTTCTCTCCTGAATGTATACGCTCATGCATTATCAAGTAATCTCTCTTTATGAAACTTTTACTATAGTAAACGCAAGAATACGGTTTTTCACCGGTATATTTTCTGTAATGAAATTTCAGCTTTTCAGGATGGGAAAAGCCTTGTCTACAAACATCAGAGAGATGTTTTTTTTCGTAAGGGCCAGTGTGTACAGTTAAACGTTTGGCAGCCTTTTCCAATATGTTTATTCGAGCAAAAATTTTCTGATAGATACTGCAATGAGTTTTCAATTTGGGATCGTACACTCGAACCGTGTGAGTACACGTTTAATGAGAGAAGAAGAATCTCGAACACGACACAATCTAATATTTTAATGTTCAATACAAGGTTTGTTTATGTTCCTTGGTGTTGAAAGGATCTCTAAGACATTTTTGTAGTGAGTGCATTAAAAACGTAGAGTTGCAAGTACACATGGTTGGTGTGAGCGTATGTGATATTCTTCAGGATTATATGTAAAACAAGAAACAACTATAAAGTGTAGAAAGAACATATGTACAACTTATCATTCCAATATTTCTGCACTCGAACTAAATACTTCATGAGACCAGGCAGTTCCAAGGAAAATACTAAAATAAAAAACCAATAATAAATGGAAATTTTCTGAAATTCTCTCATGCTTCTCCATTACATTAACTAAAGTAAACACAAGAAAGCGAAAGTTATGTTAATGTGTAGGACGTTTAAGATTGAGTTGTGTTAACACGACTTTTGATGTGACTATTCAGAGCACCTCTAGAAACACAACCACTTTCACAATATGGACAAATGTATGGTCTTTCGCACGTGTGGCTTCTAAGGTGGATTCATAATGGGACTCCTTGGTTGAAGCATTTTCCACATATGTCGCAACTGTACGGTTTCTCTCCTGAATGTATACGCTCATGCATTATCAAGTAATTTCTCTTTATGAAACTTTTACTATAATAAACGCAACAATTCGGTTTTTCACCGGCATGTTTTCTGTAATGTATTTTCAGTTTATCAGGAAGGGAAAAGCCTTGACCGCAAACATCGCAGAGATGTTTCTCTTTGTAAGGGCCAGTAGTGACAGTTAAATGTTTGGCATCATAATGCTTTTCCAATGTGTTTATTTGAGCGAACATTTTCTGACATACCCAGCAATGAGTTTTCGATTCTGGATCGTACACTCAAACAGTGTGAGTGCATGTTTGATAAGAGAACAATGATCTGAATTAAAAGAAATGTTTACTGTATACAACACAATGTAACATTCTGTTGTTCAAGAGGAGGATCTTTATGTTCCTTGATGCTGAAAGGATCTTTAACATATTTTTGTAGTGAGTATATTGAAAACGTAGAGTTGCAAGTACAGTTGATTGGTGTGGAGTTGCGTGGTTTTCTTCAGGATTATATAAATAAAGAGAAACAATTATAAAGTGTAGCAAGAACATATGTACAACTTATCATTCCTATGTTTCTGAACAGTTTAGTTTATAAGAAGACCGAGCAGTTCTTGCAAGGAGAAGTATTAAAATAGAAAATGAATAAAAAAATGGAAATTTTCTGGAATTCTCTCATGCTTCTCCATTACATTAACTAAAGTAAACAGAAGAAAGCGAAAGTTATGTTAATGTGTAAGAAGTTTAAGATTGAGTTGTGTTAACACAACTTTTGATGTGACTATTTAGAGCACCTCTGGAAACACAACCACTTCCACAATATGGACAAATGTATGGTCTTTCGCCTGTGTGGCTTCTAATGTGGATTCGTAACGGGGCTCCTTGGTTGAAGCATTTCCCACATATCTCGCAACTGTACGGTTTCTCACCTGAATGTATACGCTCATGCATTATCAAGTAATCTCTCTTTATGAAACTTTTACTACAATAAACGCAAGAATACGGTTTTTCACCGGTATGTTTTCTGTAATGTATTTTCAGTTTATCAGGACGGGAAAAGCCTTGACCGCAAACATCGCAGAGATGTTTCTTTTCATAAGGGCCAGTGCGTACAGTTAAATGTTTGGCAGCATAATGCTTTTCCAACGTGTCCATTCGAGCAAAAATCTTTTGACATATATTGCATTGAGTTTTCGATTCGGGATCGTACACTCGAACAGTGTGAGTGCGAGTTTGATGAGAGAACAAGTATCTAGAATAGTAGAAATGTTTACTGCACACTACACAACCAAACGGCTTGATGTTCAAGTGAACGTTGTTATGTTCCTTGAAACTGAGAGCGTCGTTAAAACATTTACCGCATTGAGTGCACTGAAAATCATACAGTTGCAAGTGCAGATGGTTAATATGGACGTGCATGGCTTCCTTTTTCTGAGCCATGTACTGACACCATGGACAAGGATACAACTTATCATCTCGATGTTTCTGAACATGAGCTGAATAGTTCATGGGACCGTACAGTTCTTCTTTGCAAACGTAGCAAGTGAACTTTTCCTCGTGAGTTTCCAAGTGCTTTTTAATTTCTTCCAAGTCTTGGCACTCAGCGGAACAGTTGTTACAAATATAGATCTGATGTTCCTCGTCGTAAGTGTATTTCTGAACTTCTCCATTATCTTTGGTCTCGTCCATGTGATCTTTTCGATGTTCGAACATCTCTTTCCGGGAACTAAATGTATCCAAACAGAATTTACAGGTCCACATATTAGCTTTTTGATTGCGACTGAGTCTTTGGGGTGCTTCCTTCTTCTCTCGCTTGATTTTGATTTTCTGTTCTCTAACGCCTTTCTTGCTTCTTTTACCGGTCGCGTCGGACATCCTCCAAGATGGGTCTTTCTTGACTTTTCTTCCGACTTTTCTTCTCACTTTTTGCGGTGGTTCCATTATCGGCATGTCATCCTCGTAATCTAAGGAGAATTTCTCCTGTTTTATTGTTACTATGGGCCTAAAAAATATATCGTTGAAGAAGCTGTTCCAAAATTGTTTTTACTAACATTATTAATAAAATGTATCATACTTACTTTTTAGATTACTATACCTGTAAGTTTTAAAAACTTTTTAGTACCAATACGACGGACTATGGCTCTGACTGTTCCTTCAGTCACTCACCTGCGTCCAGCTTGACCAAACTATCGTTGCCGGGAGATACTTCCGGCCCTTATGGTAGCGACTGAAAGAATGGGCAAAGCACCCACCCATATATATATATATATATATATATATATATATATATATATATATATATATATATATATATATATATATATATATATATATATATATATATTTGTTAATTTTCTTGGGTATATTGGTCCATATAAATTTTAAGAAGTAAAAGATCGGTGTTCAGGTTTTTTTTGTTTCCTTATTTCTATTTAACGTTTCGGGGTCCTGATTTGACCTTCATCAGAAAACTCTTTTCTAAGACAATGTCATTGCTGTTGGCATTATAAGATTGTTACATTTTATTTTTTATCTTACCCCTTGCATGTATTCCATAAATAATGTTTGCCATTATATTTTAAAAACTGTTTCTAGGTTTTTATCACTGGTTGATTTAACTTTATAAAATCAACAACATGAATCGACGTCACATTCTACAAACAGCCAAAATAGCTGAAAGACATATTTGTAAATGTTTCTATTATTTTTTGGATCGACTCCGAGGTAATGCCGTACCTTTTAAGCATATACACGTCTTTTGAGTGATTCTGGATCTGATAATATAGCTTTGCACAGCTAAGCCAATAATTACTGATTTTTTTTTTGGCAAGTGATCTAGAAAGTTTATTTTATTATATTGTTCTTCTTCCTAGGATTTATGGCTTACCTAAATTAAATAAAAAAGGTAACCCATTCGGGCTCATCATTTCTTGTATACAATCACCTTGAGAAAAAGTTTCTAAACTCTTGAAAAACATCTTACATAATATAATTAATCAGAATAGTTATTGCATCAAAGACTCGACAGATATTAAAAATAAAATAAAGAACATTACAGTACCTAATAAATACAAACTTATATCTTTAGATATTATCTCGCTATATACCAACATACCAGTAAATTTGGCTAAAGATATTATTACAAAAAAATTAAACAAAATTAAAACTTACACTGACATACCTATCGAAAAACTTTTGAAAGCTATCGAACTAACTATAACTTCAACCTACTTAATGTATGGTAGTAGATTTTTTAAACAAATCGAAGGTTGTGCAATGGGCGCGTCAATTTCTAATGTAATGGCGCAGCATGACTGCTGTGCCAAAAGAAAAAAGCTAACAGGTTTTGGACAAATTCAATAGGTATAATAAAAAACTACAATTTACAATGGAAGAAGGACAAAATAATAAAATTAACTTTCTAGATTTTACCCTACATAATAGAAATAACAAAATAAGGACATAATGGTATACAAAGGAAACCTGGTCATCCAGATATCGGAATTACAAATCCCAACACCCACTTGCCCAAAAAAAAAAACAGTAGTTATTGGCTTAGCTGACAGAACTGTAAATTATCAGATCCAGAATTCCGAGAGAACGCCATAAATAAAGCAAAGTCAGCACTTAAAATTAACTATTCCCAAATGAAATGATAGACAAACTTTATAACAAAAAATATTCATTTATATTATAATCAATATCACAGAAACAACCAAAAAATAAAATTTCATATCTCTCACTTCCCTACGTGTCATGTCTCTCTAAAAAAATTCAAAACATTCTTAGCCCACATAATCTAACTGTCGCCCACCAGAGCAACAACCTAAGAAAAAAATTTAGCAAAACAAAATAAAAAATTCCAAAGGACAAAAGAACCAATTTAATATATAAAATCCCTTGCAAAGATTGCGATGGAGTTTTCATAGGACAAAAAAGTCAATACTTAAAAAAACGATTGAATGGACACTAGTACGACTAAAAAAAATACAACTTCACTTTCAAATCATGCCAACGAACAAAAGCACACCTTTGAATTTGAAAACACATCAGTTCTGAAAACCGAACTTCACACAAAAAGAGAATTTCTCAAAATGATTAAAATTCAAAAAAAGCACCAATTTGAAAACTGACACAAAACAACTTGGTAAAATCTATTATAACACACTAAAACAATAATAGGGCAATTTCCCCAATAAAATAATAATATTAAACAAAAAACGTGTATATGCCCATCGCGGACCCAAAATACTACAGTTGATGGTAGAAAATATTCTTAAAAGATACGGCCTTGATATAAGTCGAGCTGCTGTTGCCATTACCTCGGAGTCGATCTAAAAAATAATAGAAACATTTACAAATAAATGTTTTTCAGCTCTTTTGGCTGTTTCTGGAATGCGATGTCGATTCGGGTCATTAATGTTATAAAGTTAAATCAACCAGTGATAAAAACCTAGAAACAGTCATCAAAATATAATGGCAAACATTCTTTATGGAATGCCTGCAAGGGGTAAGTTAAAAAATGAAATGTAACAATCTTATAATGCCAACAGCAATGAAATTTTATTAGAAAACAGTTTTCTGATGAAGGTCAACTCAGGACCGAAAAGTTAAAAAGAAATAAGGAAACAAAAAAAAACACCGATCTTTTACTTCTTAAAATTTATATGTTTTTATTTATTTTATATATATATATATATATATATATATATATATATATATATATATATATATATATATATATATATATATATATATATATGAACACTTTTATTAGTTGCTTGACCGGGAAGGAGCCCCATCTATCCCTTCAACTGGATGACATATATTTCGTCTCTCGGGGTTCAGACTCATCAGGGCGCCGACATATACCATACCATTAAGAATAGGGAGACCCTATCCACAGCCAACAACCCATGTTTTCGCCGACCTCTCGTCGGATGGCGCATATATGTAGTGTTAGATTTTCTTGGATTACGTCCAGTGAGACAGCAGTAGCTGAGTGTCATCATACACCCAACCGTTGGGTTCCACAATCTCATGTGGAACACATAACAACCTGCGTCTCCGCCTAAATGAACACTTTTGTTGGTTGCTTGACCGGGAAGGAGCTCCACCTATCCCTTCAACTGGATGACATATGTTTCGTCTCTCGAGGTTCAGACTCTTCAGGGCGCCGACATATACCATACCATCAAGACTAGGGAGACCCTATATTTATTTAGGCGGAGACGCAGGTTGTTCAGTGTTCCACATGAGATTGTGGAACCCAACGGTTGGGTGTGTGATGACACTCAGCTACTGCTGTCTCATTGGACGTAGTCCAAGAAAATCTAACACTATATATATACGATTCACGGATGCTTCGTCTGGGAGACACATGGATTTGGTTTAAAATACTCTCGGCCAGTTTTTTTTTAGAGCTGTTATTTATTTATTAAACAATTATTCATTATTTTCCCCTATCAAAACAGTAAGTAAAAAAGTATGTACATTCTGTGAATGTGCCCCACAAGAAAGTTCCGATTTCATTGGCTCAGTGCGCAAACGCAACAATTGCGAGACGCGCAGGGCGCATGTCAATAATTAGCAGACCGTGCGTTATGTGTGCGAGAATTTTACAAAAACATTGATACGGCGACTGTTTTTCATTTCAATGGTCATGTAAATAAGCAGAACTGTCGTTACTGAAGTGCAACTAACTCACAGCATAAGCATCAAAAACTCACACATTCGCCTAAAGTCACATATAGTGACCCATATGGGCAATATGAATGCGAGGAATAATCGCCCCGTACTTTTTTGAAGACGGCAGGGAACGCACAGTTACCGTCAGTTCAAAGCATTATGTGGAAATGTTGAACCATTTTTTGGTACTTGAACTGCAAAACTTTGCTGGATATAATCAAAGATCATAGTTTCAGCAGGACGGAGCAATGTCACACACTTCCAGTACGTCTCTGCCACGAAAACAAAACTTTATCTCAGAAACTGATCTTGAGGTGACATAAATTGGCCTCTACGTAGTCCTGATTTGAGCCCTATGGACTTTTTCTTGTGAGGCTATCTAAAATCGAAAGTTTACGTCAATATACCGGGTTCTTTGGTGCAGTCAAAAGAAAATATCCGACATAAAATCGCAGCCTTTCTAGAGATTATGGGCCGAGCCATCTTAAGGAATTTTGCTGTTCGATGATTTTGCTGTTTAGATGAGCGCCGTGAGCTCGAAGGTTTATATTTGGATGATATTATTTTTAAAACGTAATTTTCTAAAAACATAAAAGGTTTGTTTGATGAACGTCTCCCTTTATTTATATCGCTATATCAAAAAGAAACTTTATGGGACACCAATTCCAATGTTAAATTTTGATTGTCGATAATGAACAATGAGATATTTTTCTATTTTGTAAATTTGAAATAAGACATCACTGGATATTTTTTGTTGGATTCGGGCACGTTTTCATGTCTTTTTACTGAGAAATCCTTTTTTGCAGATTTGGCAATGCACTATGTAGTTATCTTCATGTCATTTGATGTGAATCACAGTAGATATTAATAAATAATAAATTGTAGCTCTTCAGGCTGAGTTGGCTCGTGGTTTAGTTTGTAGGGTTTCCTATATTACAGTTATCCACCCAAGTTTGAACTGAGACCTACATTGCTTAACTTCAATTATCGAGAATTGATATTCGACGCGATGCGGTTGTTCCGAGATCCAGATTTACCAGTAATGATGAAGATAAAAACAAGAGGTAAGGAAAAAATACGATAATACTAAAAAACAAAATTTCTCTATTCGTTTCACATCAAAGATAATCGAATTTTGAACATAATGCTAATCACATTGCTTTTATTATCGTTAGCTCATTATTAGTATATGGAGATTTACTTAAAAATGTAATTTTTAAGTGCAAAAATATGGATTTCTACGAAAAAATGTACATATGACTACAGACTATTTACTTCTTAATATATATTTACAGTCTTTCAAACGAAATCAACATGCTCAAATACAAAATCATATTGGTTCAGATAATTCTATGTTCATGAAAGAGATATCAATCTAGAACTAATGAAACTATTTACACTGTAACATCAAGTGAGCAAAAAAGTTATAAGTTTTATATTTCACACAACCGAAACCACATTTTAAATTTTATTTATCTTCTCGCCCTTTTGCGGTTTTAAAACATTGCCATTTGGCTTTTTAAAACCATATGCTGGTTGGCGTTTGATGCACATAACCTTCAAAAATATGTAGTTTTCATGATGGCAATGACAAAATAGCATTTTAGATTTTCCATCTGTTTCGGACGTTCTGATCTGACAAAAAATACTACTAAAACTTCTGAAATAACTTGTACTGCATATACAGTGTGTCCAGGATAAGGACTTAACATGTTTTGAAGAAGAATGGAAAACTGTATATGGTTACAAAGCACATACATACACGATCTTACATTTCTAAAAAAATATTTTATACACAGATGAAGCTCAAGATAAACGAGATGTAAGAGACAATATGCTACTAAGGTGAACGTTTGGTGTGGTATTTTAAATGACATAATTTTAAATGACCATATTTTTTTGATGGAAATTTGAATGCAGTTAGATTTCTTAGATTTTTACAAAATTAGTTTGATGATGAAATTGAGTTATTGCCTCTTAATTATCGGTACAATTTATACTTATAATTTGACGCGGCATCCATCCATTCAAAGAGTCCTGTAATTAATTGGCCGCCGACATCCCAGGACCTTACACTTCTTGATGTTTTTCTCTGAGGGACATATAAAAATAAGGTCTATGTTTCGAGGGTCCAAAGTCGAGACAATCTTTGTGATCATATTAGGCAGGCTTGCCGTAGTATTACCAAACAACAATTGAGAAAACAATAGGTAGTGAACAATACCCGACGACGTATTGAAAAGTGCTTAATAGAAAATGGCGGAATGATAGAAATGTCTAGTATTTAAGTTTTATAATGCCAATTTAAATCCTCCTGTAAATAAAGGAAGATTTTTTGTTAAAAAATAGTCCCTAATTATTAGAAAAACTATTAATTATTATTATTGTAAAAATATCATAAAATAATATCTGAGACACTCAGTAATTTAGAATCATAAAAATCGGTACATCTGGGTTTAACGTGGTGCTGATTAAGAGTTCGTTATTAGTTTTTCTCTAAAAAAAGCCCTAATAGTACTTCTTGAATATGAGAGCCATAAAAGTTGCAGTTAGCCATGATATTAGCAAAAAAAAAACATGTGATACATTTTCTTAATGCCATTTTCCGAGATCTGTCCAACAAAAGAAAGTTTTGCTTCCTGCCTTAGGAAGATCAGTCGTTGTGGCAGAGATTGTTTTTCTTAAGACTACAGGAGAAAATTTACTTCTGGTCGTTGGTACACTGTATTTTGTGTAGGATCTATTTAGCTTACTGAAGTCTGTAGGGTTGACGTAGGTTTCTTTTTCCTCCTTAATATCACCATTTTTGAGATCAAATCTTGATTTAACAGCCTTAAAACTATTCCTTCCAGCCTCGTTGAAGTTTCCGAATGCTTTCATCTTACTCCAACTACCCGATACGACGCTACTGTTGTCGCTCTCCATCATGTTCACCTCTCTTTCAAACTCTGCCACAACGACTGATCTTCCTAAGGCAGGAAACATATATAGTCCGTCATTAATGGGCAAAAAACGGAAAATATTCTGCATCCAGAAAAGGAAGAATATTTCTCCGACCAAGAATATCGCAACATAATTGATTCCAAGTTAAAATAAAAATATATCAATGACAACATGGTCTTAAGACAACCGAAAAAGTCCGAAATGACTTATTTCGGGGTTAACGTATAGTCCAAATCAACGAAAAACACAATCCAAACGGTTGTGATCAAGGAAAACAAAATAAAAGAAAGTTTATGAAAATCGCTTCAGAAATAAAAATTTTAAGGGGATTTATCCTGAACACACTGTAGAGACAATGCTGTAAGTCATACTACGTGTAAAAGGCCTTGTATAAATTTTGCTAAGAAGATGAACCATATGCTGTACGATTACTCAGAACGAGGGAGCTTGCAGCGCAGCTTGGTGCTACGAGGTTACCCATTTCAGTAAGTTTCAGGAGATACTGTGTTTACATGTATCCTACTCACTACTTGCTTTCAACGTTTCGGAAAAAATATTTTTTGCCCGTTATTACAGGCGAATATAAGCAAATTCTTTACGACAATCCCAAGCTAAATTCGAAGAGATTGACTACTAAACACCGCATTACGTCTTCATCCCACGACGCGTTTTTCTAATCATTTTAGCATCGTCATAAGTGATTTTGTGTTTAGTGGTAAATATATTCGAGTTTGTTGTGATGAAATGAAAATGTTCCAATAGAAGAATTGAATAATCACAAGCATAAACAATTACGGATTAGCCTTAATCGACTTTCGACATCGATGCCAAAGCCAAGATCCATACCAAGGAGATTTTGCTCTGCACCTCGTGAGACTGGAAAGGTATGCTGTATTATAACTGGAAGAAACATTCATGGCAGATTGCTATCCATACCAACTAACCACTGGTTTGCATTGGCTTCTATTTGATGAGAATTCTTCACAAATATTTAATGAAAGACTGTTTTCTAAAGGTCTAATTTCCACTTTGTTATATTTATATTTGACGCGTTTCTATAATACATTATGCTTCGTGGAAATAATATTGAGAAGAAATATTTGGTAAACCGTCTAAAAAATTGATGTATACAAACAACAATGTTAAAGCAGCATTTAAAAAAACATTTTAATGATAAATATATAAGATTGTCAAGAAAGTTATTGTGATTTTTATTATTTTAATTTGAAATAAATTTGTGTTATTTGTGGTTAATTTTTTCAGATCGTTAAATGTAACATGAGTAAAAAGAAAATTCGCACAATTTTCTTATTTCAGTTCAAACTAAGCCGAAAAATTACCGAAACCGTTTCTGATATCAACGATCTCTTTAGTGTTCCGTAGATCTTGTACGAATCATCAGGATTCGGGATCTTGTACGAATGATCTGAATGGTTGGAGAAGAATTGAATTTGGTACGCACACTACCGTTCATCAGAATTTTAACCGATTAACTGGGGATGAAGAAAATCTGCGAGAAAATGGAATTTATAAAATCTCTCGCAGGATCAACAGGACAACAGGAGGGAAATATGTCTTGGCTTTTTTGGGGTGGACTATAAATGATCGTCATTTTCTGGAAAGTGATATTACTGCTCACGAGCCTTGGATTTTTAAATACGACCCGAAAACGAAGCGCCCGAACCAGGAATAGCACGCTCCTACTTCATTAAGCCCAAAACAAAGCCAGAATGGCAAGTAAAAACTCCACAGTGGTTCCGCAGTCACCTTATTGACTAGATTTAAGTTTTGTGACTTTTTTCTTTTTCCAAGAGTGGAAATTCATCTCAAAGGATAATATTGGGACATTGGAGAACGCTGAAAAGGTCCTAACGGACCAGCTGATGGCAAATCCAGAATCTGAGTTTCAGCGCTGCTATGAAAAATGAACAAACCATCTCCAGCGATGTGTGCCTTCCCCAGGAGACAATATTTTTTTGTGTGCACGTATTATATTTATACCTATTTTATGCTATTTTAAGTATTAATAAATTTATTTGTTAATATTATTCCGATGAAACTACGGTCTTTGCGAAACGTATCAATCTGTATTAAATATTATATAGGGTTTTTCAATTGGGACGGATCGATGTTGGCAGCCTGTGGCGGCCATGTTGTTTTGACAAGTTACACGGTTGAACAGCACATCCAAATGATAAAACTTTATTATCAAAATGAGTGTTCGTTAGTACAAACGTTGCGAGCATTTTACGGTAGACGCGGTGGCCGTTCAAAGTCGACCCTCGAAGAACGATCTCCAACGTTTGGTGATCAATTTCGGGATGACCGATTCGGTAAACAATCAGCGAACACCCGTACGTCAAAGCAACGCCAGATCGTCCGAGCACATCCCCGCTGTCCGTGAAAGTGTGCAGGAGAACCCGAGGTAGTCAATTCCTCGCCGTGCACAAGAACTCGGCCTTTCGCAGACTTCAGCATGGCGAATAATTTTGCACCGAGACTTGGGCCTGCATCCATACAAAATCCACCTAACCCAGGAGTTCAAAGTTAATGACCATAGACAACGCCATTTGTTCGCTGACTGAGCTACGGAGCCTTTGGAAGAGGACCCCAGCTTTCGCTGAGGCGCATTTTTAGATGAATGGCTATGTTACTTTTTCGAAAACGACGTTGGTGAGTCAAATCGATTTCTTTTGGACCAAATTGAACGATATGGACGCGGACGACATGTGGTTCCAGCAAGACGGCGCTACGTGCCACACAGCAGACGCCAAGATGAACATTCTGCATGAACGATTTAAGGGTATGGTTATCTCTTGCAGAGGTGACATGAATTGGCCACCAAGATCGTGCGATTTGACCCTGCTGTACTTTTTCTTGTGGGATTTTCTGAAGTCGCAGGTCTATACTAATCGATCGATGCCCTTAAAGTCAACATAACCCAGGCCATCGCTCAAATTCAGCAGGATCTATGCGGCCGAGTGCCACCGGGAGAAGCCGCGGCGGATATTTGAACGATGTTATATTCCACACGTAATGGCATACATCGGATTTTTAAATAAAAAAAAAATTCGTTAATATCTCTCACAGAACTTGTTTTATTTCATTTCAACATCGACCCGCCCTTATTGAAAAACCCTATATAACAAAGTGGAAATTATACAAGAAAAGTCTTTAAATACTAGTCAAGGTTGTTGTAAAGTGTATTGTTGTCGATCCATACCCATGAAAGCTAACGAAAATCAAAAACTTTTGGATTAGGCATCTTCTCCAGCACGCGAAGTACAGTTCAGACATGGCACAATTCACGACACCCACAGTCTCAAAGCTAGGATGAAATTCACCAGCTACCAGAATGATGATAAAAGGCAATTTCTGCAAACAAGGAAATTTGTTAAAAAAAATGAATTTTACAAAAAGCTCACAGCTTTTTTGTTCAACCTAATAATAAAAAACAATGAGGTGTGGGTGAAATAATGATGGAAAATGGGTTGGAAAAAGCGACCAATAAGGGTAGATGTCAAAAAATGGAAACGGCATTGAGACTTACACAAAATATTTACAACAAAAAATCCATATTTAAAAACACAAACCTGAGACATTACAACACAGTTATTAAGCCAGAATGTCTGTATGGGGCAGAAACGCTCATTTTGAATAGAAAGAGAAACATCGAGGACATTGAAAAGAAGGAAAGAAAAATCATAAGAAAAATCTTAGACCCCCAAACAAATAAATAGCACAACATACCGACTTCGAGAAAACCAAAAAATAAAACAATACACAGATATACATAGCGATATGAGAAAAAGAAGACTTAAGTTTTACGGACACATAAAACGGATGAATCCGAGTAGGCTAACTAGACAAATAGTCGAATTTTATGAAAATAGGAGTAGAGCTAAAGTAGAAATAATTAAATGGATTGCTGCAATTAAAGAGGATCTAAGATCAGCAAATATTACACAAAGTAAAATTCAGGATAGAGGCTGTTTCTAAAGAGGCTAAAAATGTAGGAAGACTGGAACAACTTGGTCTGACGAAAGGAAAAAACCTCATAGCGAAAGAATGAAATTAGTATGGGCGCAAATGAAGGCTAACAACAACAAACGCCTCTAACTGTACTTCGCGTGGTCCACCAGGGCCCATACGTGAATAATAATAATAACAAAAACAATGAGATTTATTTAATGAGATACTTCAGATGGTACAATGAGAAAGTTTCACTCTTATGTCTTGTTCTCTAAGTCGATGAATTTTCTATCTTCGCTTGTTTTTTCTTCGGTTCTTTTTCATTTCGATGGACCTTCTGATGCCTGGTGACGTACTGTTTCTGGGAAAATGTTTTTCCACATGTGTCACAACTGTAGTTTCTCTCACCGGTGTGGACTCGCATGTGTTTTTTTAAATTGTGATTGTTGGCAATGATTTTGTGACACACAGGGCACTTAACAGTAAAATCTTTTCCGATTTTGTGAATGCAGCTTAAGTGACGCTTGAAACTCTTCTCGAATGAAAATTTTCTGCCGCACAGCTCACACTGGAAAATTTCCTCCGTCCCGAATAGCTCCTTCTTGTGATTGAACTTGTTGTGGAGTTTCAGATAAGACTTTACCGGAAACTTCTTGTGGCATATTTCGCACTCGTATTTCGGAATGTTCTCGTGCCACTCTATGTGTTCTTCTAACTTCTTTTTGCACAGGAAGCCTTTTTTACAAATCTCACATCGTACAGTGTAGTTATCTTCGTGGCGTTTGATGTGAGCCACTATCGAATTCCTGAACTTACTCGTGGCAATGAACCCACACAATGGACAGGCATAGTTTTGAGTGTGGATGAATCTGTGCAATGCAAGTTTGGTTACATTCTTGAAGATCATGTTGCATCTGTCACAACTATAAGGATTATCAGTTTCATGGACTTCTTTGTGTTCTTTCAGGTATTTCTCTTTTTTAAAATTGATGAAACAGAGGTCGCAGGAAAACACATTGGTGTGGCTCTTCATGTGACTTCTTAAATCTGCAGCTACCTTACCACATTTTGGGCAAAGCCCCGATTTGTCTTGTTTTCGTTTGCCCGATTTCGTTGGCTTCTTCTCATTATCATCGTTGAACGAATCATCTTCAACGTCACACTTCCAATCCAAATCATCATCAGTCCAATAATCATCACTCCAGTAATGACATTTTTCATTATCGATGTCCAATTCTTCCTCTGTTTTTTCCACATCATTCATCATTTTATCCTGGGCTTCTTTTTTGCTTTTTCGTTGTTTTTTTACGTTGTTCTGTACAGTTCCATCAGATTCTTTATTCGAATATTTTGAATGCGGTTCGAGTTTTTTCCT
Organism: Cosmopolites sordidus; assembly: GCA_031761425.1. Taxonomy (NCBI): domain Eukaryota; kingdom Metazoa; phylum Arthropoda; class Insecta; order Coleoptera; family Curculionidae; genus Cosmopolites; species Cosmopolites sordidus. The sequence continues at coordinate 335,830 of JARFXV010000597.1, forward strand.
TCCTCTTCGTCGTTTTTCCGGCGTTGATCTGGATTTTACGTTTTTCATTTTGGTAATCTGATTTTTTGTCTTTTTAGTTGCTTTAAGTGTTCTAAAATTAAATTTACAAATTAGATATTTTATTTCAGGAACAATTTGAATGTTAAACGTGGAAATAAAACAAAATAAATTGTTTATACTTTAAATTTATTTAATAATATACATTTATATGTAATTATAATATCATACAGTTACGTTGTCTAGTAACGTGTCTGGTAGATGGTGAATATAGCCAATTCATTTCGGATCCTCTACTTTCACGTCAGAACATGGATATTAGGTACAGTAAGACCCCGCTTAACCCTGTCAGTACTGCATAGTAGAATTGAAAATAAAAATAGAAAAAAATCTAATACTATATATAAATATATATATATATATATATATATATATAAAGCGTCAGGTTATGTTCAATAACTTCGCTCAGGACAGAAGAATTTCAGTTTTAGGAGAGATTGTGGACAGCTTTATATATCTTGGGCAGTCGATTTCAATGGAGGGGAATACCGCCCGGGAAGTGGACCGGCGTGTTAAATGTGGCTGACAGGCATTTGGCAGGCTCAACATTGTGTTTAAGAGCAGACTCCCACTTTGCCTGAAAAGAAAAGTCTTCGATCAGTGCATTCTGCCCCTTATGAAATACGGAAGTGAAACTTGGACACTAACATCGCAATCAATTCAAAAACTTCGAGTAGCACAGAGGGGAATGGAAAAATCCTTGGCATTACAAGAACAGAGAGAAAGTCCTACGCATGGATCAGGGAGCAAACGAAAGTCTGTGACATCATTGGAAGACTGAAGCAATTAAAATGGAGATGGGCAGACCATATAGCGAAGCGATGGGACGACAGATGGACCAAGGCAATCCTGGAGTGGATACCGCTTGATCGCAAACGTCCGCGAAGAAGACCGAAAGCACGATGGATTGATGACAACGTTAAGTATATTGGACCAGAGTGGCAGAGGAAAGCCCAGGACCGTGAAAGTTGGAAAAATGCTGAAGAGGCCTGCATCCTGCAGTGGATCGACACGGGCTGATGATATATATATATATATATATATATATATATATATATATATATATATATATATATATATATATATATATATATAGTGTAGTAAACAAAGTTGTAGGAAATAACTTAACTGAAGAAACATTTACAAACAATGCTTTCCGATATTGTCAGATTTCTTCAGTAGCTACTAAAACAATATTTTTAAATGGCAACGCCGCATTTTTTAACAGAATTTGACAAATTTTAAAATTCGAAATAAAAAATGTTATATCACATTTCTTTACTGGAGTAGCCATTTTAGAACAATTAGCAAAAACAACTAGAATAACCTGCAGTCGACAGGAATTAAAAGAATCTAACATGGCAATAGCAGGCCTTGGAAATTAAATAACAATTCTGCTGTTTGAAAGGGGCCATCAATTGTGCTGTCATTGTGTTATTTGAAAGCTGTTGTATTTGAATGTGTATAAAAATAACGTTTTAATTTGATTAATCAAAAAGAAAAAGTTAAATTAATTTTTCTTCATGTTGGTGGCGTTTAATCACTAATTATTAATTAGCCTAAAGACATTCGCACTCTCTCTAAGGGAAACATTGACTTATCCCAGATATCTTAGATATCAAAAGGATTACACTCTGTGGAGGAACTTTCCATGTTCTCGGGCCACACGGTTGCAGTGGTAACGATGGATGTCCTTGGTTTCCGATTGTTATTCAAAAACTTTCGAACGGCTCGAGCTGTTCCAAGCGATACAGCCCTCTGCATGATTCTAAAAAGGTGATCGTTAATGCCCAAAGTTTTAGTATTCTTTATCAGGTTTTTTGTCATGATTCTAGTTGATGACAATACGCTCTTGATATTCCATTGTCTTTTCACCTGTTTTTGAAGCTCCTTATACTTCAGAATTTTTTCAGTATGTTTTGCAACTAGATTATTGTTGCTTGGAATAGCTATATTTATAAACGTTGTTTTTCTTAAAGTTTTATCCATAACAACAATATCGGGTATGTTATTATTTAATTTCTGCTCGGTAAGGTATTACTCGGTATTAATTACTATTGTTATGAATTATATATTGTATTATTATTAATTAATTTATTATAATTATAATTAAGTAATTAATTACTATGTAGGAAATAACTTAAGTACGTAGACTTAAGCCACCAACATGAGGTAAAATTGATTCAACTTTCTCTTTTTGATTAAATAAGTGATTCATCTTAGCAACTGAATTAAAGCGTTATTTTTATACACATTTAAATACAACGACTTTATATATGGCTCGATGTCAATTATTATAAATATTCCATCAGTACCGTTTGTATAAGTAGATTTAGTATGAAAATATGGTACAAAGGAAAGGAAAATATGGTTCATCATTTTATTCTTATACTAAAAATTATTTTTAGTTCGCTTTATCATTAAAACGTGTTTTTTTTTAATGTAATTTATTTTTCATTTTTTAGTTCGATCTGCTATAAAAGCGTGTTTTTTTAGTTTTTTAACCGTGGCGGGAGAGGGTAATTTGCGCGCCTATTGCCTTCCTTGAGTGTTGCAAACGTGTCTCAAGCTCCCTTTCCTAAAGCAGATCCTTGATCCTGAAGATCCTGTACAGGATAATGGGACGAACTTGTTAAATTATTGTATTGTCATCGATCCTTGATAAGTGTGCAAAGTTTCAATTTAATTGATTTTTTTGTGATATTCATGAATGTTTTATGAATAAAAATCGATATTAGCTATAAATAAGTCTATAGTTAATATAATAACAAAGTATTTAACAATAAATGTTACAAAATAAAACAAAAATGCAGCTAAATTTTCTTATTCTCTGTTCTGTTTTACCTATCCCCCATATTACTTAAGATGACCTCGTTTAGCACTGGAACTTAATGGAAAGTATCCCCGCGTTGAGCGGGGTCTTACTGTACTCGCTGAAATTCCTTCTATGAAACAACATCAAAACTTTACAGGTGTCAAGCAGAAACACTTCGGATTTGCGAGGCAATGTCATCTAGTGCCAAAAATGGTACAAACTTTAGATATACATATTTTGCTTAATGTTATTATTTTAATCTGTTTTAGTATTGCCTACAAAATCTTTACATTTCTTTGACGCGTTCTTCCTGTTGATAAGTCCTTTTTCTCTTAAGTGTACATTCTGATGTTTCACCACGTACTTCTTCTGGGAGAAAGCTTTTCCACAAACTTCACAAAAAAAACTTTTCTCTCCCGTGTGAATGCGCATGTGCTTTTTCAAATTGTGATTGTTTGCGATGATCTTGTGACACACAGAACACTGAACAGTCAGATCTTTACCCACTTTATGAATACAACTCAAATGTCTCTTGAAACTCTTCTCAAACGTAAATTTCCGACCGCAAATCTCGCATTGGAATACCTGTTCAATTCCAAGCAGCTCTTTTTTGTGATTGAAGGTTTTGTGAAGATTGAGATAAGCTTTTACCGTGAATTTCTTATGGCAAATAGAACATTCGTACTTTGGTACACTATCGTGAGTTTCCATGTGGTCTTCTAGTTTGCCTTTACTCAGAAACCCTTTGTTGCAGATAGCGCAGCGTGCTTTAAATTTGCCCTCGTGACGCATGATGTGAGCTTTAATAGAGCTGCTTAGTTTACTTGACGTAGTGAAGCCACAAAAAGGACACACGTATTTTTTTGTATGAGTGAATTTGTGCAAAGTCAATCTAATTGGTGTTTTAAAAATCATATTGCAAATGTCACAGTCGTAATGTGTGTTGCTTTGATGTAAATCCTGATGATCTTTAAGCTGTTTTTCCGACTTGAAACTCACAAAACACTGGTCGCACGTGTGACTACCATGGTTCTTTATATGACGATATAACCCTTTAACTATTTTACCACAGATGGTACATAAAGCTTCTTTATCGTGGCAGTGCTTTAATTTATGGGACTTTACAGGACTTATTGGACATATGTTTGATTGATGTTGATTCACTTGCTCGGGGTTCAATGCAGAATGAGACCGATACTTTTCATCTGTTTGCAATGAGTCAATAATGATATATAAAGATCTTTGTCGATTCCTGAAATCATTATAGGGTATTAAAACAGCAAGGATAAAGGCAAGAAGCATGCAGAAGTGTATAAAGTAAAGTAGTAACAACATCAATTATTGTAAATTAGTTTACTTTGTTATATCTTTCAATATATTAGTCAAACTTAAAGGGCATTATTATTAAACTCAATTATATATTAGATTTAAATATTTCAAAGAGAAGAAATGTAGTGTTAGATTTTCTTGGGTTCCGTCTAATGAGGCAGCAGTAGCTGAGTGTCATCACACACCCAACCGTTGGGTTCCACAATCTCATGTGGATTACACAACAACCTGCGTCTCCGCTTTAATGAGCAATTTTGTTGGTTGATGACTGGAGACGAGCCCCACCCATCCCTTCAACTGGAGGGCATATATATATATATATATCTATATATATATATATATATATATATATATATATATATATATATATATATATATATATATATATATATATATATATATATATATATATATATATATCAATGCAGGATGAAGGCCCATATATATATATATATATATATATATATATATATATATATATATATATATATATATATATATATATCAATGCAGGATGAAGGCCTCCGCAGCATGTTTCCAACTCTCGCGATATACTTGATGATGTCATCGATCCATCGTGTTTTAGGTCTTCTTCGTGGATGTTTATAGTCAAACGGTATTCATGCAAGGATTGCTTTCCATCTGTCGTCACATCGCCTCGCTATATGGCCTGCCTACCTCCATTTCAATTCCTTCATCTTTCCAATAATGTCACATACTTTCGTCTGTTTTCTGATTCATGTGCAGGTTCTTCTATCCCGCTTTGTAATGCCAAGCATACACATTTCCACCATATGTGCTCTGTACTACCCCAAGTTTTTAAACTGATTGGAATGTGAGTATCCATGTTTCACTTCTGTATGTCAGAACAGGCAGCACGCACTGATCAAAAACTTTTCTTTTCAGACAAAGTGGGAGTTTGCTCTTAAACATTATATTGAGCCTTCCAAATGCCTGCCAGCCACACTTAACAGGTCGTTCCACTCCCCGGGCATTATCACCCTCCGTTGAAATCCTTGATGTTGGGTATTTTTTAATTCTTTGAGGCATTTTGAGTACAATATTGCCAGTATCGTATGTAAAGTTCGACCGCCAGCTTTTAACATTTCCACCGTTACACTGTCGTTTCCTTTCTTCATCGCTTCTATAGCAATTGTTACTTCATCCAACATGATATCTAGCATTTGCTCTTCCGTGAGCATTACTTTCTTTGACTGGTTTTGATCTTCATATAACTTTAAATAAAATCTTCTTATAACCTCTAATATTTCCGTACGACCCTGCATACTCTGCAATCTTTACGCATTAAGCCAAACATTTGTGTACTTTTAGTTCTCAGCTTGGGTTTTACTTTGTTTATTCCTTTGTTTTTTTGCACTAGCTGCGTATATATATATATATATATATATATATATATATATATATATATATATATATATATATATATATATATATATATATATATATATATATATATATATATATATATAGAAGGAGAGAGAGAGAGTGTTATCTTGCTTGTTATATAGGGACGAATACCAGAGGCTGATCGAACATGGAGAGTACACAAGAATTTTCAATTGAACCAACTTATAGAAGCGTTGAATCGACGTGATTTCCTCGCGAATACGTTTTCTTATAGTTTTGCAAAGCTCAACGTACTCGACTCTGTCAAAAAGACTATTCTTCAATCTTACCATTCTTGTATGTTCTGTTCGACAGTTTATCCAAACCTTTGCTCGTACCATTCTATGATCACATCCAACAATAACTCCCAACATTATCACTTCGCCATCCATATTCATTTCGCTGTACCCTTAGGCACTGTGATCACAAATTTCCCAATTTTTCAGTGTTATTTTTTATAACGTGATTCTAAATATTCATGCTATTAATTGCAGTCACAAATCAAACAATGAACGTTGTTAATTTAGTAAAAATAAGGTTCAGTTTCAATTTACAGTTAACATGTGGAATTTTAAACGGACAATTAATTGGACCATTTGAGCCGCCTGAAACTTTCAATGGCGCCAACTACATGGATTTTCTCCAAAAGGATTTGCAGACTTTGTTAGAAAATGTACCACTCAATATCGACAAAAAAACTTGAACCTTAAATGACATGACATTAAGGTAGCTTCTGAATGCCTGACTTTATGTTGGACGTAGCAATAGGAAAACTACTTTCAAGATGCGAGTCCGTTATTCTGGACATATTTTTTGATTTGACACGTTCCATTCCAGAAAACTCACTCACAACTGCTCACATACATAAGTGCTGAAGGGTATCGCGAACATGTTTATTCAATTTTCATTTTCCCTTAAGTCTTACACTATAATATATCCTATAGTTTGTATAAATATATATAAACTATAGTTTGTATTTGACTACTGATTACTATAGTTTGACTATTGATTACCATAGTTTGCATTTGAAAAAGGCACTGTGTGTTGAAACAATTGTCATACATACCAAACCGTAGCTGGTGCTGAATCAGTTATTATGCCTGATAGTTTTGTAGGATCAATATAGTATCAATTCAATATCATCATAATACATTTGCAAATATCTGCTCCTTTCGTAGTTTCTTTCATAATATAAAGGGCAGCCAATTCTGTAGTTTCAAAATTCTGATCGAGGCTACGGATGAAAATTGCCAACTGGGCTGTATCTGTCATATCAGTACTTTCATCAATCGCGACAGAGTAAAAAACAAATTTAGATGCCCGATTTTTAAGGGGATTCTCTATATCTTTTGGTAACGCTTCTATTCTTCTAGCAACTGTTACACCTGATAGACTAATTTTAGAGAAAAGGTGTTTTAAAACTTCTGCAGGTGATTCCATGCATACTTTTATTAATTCGCCAATCACGAAAGGCTTTGACTTGGAAGCATTCTTTTCCGATACGATATATCGCATCGCTCAAAAGAATATTTCAAGAACCTTAATTTTCGCAATAACAAAATATCAGTTCACTTTAAATGCTGCTTAAACTGTAGGTATACTACCGCCCATTAATGTGATACAATGGCTTACCTTTACACACATTTCGCTCTCTATATTTGGTCTCTGAAATGTAAATTACTGCAACTGTAGTTGTTTCTTCAAGGCTTCCGCTTTATCAGTCCGCATTTTACGACATACAAAAAACACGAGCTTTTCTCGAATGTTTACAAATAAATACAGGTTTGCTCACTTTTCTTGAATAAGTCACGACTCATCAGCGATTTTGCGTTTTCGACAATATTTTCATACTTATTATAGCCGATAGATCGCTGTCGAAATAATTTGCGAAAGAATTTTGTTACCAAAACTGCAAAACTATTAATTAAACTGTTAACAACCCCTGTCGTAACAAAACCCGGCAAAGTTGCAAAAAACGTAAACAGGACCGGGCCTAATAAAATAACGGGTAAAAAGATAGCATTAATTTTATATCTGGTTTAGTAGTTTCGAAATATTTTAGTTTAGTTCGCATTCTTTTCTTAAACAGTTCAGTTCTATAATTTCGATCGTATTTTTATTATTCCAAATGTGCTAAAAATGTGGCATTCTCGGCAAGATAATGATTATTGTGCCCCCGGTAGTGCTAATTTTAAAAGAAAACATTTATCGTCGGATACTAAGGAAATTGTTAAAAATGTGTATGTTTCGTTATTGAATAGGGAGCTTAATGTAAATGCAGCCGCAGCAGAAACGTCTTCACTAACGAAAACGCCGTTGTCTACAGTTAAAGATATTGTGACGAAGCCAATTAAAGCCAAAAAAGTTCGTAGTGAAGCAAAATGTATGCTATGTATGAAGAGCAAACAGGGCCTGCATTGCATTCATTGCAACAGCGACTAAGGAAATATGAAACCGACATTCTTTGCAGCAGAACTATCCTCCGGAGAATATTATCTGTAATGGGTTTTGCATATAATACCATTAATAAAAGACAAATATTAATGGAATCACAACGATTGCGTCGATGGCGATTTGACTACTTAAACTCTATAAAAAAATACAGATTAGAAAATTGTCCCATTATCTACCTTGATGAAACTTGGTTCATATTAGACGCCAGCAAAAGGATGGGTAGATACATCAAGAAAATGCCAAACCAAAGCCACATCAAACATTGGAAAAACAATTACAATTTAACATGCTGGTTCCAAGGATGGATGGATTCCAAATTATTTACGATTGTCCTCTAAAAATATTAAACATTCATCTTTGGACTACCATGACGACACCACAATTTTTTTAAAGATTGGTTTATAAATATCCTTTTGCCAGTGTGTCTAAGGAAAGCTTAAGTATGCCTAAGTAAGTAAGTAAGCCTAATATATACACAAAATACAATACACAAACCAATAAACAATGTTTTAGTCATACATAATAATAATTTAACAATATTTTATTTTTTCTAAAAGTATTCAGAACTTAAACCACTCCGACTCTGGTGAATTTGAAGAAATTAGAAATATTTTTATTGACATTTATTGGGACAATTAAGATTTTACCGAAAGGCAACGAAATTTCTGGAAGTGGACGATACGTAGTTTGTTCGTTTCAGTTGCGGGTCGTGAAAAAACGATAGGTGGGCTGAAAGCGGCCTGCGGGTTGAAGACTCCGGACCTAAACCCTCGCCGGAACTTCATAGTGTTATAAAAAATATCATATGTCCTGTTCTATGACATAATCTACTTCTGTGCCAAATTTTATTAGAATTCTTCCATCCGTTCGAGCGTGATTGAAGGACAAACATACTTTCACATTTATAATATTAGTGAGATGGGCATTTTTGCGACTTTCAGATGGGATATGTAGTTGAGCTGTTTCTAGATGGGCTTGTCGACCTGAAGCTCTCCAAACTAATGTTCTTCGTGAATCCGAAACCAAGCCAATTCTCATCTCATCGGAGAACATCGCGTTATTCCAGTTAAGTCTATCTTTCTTGAGCCCATTACAATCTTACATTTTTTTTTGTTAAACGTAAGGTTGAAACGTTTAGTTTTGAGTTAGGGAACGTAAAGGTCTTCTGCGATGCAAATTTACCGCTTTCAGTCTGCGTATTATCGTTTGTCGTGAAACACAACTAACAAGCTCCCTTGATATACCACTTATAGATTCCAGACGATTTCTTCGAGTTATCATTGATATCTAACGGTCTTATGCAGCTGTTGTATGTCGTTTTCTATCATTTTTGGGGCGATCCTTTACGTCATTTATTGAATTTTCGATACTGCACTTTGGGAAATATCTACAATTTTCGCTATATCATGTTTCTAGTCATTTTTAAACGGATTAATTGAAAACTGAAATAATGTGTGAATACCAATATAAATGGAATGGGCAAAAATCGAAAAACCTGTGTTATCAGCAAAACAATGCTTTTATTATTTTCATTTAATAACGGCTTAAAATAAATATCCATCAGAACTTTAGAGTATCACAGGCGTAGATATCCGATTTGTAAATATTCCAAACTTTTGGACCGGGTGTCGATCCGTTGATTCTGTGAAAAGTCAAGATACTTCGCCAAAATCTGATTTGGCATTTTCAAGTGTTATCCGCTTCTACTGAAGAGTCCAACTGAAGTGCACGGGTCGTTGTGCTCACTTTTATAGCCGGCCGGCGACTGCTCAGATTATATCGGGGTAGTTCGGGATTATTTGCGGTGCTCGGCGACGCTGTCGGGCGTCCGTTTATTTGATTTTTTTACCTCGTCACCACGTTGCCGCGTTTCTCTTTTTTTCAGAAGGGATTTCCATACTCTTTGAATGTCGCGAGCGTCGTTTCGCGTATTTAGCTCACCCCTTTCTTCTATTTCAAGGGCTTCCCTAATTGTTCGGACCTTGCAGTTTTTAATATTTGCTATATGCGAGTATGTGAGTTACATTACTGTTAATGGCTTACATTTTATTATGAAAAAATAATTATTGTAAGTCGAAAATAATATTTAAAGGCGAAATAAACATATTATAGAAAAACCGGTTAAAATTAAACTAATTTAACCGGTTTTCTAATTAAAAGAAAAAACAATAAAAAAGCAAACTTTTATTATATCACATAATTTATATTAAAAAATCAATTTTTCATTTTCAATTTTCGATGTTTCAACATATGCCTCCGCAAATATCGAGTTGCGGGAAACTTTATTCCACACTCCTGACACTCATACTTCCTTACTTCCGTATGCAAATTCATGTGCATCTTCAATCCGTACGTAGAGCTCAACAATTTGCCGCAGACCTCGCATACTGCGGAAATATCTTTTCCGATTTTATGAATAAGATTCCTGTGCCTTTTTAAAGAGCTTTTGAACTTGAACATCTTGGAGCACAGTTCGCATCGGAACGTCGCGTCTTCGTTGTCGTGGTTTAGCCTTTTGTGAGTTGTTAAATACAACATTAATTTGAATTTTTTGTGGCAGATGTCGCACTCATACTTGGGTGTTGTTTCATGTTGTTCTAAATGGCGTCTCAACGGTTGCCTATGATAAAAGCCTCGTCCACAAATATGACAACTATAAGCGAATATTTGTTCTTCTTTTAGTACGTGACCTCTCAAAACACTAGCACAACTAAAAACTACTTTACACTTAGGACAAGAGTATACTTTAGTATGAATGTGATTATGCAAGGCAAGTGCAGTAAGAGTTTTAAATACAGCTGAACAGTATCGGCATTTGTGATGGTCACCATCATGAATTTCCAAATGCTCTTTTAAGGAAGCGTCATTTTTCATTTTCATTGGGCATTTAGGGCACACGTACATGTTTTTATGACATTTTTTTGTATGAGAAGACAAATCCTTTATAAACTTTCCACACTCAGAACACAGTCCAGACATTTTAAGCTTTTTATCATGTGTTCTCATATGTTTTTCAATGTTCTTCACCAGTTTACCACAGACCGAACAAACACATTTTTTTGCTAATGGTCGTTTAATACTATTAGCTGGTTCGAATGGTCGTTTAATATTATCAGCTGGTGGGATAATCTTGGGAACGCTTTGAGTTTTAGCTAAGATGACATGCACTTTGTTTGTCTTTGTAGGAACTAAGATAAGTAGGTGCTTGGTCCTAAAAAAAAGTATAAAAGTTAATTATAATTACATGGAAAGAAACAGGGTTTTCAATAAGGAGTTCTTTGATAATAATTAAAACACTTGGTATTTGTTTTACAATATATTCAAGATACTCTATGACATGTTTTGGCCTCGCGACCATTCTCAAAGAGAATTATGTATAAACTAAACTAAACTAAACTTTCAAAGTGCTGTCTAATGGAGGTCAGTTTTTTGTCTCGTTAAATTTATTACACATTCAATCATTGGGGTATTTCCAAAGTCTAGATGGGTATTTATTAGGTTTACCTAACCTAAATTCTCATATCAATTCAATTAGTTCAGTAATTTTTTATGATGATGCCAAATGAGATTTTGGCGAAACGTCGTGATTATTCACAGAATGAACAGATCAACACCCGGCATAATTTAGAAACATTATCTACCATCCGTGAATATCCGTGGTATCACATCCATATTCCTGTTTAATATTATATGTCTGATATTTTTAAAAATTATATTTTTTATATGTATTTTCGAAGTATATATCGTTTTTTAAGATACAGTTCTGAATTTCCAATTTACTGTTATTTGCGTTAGGAACTTTATTTTTTTTGGCGGTTATGATAACTAGCGTTATGCATTACAATTACGCTTTTTTTAGGCACATTAGGCCAAACGCTATTTATAAATCAATCTTCAAAAAGTTCTCCTGTAGTGTCGTCATGGTAGTCCAAAGATGAATGTTTAATATTTTTGGAAGACAAACGTAAACAATTTGGAACCCATCCATCCTCGGAACCAGCATGTAAAATTGTAATTATTTTTCCCTTGTTTGCTGGGGCTTTGGTTTGGCATTTAAGTAGTCAAACTGCCATCGTTCCATCATTCCATTAATATTTGTCTTTTATTAATGGTACGATAAGCAAAACCCATTAGAGATAATATTCTCCGGAGGCTAGTTCTGCAGCAAATAATGTTGGTTTCATTTTTTCTTAGTCGCTATTGCTATGAATGCAATGTAGACACAGTTTGCTCTTCATACATAGCATAAATTTTGCTTCGAATGAGGTCTTAGTCGCTTTCGTCAACACATTTGCTTTTACCAGAATCACTACGGACTTTTTTGACTTTAGTTGGCCTCGTCACAATATCTTTAACTGTAGGCAATGGCGTTTTCGTTAATGAAGACTTTTCTGCTGCGGCTGCATTTACATTAAGCCCCCTATTCAATAAAGAAATATACACATTTTTAACAATTTGCTTAGCATCGGGTGATAAATGTTTTCTTTTAAAATTATCACTACCGGAAGCACAATGATCATTAATTATCTTGCAAGAAAGCTACATTTTTAGCACATTTAAAATAATAAAAATACGATCGAAATTATAGAACTGCACTGTTTATGAAAAGAATGCGAACTAAACCAAAATATTTGGAAACTACTAAACCAGATATAAAATTAATTTTATCTTTTTACCCGTTATTTTATTAGGCCCGGTCCTGTTTACGTTTTTTTGCAACTTTGCCGGATTTCGTTACGACAGGGGTTGTTAACAGTTTCTTGCAGCAATTCGGTCAACGATATATCTTGAACCGCACTGTACATAAAATATTATATTTTTTGTTTAATTTTAAGTTAACATTTTTTTGACTTTGATATATTTTATGAATTTGTTACCATACATTTTTTTTATTATATACGATCCAAAAAAAAAATATTTAGCATTAAATAATTATTTAATTATGTCATTATATACACAACTTAAATTATCAGTATCATTTCTGAAATTAATGGTATTTTTTGTTTTTTGTGGTAATTATCTATGGCATGTTTTGAAAGAGCAGCTACGTTTGGTTCTAGGTTTATAATGCTTTTTTATGTTCATTTATTCGGTTTTTTAAATATTGTTTAGTTTGGCCAATATATGAGCTTGGGTAATTTAAGCAATCGATGTTGTAAATTAAATTTGTTTGTTCCATTTTGGGTGTTTAGTTTTCATTTTGTAAATATGTGTTTAGTGTTATTATTGGTTTTTTTTTTTTTTTTCGCTGAAACCATTATGTTTTTGACCTTGTTGTAAGGAACTTTTTTCTTTCAAATGAGAAAAATCGCTGGTTAAAATTACGAAAGATAATTCCCTTTCACCCTATATAAAGAAAAATACATGTCAACTATCTACAAAATAATCAATAAAGAACTTTCAATTGATAGCGCGGTTGGCTTTTGGTGAAACATAGTAACAATGATAATAATTAAAACACTTGGTATTTGTTTTACAATATGTCAAGATAGTCTCTGACGTGTTTCGGCCTCGCGACCATTCTCAAAGAGAGTTATGTATAAACTAAACTAAAGTTTCAAAGTGCTGTCTAATGGAGGTCGGTTTTTTATCTCGTTAAATTTATTATACTTTTAATAATTAGGTATTTCCGAAGTCTAGCTGGGTGTTTTCAAAGTCTAGCTGGGTATTTTCAAAGTCTAGCTGGGTATTTGTTAGGTTTTTACCGTCGCAGATAGCTTGTTTAATTTCCGAAATTTCCAAGTAATTTAACAGCCTGCTTTTATTACAGCTATGTATTAATTTGGCATTATTGGCGTTAAACAAATAGTTCTGGTCTATACAAGGTTCGGCAAAGCCTGTCTTTCTTTGATTATGTAAAGTAGGGAGTACATCCGATGTCCCATTTGTTGAGAACGTGCAGACGTTTCGCCAAAGTCACACTTGGTATTCTCAATGCGTGTCTGAAGCATGTTCCCAACAAACGGGACATAAACGATCGAATGTACTCCCGAACTAATATCCAATAACTCCTGCAATTCCGCATTCTCAAAAGTTTTCGGCCTACCAAGACGTTCTTTGTCCTGAATGTTGAAATCACCACATTTGAATTGTCGCAACCACGTTTCATATGCTCTTATGATTGGAGCATGCTCACCGTAAGTCTCTACCAGGAAACGATGACTTTCAGCGGCTTTTTTCTTTTGATGAAACAAGCAAAGTACTGCATGCCGCAAATGCACGTTTTCAGGCACAAAACTCGACATTTTCAAAAAATTATAAATCTATAATAGTTTTATTTTAGCGGAACGTAACTTGTGCAATTTTCAGGTTAATGTCAGTAGAATAAAATGACATATGTATCAAATAGTAACATTGCATATTTGCAGCATATATATATATATATATATATATATATATATATATATATATATATATATATATATATATATATATATATATATAAGTATATATAAGAAGTTCAAAAATGGCTCGATGAATGGTTTAGCTCAAAGAAGAAAGTGTTGAAATGGCATCCATAAATTGCCTGAGAGATGGGTAAAATGTATATAGTCAAATGGTCAATACTTTGAATAAATACATTTTAACTATCCATTGTAAATAAACGTGTTCTCTTCAGCAAAAAAAACGGGAAAGGAATTATCGACACACCTGGTATATATAGATATATAGGTTATACTATTAGTCCGGGAGTATATCCGATCTTTTATGTCCCCTTTGTTGGAAACGTGCTTCAGACACGCATTGAGAATGCCAAGGGTGACCTTGGCGAAACATTTGCACGTGCCCAACAAATGGGACATAAACGATCGCATCTACTCCCTATTTTACATAATCAAAGAAAGACAGGCTTTGCCGAACATTGTATAGACCAGAACCATTTTTTAACACCAATAATTAATACATAGCTGCAATAAAAGCAGGCTGTTAAATTACTTGGATATTTTCGAAATTAAATAAGCCATATACGACGGTAAAAACCTAACAAACACCCAGCTAGACTTCGGAAATACCCCAATTATTGAAAGTATAATAAATTTAACGAGACAAAAAACTGACCTCCATTAGACAGCACTTTGAAAGTTTAGTTTAGTTTATACATAACTCTTTTTGAAAATCGTCGCGTGGCCTAAACATGTCAGAGACTATCTTAACATATTGTAAAACAAATATCAAGTATTTTAATTATTATCATTGTTACTATGTTTCACCAAGAGCCAACCGCGCAATCAATCGAAAGGAGTTCTTTATTGATTATTTTCTAGATAGTTGACAGGTATCTTTTTCTTTATATAGGGTGAAAGGGAAATATTTTTCGTAAATTTAACCAGCGATTTTTCTCATTTGAAAGAAAAACGTTCCTTACAACACGGTCAAAAACCTAATGGCTTTAGCGAAAAAAAAATTTTAAAAACCAATAATAACACTAAACATATATTTACAAAATGACAACCCCAAACACCCAAAATGGAAGAAACAAATTTAATCTACAACATCGATTGCTTAATTTGTCCAAGCTCATATATTGGCCAAACTAAACAATATTTAAAAAACAGAATAAATGAATATAAAAAAGCATTAGATACCTAGAACCAAACGTAGCTGCCCTTTCAAAACATACCATAGATAATGACCACAAATAACAAAAAAAATACTAATATATAATTATAATTAAGTTGTGTATATAATGACATAATTAAATAATAAATTAATGTTAAATATATTTTTTTTCATCTAATATCGTTATAAGTGAAAAATCTAAAATTATTATAATAAAAACATCTTATGGTAACAAACTTATAAAATGTATGAAAGTCAAAAATATGTCAACTCAAAATTAAACAAAAAATATAATATTTTATGTACAGTGCGGTTCAAGATAGATCGTTGACCGAATTGCTGCAATAAACTGTTAACAACCCCTGTCGTAACGAAATCCGGCAAAGTTGCAAAAAACGTAAACAGGACCGGGCCTAATAAAATAACGGGTAAAAAGATAAAATTAATTTTATATCTGGTTTAGTAGTTTCCAAATATTTTGGTTTAGTTCGCATTCTTTTCTTAAACAGTGCAGTTCTATAATTTCGATCGTATTTTTATTATTCTAAATGTGCTAAAAATGTGGCGTTCTTGGCAAGATAATTAATGATCATTGTGCCTCCGGTAGTACTAATTTTAAAAGAAAACTAAAATAAGACTAAAGAAAGATGAAACTAACATTCTTTGCAGCAGAATTAGCCTCCGAATATTATCTCTAATGGGTTTTACATATTGGACCATTAATAAAAGACAAATATTAATGGAATCACAACGATTGCGACGATGGCAGTTTGACTACTTAAACTCTATAAAAAAATACAGATTAGAAAATCGTCTACCTTGATGAAACATGGTTCGATACACATGAGACGCCAGCAAAAGGATGGGTAGATACATCAGGAAAATGCCAAACCAAAGCCCCGGCAAACAGGGGAAAAATAATTACAATTTTACATGCTGGTTCCAAAGATTAATTAATTAGGAAGGTTGTAGATAGTATTCCCAAAGAAAATTGGATAAATTCGATTAACCATGTTATTAAAATAGTATTTAAATAGTTAAAATAGTTAAAATATAAAACCACTTATTATTAGTGTAGATCAAAGTGACAGTGAGAGTGAAACCGAATTAAATGTATAATTAAATTTAAGCTATAATGTTTATTGAACTAATAGATAAATTTATTTATTTATTTATTTTTATTATAATAATAAATTCAAAATACACAAACCAATAAATAATGTTTTAGTCATACATAATAATAATAATAATAATAATAATAATAATAATAATAATAACTGGGACAGACCAATCACTACTGATCGAACGGTTGATTATAACAGGCCGGATATTGTTCTAATCAACAAAAAGGACAAGAGGGCTTTTATAATTGACATCGCAGTGCCACTATCTCACAACATTAGAAAAACTGAGATAGAAAAATCCACAAAGTATGAAAATCTGGCATACGACTTGAAGAACCAGTGGAAACTGAGTAAGGTAGATGTAGTGCCCTTCGTTATATCCGCCGAAGGCCTGATAAGTAAGAGATTTTCAAAGAACCTCGAGAGCCTCGGGATCTCGAGATCGATTGCCATAGTGGGACAGCGTGCCGTGCTCTTGCAGACGTGTCACATTGTTCGTAAGATATTATGCTAGGGTGAGAGGAGCTGAATTGCTTTTTCATCTTGGCATTGGAATACCGGCCAGCATGAGCTGAGATTCTACAGTAAGGATGAGCAGAATAATAATAATAAGGCAGGGGGCGGATAGACCGCTTGGTGAGTGGCGCCACCACCTTCCCGAGCTGAGAGGAGTACACCTCTGGAAAAAAACCCCAAGCTCAAGGTGGAAATCCATCGTGCCGAGGAGCTGAATGGCACAGGGTTAAAGTGTCTCTAACGATGTCTCCGGATACCTAGCGCCCTCCGGTAGTAAATAGCTTTCCCATGGTAAATCGGGGCTCTGCCTTGGGTGACCGTTTTTTCCCTTGAACCCAAAAATTTTTTTTATGGAGATTGAAACATATAATGATATTATACAAGGCGGTAGGGTTTTGCGGACAAGAACCCTTCGGAACCGTCGGGAGGATTTGTTCGGGGTTGGTGAGTCTGGAGCGAGTGGCAACTCCCAACTCTATGGCACCACAAGAATGGCAATGAACAAGGCAACTGAAAAAATCCATCCACAGTTAGAATATAATAGTCAATCAACACCAGAGACTTCAATACAAACCCAACAAAAAGCAGGAGCTAATAATCAGGTACCGGCTGGCTCGCCCCCCATAAGGAGAGCTGTCAGCAGGACCGAGCGCACTCCACGTATTAGATGGACACGTGAAATGAATATTGAAGTAATGAGTGCCTATTATTACGTGAACCAGTGTGCAGATATACCGCTACCTGGATGGAGAAGTGCACTTCACCAAGAATATAAGAAGAGGTTTGCTGAAACACAGTTATCGGAACAAAACTTAGCACACCGTAAAAATCTTATATTAAGAAAAAAATATCTTACCGAAACAGAATTAATGAACATCAAGACAGAAGTCGGGAATAAATTACACCAAAGCATTACATATGACCCACCTCAAGAAAATAACATGGATATCCTTAACTTGAACACAGAGAACCAACCGGTAGTACAAACTCCAATCCTAACAACAGAAGTATCATCAACTCAAAATGAAGAAACAGTCATGAATGGAAACTTTTTTAACATACGAGAAATATTTTACAGTCTATTGGCTCATTTTACTGGCTCAAATCCACTAAATAGGCCAAAAATACAAATTCTGCGCAACATTGCAAAATCCCGCTTTACTATAATGCAGGTCAATAAAGTTTTGGAATCGCATTTATCGGGGATAATGAACCTTAGTGACATACATCTTGCGTTGTACTGTGCAGCAGTAACTGTAATCGAGGTTTCAGGTCAAAAAACTTACACCCTCAATGCGACAAGGCGTAATATCCAAAAAGATACACCTGCCTGGAAAAAGCGCCTGGAAACTGATATCAATGATTTTCGAGCGAAGGTTGACATTATTTCTGAGTATCTTGCTGGAAATGCATCTAGCAAAGTGACGAAAAAAACGAAAATAATTGCTAAAAAATCTGGCATTGGATTTGAAGAGTCAAACTTTCGCGAGAAATTATTAGACCTGAAAGATCGATTTAGACAGAAGGCTAAAACGAAGGGAGCCAGACTAGTCAGATACAATGAGACAGAAAAACGAAAACACCAAAATGCAATGTTTCAAAATAGCCAGAAGAAATTTTATAGAGAACTAGAAGTTCAGGGTAACCAGTCAAAACATGAAAATGTGAATGTATCTACCTTTGAGAAATACTGGAAATCTGTCTGCAAAAGATCTGATGGTTATGAAAAAATGGCCCCGTGGGTTGCAACAATTCGAAAACAGACTGATGCACTTCCACAAATGGAATTCAACAGTCTTGAAGCGATTGACATCTGCACTGCCATCAAGAAAACTCAAAACTGGAAGACGCCTGGGCCAGATGGATTACACAACTTCTGGATCAAAAACTTCACAGCTGTTTACCAGGTACTTGCTGATGCATTTAAAGAAATAATGGTGAATCCTAATACTTTCCCCGACTTTCTGATGGAGGGAAATACATATTTGGTATATAAAAAGGTTGATGCTAACCAACCCAGTAACTATAGACCGATAACATGTTTATCCGTGTTGTATAAATTATTCACAGCCCTGGTCAATGAAAAAATTTACCAACATTGTGACTATAATAACATATTAGAAGATGAGCAGAAAGGGTGTATTAGGGCAAGTATGGGATGCAAGGAGCAACTGACGATTGATGCTGTAGTTCTTGCGCAAGCCCGGACAAAAAAGCACAATTTGAATATGTGCTATATAGATTACAAGAAGGTTTTCGATAGTGTCCCACATGACTGGTTATTAGAAGTTTTGAACATCTACAAAATTTGTCCGCAGATTACAAACTCTTTAAGGTATCTCATGAGTAAATGGAAGACTAATTAATTTGTCCACCAACAGTACATTGGAACAACAAATATCGAGAGAGGAATATTTCAGGGAGATTCATTTTCCCCTGTTTGGTTTTGTCTAGCGTTGAATCCGATGTCCACATTACTTAACAATAGCAATATTGGCTACAAACTTGACATGAGAAATTCCAGGAAACTATCTCATTTGCTATACATGGGCGACTTAAAAATCTATGGAGAAACAAGAGAGAAACTAAATTCATTAATAAAAACAGTCGAAATATTTAGAAAGGATATCAAAATGTCTTTCGGACTCGAGAAATGCTCCACTATCAGCATACAAAAGGGAATAATAAAAGTACAACATTCAACAGTCTGCGGTATACAAGAACTAGCATCAGAAGACTCATACAAATATTTAGGAATGCTTCAAAATCATAAATTTGATAATAGCCTATTAAAGAAGAATTTTTCCACTTTGTACCAAAAACGACTGACAAAACTCTTAAACACCAAACTGAACGGTGGAAACCTCATTAAAGCGATCAATGGCTGGGCGGTGCCAACTCTGACATATTCTTTTGGCATTGTTAAATGGTCTGAAGTAGATCTTGATGAACTGGATAGATTGACACGAAGAACATTGACAAAGTTCCGATGTTTACATCCCAATTCGTCCACAAAAAGGCTATATTTTCTAAGAAAGTTGGGAGGCAGAGGGCTTGTGAATGTCAAGAATCTTTGTCTCAATCAGGAGAACAGGATGAGAGAGCGCTTCATCAGTTCACATAGCACACTAATGAAACTGGTTGTTAAGAAGGACCAGGGTTTCACCCCACTAAATCTAAATAAACAAAATCGTGTTGATAGTAGAACAGCACTGAAGGATATCGTTCAAGAATGGAAACAACAGACATTACATGGGAGATTTCCTAAATCACTTCAGGATGACTCCATTGACAAATATTTGTCTCTAAACTGGCTTACCGATGGACTATTATATCCAGAAACAGAAGGCTTCGCGACAGCTATTCAAGATAAGGTAGTAAGGACAAAAAATTATGAAAGACATATTCTACACATGGATGTTGTCGACAAGTGCAGGAAGTGCGGTGGTATAGGAGAAACAATTGAACACCTTGTTGGAGGGTGTCCAGTCCTTGCCCCTAATGCTTACCTAGGCAGGCATAATCAGCTGGCGAAAATTATACACCAGCAAATCGCTTTAAAGCACTTGCTATTTGATAAGGTGCCTCCACCATATTACAAGTACACGCCTTCCCCCGTACTTGAGTCAGCCGATACAATTCTTTACTGTGATAGACCAATTACAACAGATTGGACGGTTGACTACAATAGGCCGGATATTGTTCTAATTAACAAAAAGCAGAGGAGAGCTTTCATAATTGACATTGCGATACAACTCTCTCTTAACATCAGAAAAACTGAAATGGAAAAGGTCACGAAGTACGAAAATCTTGCAATTGATCTGAAAAATCAATGGATCTCCAGAAAGTGGAGGTATTACCTTTTGTTATATCCGCCGAAGGCCTAGTAAGCAAAACCTTTTCCAAAAATCTGGAAATTCTTGGTGTTTCAAAATCGATTACCACAGTAGGACAACGAGCAGTTCTCCTACAAACTTGCCACATTGTTCGTAAGGTACTAAGCAGAATGGGAGGAGCTGAACTGCTTTCTCATTCTGGCATTGTAAACCCGACCAGCCTAGGCTGAGATGATCGATGAATCATGTTTGTGATAATAATAATTTAACAATATTTTATTTTTTCCAAAATTATTCAGAATTAACCACTCGGACTCTGGCGCCTTTGAACAAACTAGAAATATTTTTATTCAAAATTTTGGGGCAGTTAATATTTTGCCGGGTGGCAACGAAATATCTTGAACCGGACTATAAAGAAAAATAAAAAAACTCAATTATTCAAGAAGCTGATATGTATAAAATATAAATTTGTACTGTTTATAAAAATGATATATATATATATATATATATATATATATATATATATATATATATATATATATATATATATATATATATTGTAGAATTGTAATTGTTTTGAGTATGGTATAATAAAATAAACCAAAACGTTAATAAAATAGCAAAAAATAATAATTTTACTAATACAATTGACCGAAAATCCCCTAATAACAATATATATATATATATATATATATATATATATATATATATATATATATATATATATATATATATAATCTCAGAACCACCATAATGGGTATATTCAAAAATAGTTTAAGTCTTTTAGTCTTGTCGCCACCAAATTCACTGTAGAATGTAAATATTGGTTATATTTAACGTATAAACTAATGAACATTGTTAAAATGATTTTTTGAAAATTACGAATGGTCCCACAGCAAAGGTTGTGAGCGACAAAAATTATATCAGTGTGTGCATTTAAATTCAATTTAAAACTAAACTTGTATTCTGTACGCGAATATCACGGTATGCTTCCTATTTACGGAGAAGCTGCTGCTAAACAGATCAGAAATATACCAGGCCCTTTTCAAGGACAAATTTATTTATTTATTTATTTTTATTATAATAATAAATTCAAAATAAACTAACCAATAAACAATGTTGTACATAATAATAATAATAACGAATAAACTAACGAAATATAGGAGACACCACCCGCATAGTAGTAAAACGCGACTTATATTACCGAGAATTGATGGAGGGAGAGGAATTATAAATATATGTAATCTACACGAAAAACACAACAACCAGTTTAAGAACATATTTCCATCGAAGAATGATCGAATGCACGCTATATGCCATCCTGTGTTTAGCTGATGATAAGTATACGCCTCTGAATGTTAAACAAATGGAACGACAAAATGAGAGCATTCAGACAACTGGAACAATTATACAAGAGTGGAAAAATATGTCTCTACATGGTAGACACCCCCATGATTTTGACCGTCATGAAGTTGACATGGGGAGGTCTTTTTCCGGAGACTGAAGGCTTTATGTGTGCAATTCAGGAGCAGGTGGTGCACACTAAGAACGACCAAAAATATATCATTAAGGATGCACAAGTATCAAATGACACGTGTAGAAAATGCCAGGAAAAGCCTGAGACTATCCAACATATTGTAGGAGCATGTGGTACTCTCTCAGACGGACTATATTCACCGTCATAACCAGGTGGCCAGTATAGTCCACCAGGAGCTTGCAAATCCTCATAACAGAGCGAGTTCCTTATTATAAATACACCCCGAAGGCGGCACTAGATTCAGCCGATTTCAGGTTATATTACGACCGAACAATAATAACCGACAAAACCGTTCACTGTAATAGGCCAGATATTATATTGGTGGACAAAAAGAAGAAAACAACATTCCTAATCGACATAGCTGTTCCAAACACACACAACATTCAAAAGACGGCTGAAGAAAAAGTATAAAAATATACAGACCTCAAGTTAGAAATAAAACGGATATGGAAGTTGAACCATATTGTGCCACTGATAATTTCACCAACTGGCATTCTACCAAAGAATCTGAAAAATAACATCAAATTTATGGGACTAGAAGAAACTCTGTTTAAAATAATGCAGAGGGCGGTCCTCCTTAATACCACTCGCATCGCCCGAAAATTTTTGGAAGAATGAAGTTGTTTTGGCTGCAGCCCGCACTTTATTTAAAATCCAGCTCAGTCAGCTTAAATTCCATTTAAAAATAAAATTGTATTCTGTATGCGAATATCACGATATACTTCCTATTTACGGAGAAGTTGCTACCAAACAGATCACAAATATGCCAGATCCTTTTCAACGTGGACATTTTGAACATTTAAAGTAACAAAATAATTAATTATGTGTTTCTCAACAATGACATGAATCGTTTAAAAGGTGTTATGGTGTATTTCAACTTTGGCGCTAAAAGGCATTAATGTGTAAGTTTCGTTTTATTTTTGTAAAAAAAAAACAAACTAAATTTACGCTGGAACATATAAAATAAAAGGCTGTAAAAATATTACACGTTATTTTCAAATAATACCTTAAAAGGACAATGAAACAAAAAAAAACTGAATTTTCCTACAATTGGCAACGGGATAGTAACACCCTGGGAATATCTTGTTTAGGTCTGTGTTAAGAAAGAATAAAATTTCCTAATTAGATTAAATCATCTCCTACTGTGGCGCGGCGTTTGGTCAAGCTGGACCATCATCGTCTAGAAAAGTGTATGTTATATCGTGAACAAACATCAGGTGAATTTAGACAAGGAGGTCGGAAACTATATATCTATATTTATTTACATATCTATCTATTTTTGCTATTTTATTAACGTATCGGTTTATTTTATTAAACCATCCTCAGAACAATTACAATTCTACAATATATATCATTTTTATACTGTACAAATTTATATTTTAATACATACCAGCTATATCTTCCTCAATAATTCAGTATGAAAGGCCTAGAAACTTAAACATCCCGAATCGTCGATATGTATATATATATATATATATATATATATATATATATATATATATATATATATATATATATATATATATATATATAATCACAAAAAAAGATAATTCGAATGATGGGTGGTGTCATCACTATATATTTTGGAGATTATCATCTTTGTTAGGCGAAATTTTGTAGCATTCGTAAAAAATAGTGATTTTCATCACTATGACACACGAGGCTCTGATGAACTTGTTTTACCAATACATTCATGTAAGATAGTTGAACATAATGTTTACTATAGGGGTGTGAAGCTGTATAATAAGTTGCCACAACGATTTAAGCATGTTCAGAATGACAACGAATTAAAAAAAAAGTCCGCGAATTTCTTATATATATATATATATATATATATATATATATATATATATATATATATATATATATATATATATATATATATATATATATATATATATATATATATATACAAATCTCTCAAGAACGCTTTGAGATATCTTAATGAAATTTAAATAAAAAACCAAGATTAAAATCTAAATTTCTACTATATTTAAAACTTGTACGTATGACAATTGTTTCGACACACAGTGTCTTTTTCAAATACACACTAAATTAAATATAAAAAAGTTTAATCGCCCGATTCAACGATGTAGATATTGTATGGTTTTTTTTCAGTGTTTTAAAAAATGGCTAAAAAGTGTTTCGGTCTGTTTTGCAATAAGTATATTTTTCATTAGTAGGTTATGAAACAATGGATGATAGATGAAGTATTTGATTACACTTGACAACTGTTAACGTCAATTTGTAAATTTCAAATTTCTTTCAGTTTTCATGTGGAATTAATACATATTTAATCGAAAGAGAAATAATTGAAATACTAATAATTGTTGGTGTCGCACTTATGCTGAAGTTTGTCGAGTATTTAATTAGGTATATCCGAATAAAAACATCACTAACTTAACAGTTTCAATGACACAGGCTGGATTAAAAGTCGACCAACATTCGGAAGATGAAAAACAAAAACTAATAACGAAAATTCGTTGAATGGTTTAACTGATGTAGTAGTAGATAATGATAAGGTTTCTGTGCAACAATTTAGCTTTAAATCATAACGTGTGTAGACGCTCAGTCTGCACATGTTATCTTGTTTTGATCAAATAATTGAGTTTTGCGTTCTTATGATGAAATAAATATGCAAATATGTAAAAAATATATATGCCAAACTTTATCGTTTTTGACATAGACGACACAAACATTCAAGTCATATCTGAGAACGATAGGTCACTTGTGGAAAGCGTCATTCCAGCGAAACACGCGCGATTCCAGCAAAATAAAAATACATCGCCTTGGTAAATTTACAGATGGGAAAAAGCGCCCGCTCAAGGTAATATGTAATTCTGCCGAGGTTGCCACGTTTGTTCTTAAGAACGTTAGAAACCTAGCCAATGGTGCCAGTTTCGGGGCATATCAGTTCAATTTGATAAAACTAACGCCCAAATCCGTCACTACACATTAGTTAAAGACGAACTGGATCGCCGTTTAAAGATTGGCGAAACTAATATTAAAATTGGTTATCGTAATGGTCAACCATTTTTTGATATTTATCAATACAATCGCATATTTAATATACCAAACAATATACTCGACTTAATTATTGCAATGGCAGGAACGTTTCTGTGCGCTTAATTTGTGCGATAAATAAAGCACCAGTGAATAACAAAATGTTTATTAATATATTACATTGTATCAATGTCACGTCAAATTAAAATAAACAGTATGAAAAAGGTTTTCGGAATCTTCACCTGGACTGACAGGGCTTAAATTTCCATCATTTTCCACATTAAGATATTGAATATCATCATTAATAACGTCTAATCTGTTCGTAATTGCGGAATTTGGTTTTCGAGGTCTTTCCTTGTCGTGTACGTTCTTGTGGCCCTTCAAGTACTTTTTCTCGGCAAAAGCCTTGCCGCATATGTCGCAACAGTATCTCTTTTCACCGGTATGGACGCGCATGTGTTTTTTGAGGTTGTGATTGTTGGCAATAGTTTTGCGACAAACCTTTAAAGATACATAAGTTTTTGAATACCGAATCGATGATAAAACATCTAGTTCTTACAGGACATTCCACAGTACGATCTTCTCCAATTTTGTGAATGCAACTCAAATGTCGTCTAAGGCTTTTTTCGAAACTAAAGCTTCTACCGCAGACTTCGCATTGAAATACTTCCTCCACACCAAACATTTCCTTTTTGTGGTTTAGGGTTTTGTGAACATACATGTAACTTAAAATCAAAATTTCGTAACATTATTCTAAACTATAAAACAAAAAGTTGAAAATGGGGTCAAATTTTATCTGATAGCTTTTTTGAGATTGTAATTTTGCCAACAATGTTATTAAACTCAAACAGATTTCCCACAAAAACCGAATCTGATTAAATCGGAGATTAAATTATCTCCTGAAGATACTAACATTGTTAGCGAAACGTGCATCGAGAACTCAAAAAAAAGTGAATCGGTGTTTAGTGGTAAATCTCTTTGAGTTTAGTGTTTCACACCGTATGTTATATTATCAATGTAAATATTTTAAATTATGAACTATAAAAATACAAGAAATTATTTTGGAAAAGCTTAAAAAGTGAATAAATTCGATATTTTTGCTTTCGTAGAAAAGAAGCGAACCATCGCCCGAACCGAATAAAAGTTGAAAAAATATTGTACAGACTCTGCTCCTTCACATTTTATGGTTTATAAGTGATTTACTGAGTTTCTATGTGATCGATCCAGCACGAGTGACGCTCCGTGGTCACAATACCCCATTGGGATCACTATTGAGAAAATGATCAACAAAATTGATGATATTGTGTTATTGGCGTAGGCGGCGAACGTGCCCTGAAGAAGTCATCGGACAAAGTGTATCAGAAGGATTTCCCCAGTCCTTTAGCATTGAGATATTATAATCACATCGTAGACACACTTAGTGGAGACACACATCGCATAAACCGAAAATGCTAGCCCCTGTATGGCTGTTATAACTTTTTAATTCGATCTGAAACATGTATTCGTATTACCGAAGAATTCTCTCAAGTTTGGAAACATAAAGGGTGATTTTTTTAGCGTATCCGAACCTCATATAGGGTTCGAGCTCAAAAGAAGTATGAGTTTGCTTGCACAATCACTTATATATATATATATATATATATATATATATATATATATATATATATATATATATATATATATATATATATATATATATCTGTGTGTGTGTGTGTGTTTGTGTGTATCGCATTAAAGATGAAAACACCTCCATATTTTCGCATTTTTGAAGGAATATAGATTTGAATTTTAGCACAGTTATACAGATTGACGGGTGATATTTTTTAAAATATTCTCAACTGAAATCTGAAATTTAAACTCAGCCTACTACGAATTCACAGACAGGTTTTCGATATTTTGCTTGTAGATATCGTTGGAGATATCGAAAAAAGTTATTAGAAAAAATTGTTTAGAATATTATTCTAACCCCACATACCGAGTTTCATGACAAAATAATTAGCATTTTTAATTTCTTCCTTCGGCGGTTCAGGATTAGTTGAGAGAGATCACATTCGTATAGTTAATTATTTGAATTATGAAAATTATTGTTGTATACTTTGCCCTAAAAAGTGAAAAATGCTGTAAAAACAACCAGTTCACGAAAACCGTCGAGCTAGAAGAAAAACGACACCTCATACTGATAGGCAGATTGTCCGATAGTCCGTTAGTTCAAGAACAATTCGAAGAAGGGTTCAAGCAAGTAACTTAGATGGTAGAACAACCAGAAAAGTTCCCTTGTTATCCGCCAAAAATGTAAGACAATGATTAAAGGTTCCCCAAGATCAGTTAAATTGGTATGGTGAACAGGGAATCAAGAAATCGTACAATACTTTATGAAGAGATAAAACAAAAATTAATTTAATAGGTTCTGGCAGCTTTTTCATGGTATGATTTACGACCAATTTACTGAATTAAAAAAAAAAACATGAACCAAAATGGGCACATCCACATTCTTCAGGGAGCTATGCTGCCTTTTTCAGAAGAAAATATGTCCCTTAATATTGTGTTAATATGTCGGTTTCTACTGAGTCTAGTGGCAATTTCATGGAATATCAATCAAAACATGGTCGTCATTCTGCGCTTTTTTATTAAGCCATCCACTATATAATTGACGGCGACGTCTTCATGACCAAAAGCCACCGTCACGACTTATTAGTAGCCGTAGTGAAGAAAATATCGCGGCTGTTCGTGAAAGTGTTGCCGAGAACGATAATGTGTCTGATCCGCGCCGTTTTCAAGAGTTGGGTTTATCCAGGATGATCACTTAGCGTATTTTGTGTTTGGATTTTGGTTTACGTCCATACAAGATTGTATTGGCACAAGAACTTAAGCCAACTGACCATCGATTACGGCGGGAGTTCGCAGATTGAGCGATTTTCATCGCAAAATCATGTTCTCCAATGAGGCTCATTTTTGGTTAAACGGCTACGTCAATATGGAAAATTGGTGTGAGCCAAACCCACATGTGATTTATAGTATGTAATTTAATTGAATGGCCCATACAACTGGCCAACAACTTAACACTGGCTTAAGACTATTTTCTTTGGGGATATATTAAATCACAGGTTTACACCAACAAACCCAAGACTCTTGATGAACTTCAAACCAACATTCGAGCAACCATAGTCGCCATACCACCCGATATGCTGTGAACTTGAATGTTAATAAGATATTGATTAACTTGACGTTAATAAGATATTATTAACCCACATTCGGCCAATAGTCCGGACTTCACAAATAAACCAGAAGAGATGCTTGCAGTATTTGAAAGATTATTGTGAATGAAAATGGAAATTGAAGGATCAAGTATAACCTTGGAACAATGTAAGGTTCCTGCGACTCAGATGGGTGCGACATGTAGTGAAAATGCCAGAAAACCGAATACCGAAGAGAATCATGGAGGGACGCAATAATTGTTTGCGTTTTGGGTTCTCGAGATGTATCCATTTTTCGTCTCCAGTCACGATCCGAGGCAAAAAGTGTTGAATAAACAGATACATATATCAGTTGAATCAAAATATTATTAAATAAACTTCTTTATTTTCTCTTGGCTTTTTTTTTACAGACATCAAATTGTTAGAAACCTCTGGAAAATATAACGCATCCTCAATAATTCCTTGAATGTCCATATTACTGGTAACATTTATTGTGGATGATTTTTGAAAAACCTCTTTATTTCGAAGATACAGTGCGAACAAAATTTGCGACAACCATATTCGATATTTGTTGAAATCATTAATGTAAATAAAAGTAGGGTGTACGTCAATGAGTTTATCAAGTACAAACATTTTTTTTTTCGATCTCGATCACTCACGGCTGTTTTATCTAGTAAGTGGATTTCATCGGTTGCATTTGTTTACATAGATTGAGTGACGTTTGGCTGTTTGACGTGTCTTAAATAGTGAGTGAAGTCCTCTATCATAATGTATACAAACGCCTCGGCTGACATGCATTTCATGTATGGACTTGATGATGGCAATGCATTACAAGCTAGGCGATTGTACAGTGAATGATTTCCAGTCCGTAAAACCTTCGAAAACATTCAGGAAGTCAGGAAGATCACTGACTGTAAGAACGGTACAACTGGAACAGAATGTGCTGGACATGATAGCGGAAGAGCCTGGTAGTTCTACGCGAAAAATTGCAAATACTTTGAATGTGAGTCACTGGACAGTTTGGAAAATTCTTGTTTCTACCTGTTGATTTTCCTCCACGTATTGCATTATGTCAATGGAAATTTGCAAACTTTACTTCGCATCTTCGCACTTTCGCAAGAAACGCAATAGGGAATTTTCATAATAACAATGTGCGGGCAGATGAAAATCCGCATGAGGTATGCGAAGATAATTTTCAACATCAATTCTCGTTGAATGTTTGGGTTGGAATTGTAGGTAACTATCTAATTGGACCGGTATTTCTCTCACAAAGACTTACTGGCGAGGTGTATCGCAACTTTTTGGAAGCAAGGCTGCCTGAGTTTCTGGAAGATGTACCATTGGCAACAAGGCATGAAATGTGGTTTATGCACGATGGTGCACCACCACATTTCAGTTTGCTTTCTCGTAATTTTTTAACAGCAACATACGGATATCGCTGGATTGGTCGAAGTGGGCCACACGCATGACCTGCTCGATCCCCGGACTTAAACCCCCTGGATTATTTCTTCTGGGGATATCTAAAGTCATCAAATTTGGATGATTTGCGAAATCGGATAATTGCTGGGTGTAACTCAATTAGAAACGACCCTGGTGTGTTTGAAAGAGTTCGGCAGTCAATGACGAGAAGATTGAATGCTTGTATCAAGGCTGGAGGAAGTTAGTTCGAACATTTATTGTAGATTGAGCAACTTTACATCTACTTTTTGATAATAAAATGTTGTTAATGTCGTAAATTTTGTTCACCCTGTATCTTCGATACAAAGGGGTTTTTCAAAAATCATCATACAACAAAATATTCTTAGAATAGGTCAAGCCCTTTAATTTTTGCCGCATGTTTACCTAACATCCTGTATATGTTCCACTTTTTCCAACTGACATTTGCATTGGAGTTTGTAGTTCAACGACACTGGTAAATATGTTATCTGTGTTGACAAGATGGTCCGATGCTCCAGAATCTAAAATAAATGTAACTTTGCTTTCTACATCCATATTTTGAAAATTTCTCGCCATAAAAGCTAAACCAGACGTGTCGTCATATGATGTTGATGGATCTGATATTTAAATTGTCTTGACGGTCCTATTTCTTTCATTATGTTTAAATTGACTCTTATAATGAAAACACTGTTTCTTTATGTGGCCTTTTCTAGCACAAGGATGACACTTTATATCGGATACTAAAAGTGTCTTGACATCATACCTTTGAATCGCCGAGGAGCTTCAAAGTTTCGTTCCTTTGAAAATAATACATTTTTACAAGCACTATCCACCGGGACTATTTTTGCCCTTGTCTCACGATTTTCACTTATTAATTTTACCTCGTAATCTAAAAGTCTTGTTTTAACAAAAGTCAGTGTCAAAATATCTTCTGTTAATGTTTCAATAACAGTAATCACCTCTTCGTAAGATTTACGAAGGGTGAGCAATAAATAATATATCCGATCAGTCTCATATAATTTTCCATCCATAACTTTAGTCCCAATAATTTCTTTCGCAATGCCCACTGCGTAGCAAAACTTTTTCGTTCATAAATACTGTCTAAGCTACGGAATATTTATTTTGCACTATTTTCTGTTTTTGCAAAACCAAGAAAATAGTCTGCCAATTACTGTACAATAACATTTTTGGTGGTACGTTCAGCTTTATTCCAATCGTCAGTCATTTGATCTGGAATATCTTCATCAATTACCCTTATAACGCCAAGTGCGATTAATAAAAACACCTTCAACTGGTTTAATGTTTCCGTTTAGTTTTAAATGTTTCATGGTCACTTTATAAACACTCGTCTTTGTCTATAACTTAACTAACAATAATAGTTTATAAACTCGTTGACACTTTTCGCGATAATTAAAAATAACGCAATGAACACACGTATCCTGCGCCCATAACCTGTTAGGAAATGGACTTGTAAACTAACTCTAAAGACTGAAAAATATAGATCGATATCAGTGCACCGTCTTTGTTTATTTACATAAACATATTTAGCTACGTACGTCATCCACGGCTATTATATAAACACAAAATGCTAAGAACAAATAAAGGAGTTTATTAATATTTTGGTTGAACTGATATATGTATCTGTTTATACAACAAAAAAGTCTTTCTTTCATGCCGAGAAAGCAAAACTTCCAAACAGCGTTTTTCGCTTTTCCATCTGTCTGTCGTTCAGCTTATGTGGTACACATATTCCTGCATTCTACATCCTTCCCATGGCATGCAGACGATCACAAAACCAATCAATTTGTTGTTGAGTTTGCATATCGTCTTCTTCCAACAAAGCTTACATCTTCAATTTTTTTCGGTTGACCTAGGCGTTATTTGTCTTTCAGGTCGAAATCACCAGCTTTGAATCGTCTCAATAAACGCCCACAAGCGTCTTGCGTCGGGACATTGTCACCGTAAGTTTCCACAAGTATACGACGACTTCCACTTGCGTTTTTCTTTTCAAACAAGAAAAGCAGTACATGACGCAATGCTCTTTATTTGGCTCGAAACTGAACATGTTTACCACACGAAAAAAATGTGACGCTAACTCGAAATCGTTTAAACATCAATAGCGTCTTGAAAGGTAGTGTTGTTGCAACAAAATGATTAAACTGTGAACCGACCTTTGTTTCCAGGGTCATTTTTTCAAAAAATTAAGAATTCTTAACCGCTACACCTGGTAATTGTACACCGCTTAGGGTAGTTCACTTCACTTCCCTTGAAGTACTTCGAAAACGGTAATGAGTTCTAATT
The DNA here is from genome assembly GCA_031761425.1 of Cosmopolites sordidus. Classification (NCBI taxonomy): domain Eukaryota; kingdom Metazoa; phylum Arthropoda; class Insecta; order Coleoptera; family Curculionidae; genus Cosmopolites; species Cosmopolites sordidus. Next base: position 368,400 of record JARFXV010000597.1, read on the forward strand.
GATTCCCTCTAGATGGCAGATGAGACGGTACAGATCCAGTTTTAATGTTATATATGCATATATATTTAATTATTATTTATATTACTTATTCTGAACAATACATAAAACTATTTAAACAAATTTATACTTGACTTAATAAAAAAAAAGTACTTACCGTTTAACGGTAAACTTTTTATTACAGAATTCACATTCGTATTTGGGCACCGCCTCGTGAATCTCCCGGTGAGATTTCAAAAAATGTTCGGTGATAAATCCTTGTCCGCATATCTCACAGGTAGCGACAAATTTCCCTTCGTGTCTTTTGATGTGGTTGATTAGAGTGCTCCTGCTTCGACTCTTAGCGGTGAAATCGCAGAGCGGACACGAATACTGTTGAGTGTGCTCGAAATTGTGCAAAGCTATATCGGTAGGAGTTAGAAAATTGATGTCGCATGCTTCACAACGAAACTGTTCTCCGTCGGGGACGTGTTGTCGTATATGTTCGTCGTATTCTTCTTTGGTTTGGAAGTTAATAAGGCACTCTATGCAATTATGTGGACCGTGAGAGTGAAGATGTCGCAAAAGATACTTGAACGATCTGTCACAAATGTTACATTGTAATTTCTGATTGGGTTTTGACGTAGTTGACTCTTCCTCGGAATCGTCGGCTTCTTCGAGGTTATCTTCCTTATCAAATAGCACCACTTCGTCTTCCATCAATTCAAGAATGTCCTCTTCTTGTAATTCAATTGTCGTGTCATTTACAACCACTTTATTTCCGTCTTCTTCGTCTACAAAGTGTATGAAAATTTCTTCTCCGTCTTGTTGCAAAATACTCGTAAATATATTATTCTCAGTCCTAAAAAAGAAACACTTTATTGGGTGAAATTTACAATATTTTTTAAACATGTTTGGCGACTGCGCCAGTATACACTATAGGTAAATGGGAAGATAATAAAGCTCAGTATATGGTAGTATAGTTTATTTTATGTTGTTGTTTTTCTACTTATGCTTTATGGTGTTCCTATAAAAAGCAATATAAGTTCAAATTTCTGCTTGTTTCGAATTTTGATTCCACGAAATAGGCTTGATATAATTGAAAATGACAGAGATATATTCACAACTATACATTTATTTCTAATTTTCATTTTATTCTTACGTGCTAATCAATGGATACATGGTATTATAAGTCAATACTATAGGTAATACTAAAAAAAGTTTTTTTTATTAAATCTCTATATTATTAAACAAAATAACTTTGGTTGTAATCTGTAATGGCACTATATATATTTTTTATATTATAGATGCCTCTCCGATATATCTATTTAATCACAAGTATAAAACAGAGAATATTATATATTTTATTTGCAATGCCATGAACCATTTTGATTTTAAATACACATCAAATATATCACAAAAATAATAATCAAATAGTCAGTTGGTAGTGACAGTTTTTCCAATTTCTTTTGCTCAACATAACATTAAATGAATCAAAGTAAAAATGTTATCAGTCTCACTTTGTTTTGGATTTTAAACTGTGATTAAATATATATATATCTTCGAAATATGTAGTACATTTATGTAAGAAAACACAGTCAAATCACTTTCAAACAACATTCAATCTCACATAAGATTAATTAATTCAATAAATAACTCAGCAACTACTTTTTTCCGACATCATTTCAAGACTGTCTACTAATTTTATGATCACTAGCCATGTAACTTAACTATTTAAAATAATATTTTAAAAACAAACATTTCAAACATGCAATAACAAATCCTGGATTGTAGATTTTAAAAAATATATCTTTAAACTAATAATAACAATGGTTTATTCAAAAAGAATAGTTTCTAAAAAAGGTTCCTACATTACCCATTGGTCAAATGTATCAAAATTCGGTTTTAGCTAGATTTGCAAGTTCTAAGATGAATATTTAGCATGGCTTTGGCAACGAAGGCCTTGAAACAGAATTGACAAGAGTAGGGCTTTTCTCCGGTATGACCTCTCACGTGGATCAGCAGACTGCATTTTTGGGTGAAGGCTTTGGTGCAGTAGTCGCATACGTATGGTTTTTCACCAGTGTGGACCCGAATATGTTCCACTAGCATTACTTTCTTAGTGAAGCATTTCCCGCAATAGTGGCAACTGTACGGTTTGTAGCCGGTATGGATTCTCAAGTGAAATTTGAGTTTCTCCTTGCTGGAAAGGGTTTTGCCGCAAACATCGCAAATAGCAAAGTTTCCAGTATGAGAGTTCATGTGCAATTTGAGGCTATTCCGACGCTGGTACACCTTATTGCAGATGACACATTCATAAGTATTAGGGCACTGTACTTCCTCTTTGTGCATGATCATTTTATGGGCGTGCAAGTAACGAGAATATAAAAAACACTTTCCGCAAAACTGACAATCAAAAGGTTTCAATCCCGTGTGATAGTTATCGTGTTCTTGGAAGTGTTGCAGTATTTGAAACGATTTCTGGCACGAGTTACACCAATACTTGAGCAAGTCCGCGTGATGAGTCACGTGATCATTAATGTGCTTAATCTCCAAAGTACTAAACTCGCACATTAAACACTGGAAAAAGCCCATGTGACTGTGGATTTTTAAATGTACAATATGATCCAAAATCTTCTTGGTCGAATGGTTGCAGATGTCGCAGTAAAAATAATTGTTATGCCTTTCCATATGGTCCTTTAAACTGCCGCTAGATTTAAATTCTTTACCACAAATATCACAAGGATGCATATCACCAAAAAACCTGGACGTTCTCAGCCGTTTCTTCGGATGCTCGGCTTTGTAATGTTGTTTGATTTCAGTCAAAGTCCAATCTTTATTGTCCTTACAAGTAGGGCATTTAATCACTTTAGTTTCGTCCAAATGGTCCATCGATATAAGAGTTTCTTCTTCGTAACTGATATCATCACGTTCCACGTGGTTTTTCTTTGATACTCGCTGTTTTCGTTTAGTCTGTGAATATTCCACTTTTGTCTTGCATTCTCTCTTTTTTTCACTTCTGGCGTCGTATTTGTTCGTTGTACCCCGTTTTCTTTTATTTGTATTTGGTATATCGTCTATGATTTCTTGCTTTGGTTCCTGTTTTACTTCATTTTCAGTTTTTATATTGATAAACGGTATTTCTGCATATGAGGTTTCGACAAGAAAGTTAATGTTGTTCTCATCATTTTCGAGTTTAACTTTTACGTCAACAAAATCAATATGTGGGGAGGTTCCGACAAGAAAGTTACCGTTGTTCTTCCCATCATTTTCGTGTTTAACTTTTACCTCGTCAGAATCTATATGTGGAGAGGTTCCGACGAGAAAGTTACTGTTGTTCTTCTCATCATTTTCGAGTTTAACTTTTACCTCGTCAGAATCTAATTCTTCGAGTTTTGGAATTATTTCTTTGGTTTCGGTTAGGAGTTTGTTGGTTGCTTCAGCTATTTCCACGATGGGTGTGAAAAATGCCATTGGACATGATCTAAAAAAAAAAACAAAAATAGATTTTTGGTCGATTTTAAATTAACTAGAGAAATTTCAACAACATATCAGATCACTTGTTTCTGCAGTCTTCTGACGCACGTTCGGTAGAATTGTATTGGATTGATACAAAAGTTCGTCCCGTTTTTAGCGCTATATTGCATTGTATCGGAAAGCTGACTACTTCACCTTTCGTGTAAAGGTTTGATGTTGATGGCAACAAAATATTGGACCTAACTGAAACTAGTCGGCAAAGAACAACTCATGAGATCGGATAAATTCTTGAAATCAAACACTCAATATTGTTAAGGGTAATCACGTGAACTTGGAATAGTTAACCAAGCCGATGTATGGGCGCCGCATGAGTTTACACCCCAAGAAGTTTATGGTATGCATTTGGCGGGATTAGAAGGAAGTCGTTTATTATGTGTTGATACCTGAAAACCAGACCATTCATTCGAAAAATACTGAATTTTTCTATTGGAACCTTCTGTGTGAAACAAAACAAAAGAAAGGACATCGAACAGAATTTCGCATACTATATTGTTTAAAGTAACTTTTTGGAAATAAAATTCTTCAATTTTTCTCAAAAAAAATACTTTTGTATCAATCCAGTAACATTCTGACGATGATAAAATTAGCGAAACGCTATGGTTTGTTTTCAGACAGACTGCATTTTGTTCTGTTGGCTGGCATATATACTAACTAGAGCCAAATTGTGGAAGGAGACACTTCTCAGCTATAGATATTTGATTTTATTAGTGTTTATTTTGAAAAAATTATATTTGAGTGTCTGAACTTCCGATAGGGGTCGTTGTCAAACGAACTATTATTATTCAGTATAGTCGGGCAAATCACCATGGAAATTTTAACATCAGAGCAACGCTTGCAAATTGTTGAAATTTATTATCAAAATCAGTGCTATATGCGCCAAACTTATAGAGCACATCGTGCATTTTATGATGCACATAAACCGCCAATCAGCACCACGTTGCTCGATATTAAAATAAAAAGAAAATAAAAAACCTGTGTTAGGAAGAAAATATCGCTGCTTGTGTCTATGTTGATAAACCATCTACTTTTGACGCCTTGGAAGTCAATATAACTCGAACAACTGAGGATATAAGACCCAAATTGCTTGAAAAAGTGGTTGGAAATTAGATTGACAGAATGCGCTTTGTCAGAAGTAGTTGCAACGCGAATTTGTCCGAAATTGTTTTCAAACATTAATGCCTTTGAATGTTATTTCATATAAAATAGAATAGATTCAAAGCATTCAATTTAACACATTAAAAAAATTCACCCTTTAATTTTTGTATTTATCGAGCCGACTGAATGTCGAAACAATTCTAATACAAGTTTCAATATAGTTGAAATTTAGAAATAAATCTTAGTTTAATGTTACTCTGCTTTGGAGAGAATCATAGTTAAAAAGCATATAATGATTATTCATAAGAAATTTAGATAATTTAGGTCTTATTTTCCAATACGATAATAATCAAAGTGTGTGTGAGGTATTAGGGGAAAACTGTAGCAAGCCTCAAACGAATACAAAAAAGAAAGATGGTTCTTTAACATGGGAGCGTTGAAACTAAGAAAAATTTGTTTAGAGTTCGGCCCTGTGCTTATTTAAAAACACCATATTGATTTTTCACGTTATCCTCTCTTTCTGACGAGTGTACGACCCCCTTCTTTAGTCAACGCACGCGTATAGTTCGCGCATGCCCACCAACAGTCACAAATACCCAGCTGGGATATGGAACGGAGTAAAGAAACACATTAATAAACACAAAACAATGTTACTTACTTTGCTATGTCCATTTTGCAAATTTTTGTAGTAAAATATTTCAATTTTTCTAGGCACTACTTTAAGCGACATACAACTAACAACACAATTTCGACTGTAATTTCCTAGGAGATCGGCGAAACCGCTATCATCACAACACTCGGTATTTCGCCATCTTAGAACATGTTGCCAAGTTATCGGTCACCGCGTAGCCGGTCTATCTCGCAGACTATAATTTTTGATGCTCTCGATTTTCGAGTATCTAAACCTCAAGGAAATCGATTTTTGGTTGAGTCTATATGGTTATGCAGGTTTTCAGTTTATATTCTGGAAGTCTATAATTTATTACGAGTTTGGGCGCCTGTTCGAATTGACAACGTTGTAGGAATGCCCATTTACGATCCCTGGCTTAGATAGAGGTCGCAAGCCGAGCAGTAGGTCCTGCATAATGGAATATGGTGTACAGGTCCGCATTAAAAAAATATGATCGTCGATTTCAACTATCATATTATTGTAGAACCGGCCATTTGTGTTTTATGCACAAACTTTAAAAATTAATAGTGAGTTTAGAAAAAAAATGCCTCTGAAATCGCGAAAATAATATAATATACATATATGGAGAAAACGTAGTTATGTTATGTATAGGTGGTGGTAAAATTTCTTTAAAGCTATTAGTGTTTTAAAGATAAACCGTATACTGAATGTCCTCAAAAGGTTAAAACCCGACGAACTGTAGACATTGTATTTTCTAAGTATTTTGTACATTTTAGGTTCATCTACATAAAACCAATGTAGGCAGAGGAAAGTGGCTTCTTTACAACAACTCTCAACTTAAAAATCTTTAAGTTATTGGTTCATTTTCGACATGATTCCAAATCCTATTATCCGGGGAAGTAAGGTAGTGCCTTGTAATTTTTTCAAAAAAGAGAGAATGGGGAAGGAAAGAGAGAATGGGTAAAGAAAGAGAGAGTAGGAAAGGGAAAAGAGAATAGAAGAGCTTAGTTGAGATATAAATTAGGGCATATGCTGATGTGTACATCTGTGCTTCTTGATTAGATGTGCTTGATTAGAGTGCTTCTGCTTCGACTCTTCACGCTAAAATCGCACAGCGAATACAAATATTGTTGAGTGTGCTCGAAATTATGTAAAGCGATATCAATCGGAGCTAAAAAAACTGATGCCTTTGGTTTGAAAGTTAATAAGGTACTCATACATAAGTTAATAAGGCACTCTATGCAATTATGGGGACTGTGGGAGTGAAGATGTCATAAAAGATACTTGAGCGATCTATCACAAACGTTACACTGTAATTTTTGATCGTTTTTTAACGTAATTGATTCTTGCCCGGAATCGTCGGCTTCTGCGAGGTTATCTTCCTTATCAAATATCACTACGTCGTCTTCCATCAATTCAAGAATATCCTCTTCTTGTAATGCAATTGTCGTGTCACTTATAATTACTTTATTTACATCCTCTTCACCTACAAAGTGTAATAAATTTCTTCTGCGTCTTGTAAAATACCCGTAAAAATATTATTCAGTCCTAAAAAAGAAACATTTTATTCGTTTGAATTTAAATTTAATTTTGGGCGAATGCGCCGGTAAACACTGTGGGTAAATGGGAAGGCAATAAAACTCGATATATGGTAGTATAGTTTATTTTCTCTATAATTGTTTTTCTACTTATCTATTATGCTTTATGGTGTTCCTATAAAAAGCCATATATGTACTATACCGTTATATATTCATATTTCTGTTTGTTTAGAATTTTGATTCCAAATAGACTTGATATAATTGAAAATAAAGATATATTCACAACTATACATTTATATAGGGTGAGGTTTTTTAGTGCATCCGAACTTAAAATTGAACTAAAAAAATAAACTATTTATTTTATGTGAAATAATATTCAATGGCATTAATGTCTGAGGATAATTTCTGACAAATGTCCGCCGGCGGCTATTTCTGACAAAGCGCATTCTGTCAATCCAATTTCCGACAAATTTTTCAAGTATTTAATACCATTCAAATTTGGAATTCAAAGTCGAATAACAAAGCCCAACTTCCTGCGGACGGCGACGAATTAGTAAATTTGTCGTTTCCGCAACATTGCCAATAGTAACGCCGATATTTTCATCCGAATTCACAGTTTCTTCTCAAGTTTTTGTTTTAATATCGAGCAGCGTGAAATGTGTTCGGAATTTGTCGATAATTCGGCGAATACATCGCTCGGTTGGACTATTATCAAATTCACGGAATGCTCTTACGGAATGCTTAAGTTTGGCGCATAGAACACTGATAATAAATAGCGACAATTTACAAGCGTTTCTCTGATGTTAAACATTCCGGGATGATCTGTTAAGAGTATATTGAATAATTTTAAGAACTGTGAAAGCAAACTCGCAGTTCTTTTGACAACGACCCTTATCGGAAGTTCGGACACACTAAGAAAATCACCCTTTCTATATTTATTCTTCATTTCACCCTTACGTGCTAATCAGTGGACATATGGTGTAATAAAATAAGTCAATACTATCGGTAATACTAAAAAAACTTTTTTTGATTAATTCTCTATATCATTAAACAAAATAGCTTTGGTTGTAATCTTTAATGGCACTATATCTAGTTTATATTTTATACAAGATGCATCTACGATATATTGATTTAATCAGCAGTATAAAATAAAGATTAGATTTTTTATATGCAATGGTACCATTTTAATTTTATATACACATTAAATATATCACAGAAATAATAATCAAATAGTCAGTTGATAGTGCCATAAAATTAAATGAATCAAAGTAAAAACTTTAGTGAGCTATAGAAGGTCAGGAGTACTCTCAAATATATGTTATAGGAAGATTCTTCTTCTATATATTATATTTATCACTATCTACCAGTGCCATATATAAGGTACATCTGGAAATATTAGACAGAATGGTAAGATGTTCAATATCAAAATAGTCTTAAAAATTCCACTAATATATAACCCCTATAATATAGCCAGTTCTATATTTGGAAATCATATTTCAAAAATTTCATGGTCCTACAGACAGTAGTCACTACATACCACAGTAGAACTTGAGATAGGGGAAGGTTACGAGAAGACGATGGATTGGCACCAGTCCAGTTTAATATAGTTTGAACAAAGTCATCAAGTGAAACAGACGCAGACGTAAATGTAACAGTGATAAATAAAGAAAAACCGATAGTAGAGTATGCGAATAGCCTAAACATATTACCACGATCGAAAAGATATGTATAATGAAATAAAGGTGAAGGCCAAAAAGAGTCTAGAAATAAATATAGGCATGACAAAGATTAAGGAAAAGAGATCTAATCGTAAAAAAACAGAATTTGATAATAGGCGATGACAATATTAAAGTTATGATGATGTAGACCCTCGCAGAGAAAACAGAAGAGATGTTTGCAATATTTGAAAGAGGAGTACCCAGAAGAAAGCTGAATACCACGGAGAAAAAGATATACTGAAGAATTACTGCACCAAAAAAAATGTCAAGAGACTGCTGGACATCGACTCGTAGGGAGCTGAAGGTTCAATGAGATCAAGGCTCACTGATGGTCTGTAGCACCACAAGAAGAAAGATAATAAATGGTGACGAGAAAAAGTCCAGTTAGGAATCTCATATTATGAGAATGACTGATAACAGCTGGATCAAAAAAATAATAGAATGGAGACTGAGACCATGAAGAAGAAAGAGTAAATAAACCACCACTTCTATGGCGCAGAGCGACGAAGAAGAAGACGATCATCGATCCAGCAGGAGGTTCAGACTGAGACACGTTGCACCAGAAACGTAGAAATTTACAACATTCAGATTCATTTTCAATCCAATTCAACAAAAACTGGAACGCATAGACAACTTCTGGAATATTTTCTTTTATTTATTATCACGAATCATCTTGATACCAGCATTGCATATCGACATACCAAAAGTAGAAGGAAAAACATTTCAGTCTAACAGTCAATTATCAGTCTAACTTTGTTTTGGATTTTAAACTGTGATTAAATATATTTATCTTCGAGACATCCAGTACATTTATGTAAGAAAACGCAGTCACATCACGTTCAAACACCATTCAATCTCACACTTCAATTAATCACCCACAGCAACTACATTTTTCTGATCATTTCAGGACTATCTACTAATTTTATGGTCACTAGCCATGTAACAAACTATTTCAAATAAGATTTAAAAAAACAAATTGAAAAACAATTTCAAATATGTTATAACAAATCCTGGATCGTATATATATATATATATATATATATATATATATATATATATATATATATATATATATATATATATATATATATATATATATATATATATACGATCCAGGATTTGTTATAACATATCGTATATATATATATATATATATATATATATATATATATATATATATATATATATATAACACATTGTATCCAGGATAAGAACTTAACACCCCCTGAAAATTTTAATTTTTGAACCGATTTTCATAAACTTTCTTTTGTTGGACAGATCTAGGAAAACGGCATTAAGAACTAGGTCAACTTTTATGGCTCCCATTTTCGAGAACTACTATTAGGGTTTTTTTTCAGAGAAAAACTAATAACGGATTCTTGACCAGCACCACGTTAAACCAAACCGTACCAATTTTATGGTTCTAAATTACTGGATGTCCTTGATGTTATTTTATAATATTTTTACAATAATAATTAATAATTTTTCTAATAATTACAGACTCTTTTTTAACAAAAAGCTTTCTTTATTTACAGGTCCATCTAAATTGGCATTATAAAACTTAAATACTAGACATTTCTATCATTCCGCCATTTTCTATCAAGCACTTTTCAGTATGTCGTCGGTTATTGTTCGCCACTTTTCTCAATTGTTGTTTGGTAATGCTACGGCAAGCCTGCCTAATACGATCACAAAGTCGTTTCGAGTTTGGAGCTTCGAAAAATAAACCTTATTTATAATTGTCCCCTAGAGAAAAGAATCAAGAGGGTGAGGTCCGGGGATCTCGGAGGCCAATTAATTACAGGACTGTTTCACCCAATCCAACGATTTGAAATATTATTATTTAACCAGTTTCTTACGTTAATTGCATGATGAATGGGGCCCCGTCAAATGGGAGCCATAAAAGTTGACGAAGTTATCCATGATATTACCAAGAAAAAAACATGTGGTACACATTCTTAATACCGTTTTCCGAGATCTATCCAACAAAATAAATTTTATGAAAATTGGTCTAGAAATAAACATTTTAAGGGGGTGGTAAGTCCTTATCCTGGACACACTATATATTTAAACTAATAACAACAATGGTTTTATTGAAAAGAATATACTCTAAATAAAGATTTCTACATTACCCGTTGGTCATATATCTCAGAATTCGGTTTTAGCTATATGAAACAAGCCTTTGCAAGTTTTAAGATGAATGTTTAGCATGGCTTTGGCAACGAAGGCCTTGAAGCAGAATTGACAAGGGTAGGGCTTTTCTCCGGTGTGACCCCTCATGTGGATCACCAGACTGCTTCTTTGGGAGAAAGCTTTGGTGCAGTAATCGCATACGTATGGTTTTTCACCGGTGTGTACCCGAACATGCTCGACTAGTATTGGCTTCTTAGTGAAGCATTTCCCGCAATACTGACAGCTGTAAGGTTTATACCCGGTATGTATTCTCAAGTGAAATTTGAGTTTCTCTTTGCTGGAAAGGGTTTTGCCACAAACGTCGCAAATAGCAAAGTTTCCGGTATGAGAGTTCATATGCAACTTGAGGCTGTTCCGATGCTGGTACACCTTATTACAGATGACACATTCGTAAGTGTTGGGGCACTGTACTTCCTCTTTGTGCATGATCATTTTATGAGCGTGCAAGTAACGAGAATATAAAAAACACTTTCCGCAAAACTGACAGTCAAAAGGTTTCAATCCCGTGTGATAGTTATCGTGTTCTTGGAAATGTTGCAGTATTTGAAACGATTTCTTGCACGAGTCACACCAATACTTGAGCAAGTCCTCGTGATGAGTCACGTGATCGTTAATGTGATTAATCTCCAAAGTACTAAACTCACACATTAAACACTGGAAAAAGCCCATGTGACTGTGGATTTTTAAATGTACAATATGATCCAAAATCTTCTTGGTCGAATGGTTGCAGATGTCACAGTAAAAATAATTGTTATGCGTTTCCATATGGTCCTTTAAACTACCATTAGACTTGAATTCTTTACCACAAACATCACAAGGATGCATATCGCCGAAAAACCTGGACGTTCTCAGCCGTTTCTTTGGATGCTCAGCTTTGTAATGTTGCCTGATTTCTGTCAAGGTCCATTCTTTATCGTCTTTACAAATAGGACATTTTATCACTTTAGTTTCGTCCAAATGATCCATCGATATAAGGGTTTCGTCTTCGTAACTGATATCATCACGTTCCGTGTAGTTTTTCTTTGGTACTCGCTGTTTTCTTTTGGTCTGTGGAGATTTCACTTTTGTCTTGTATTCTCTCTTTTTTACATTTTTGGCTTCGTGTTTGTTCGGTCTGCCCCGTTTTCTCTTATTGGTATTTGGTATATCGTCTTTGGTTTCTTGTTTTGGTTCCTGCTTTACTTCATCTTCAGTTTTTACGTCGGTCGGTACGTCCGGAGAGGTTTCGACAAGAAAGTTACCGTTGTTTTTTTCTTCATTTTCTAATTTAACTTTTACCTCATCACAATCTAATTCTTCGAGTTTTGGAATGATTTCTTTGGTTTCGGTTAGGAATTTATTGGTTGCCTCAGCTATTTCCACGATGGGAGTGAAAAATGCCATAGGACATGATCTAAAAAAAATAAAAATAAAAATAGAATTTTGCTTGATTTTGAGTTAGCTGAAAGAAAATGTCTACCAAATATTAGATTATTTGTTTCTGCAGTCTTCTGACGCACGTTTCACAGGAATGTATTGTATGAGTTGATGTAAAGTTCGTCGTGTTTTCGTTACTGGAAAACATCGCAGACCCAAAAGAAGGCCGAAGCTGACTACGACGAAATATTGGCGCTAATTGAAAATGATCGGCACAAAATAACTTGAAAGATCGGGGAAATTCTTGGAATCAAAAAGTCAGCAGTGTAACGGCGTTTTCGTCAACTTAGAATGGTTAGCAAAGCTGAATGTATGGGTGCCGCATGAGTTAACAAGAAAAAATTTATAGACCGAATTTCTACTTACGATCTCAAAGCGAATAGTTACAGGGTGTTGAAAAATGCTTTATACAGTGATGTTAAGCACAAGGGATCACTGTGTAAGTATGGAGATGCCTCTTCAACAATCGTAAAGGCCAGTTTACATCCGAAGAAGGTTCTGTTATGCATCTGATGGGATCGAAAGAGAATTATTTATGTTCTGTTACCTGAACCAGACCATTCATTCGGAAAAGTGTGAAGTGAATTAATATGAGTAATCGACCAAAAGCCACTTGAATTAGCTAAAAGAAAGGACATTGCTAGACCACCAACAACACAACTTGATTGGGATGTTTTTATTCATCTAACATACTCTCCAGATTTGGCGTCCTCCGACTGCCATTTATTTAGATTGCTTAGATGGTAAAAGCTTTATTTCCTTAGATCAGTTTTTTAGCCAGAAATCTCAAAACATCTATGAGCGCGGGATTATGCAGCTAGAGAAGAGATGGAGAAATGTCTTCGAACAAATTTTTCTTCAATTTCTCTCAAAAAAATGAGACGAACTATTTCATCAATTCAGTGACATGCTGATGATGATAATATTAGCGAAACGCTTTCGAAAGACTACAAATCAGTTATTTGGTGTATTGTGGATACTAAATAAATGCTTTAAATTATATCCGGGTTGTCAAAAAAGAAACCAAACTGGTATTATAGAAAGTCTTGGTCGTATCACTTATTTCTTACAAATAGTTATACAGAGCCTTCGTTTAATCCCGAAATTCACGTAATCTATAAATATGGACAACCAACATGACAAGTTGGTAATGATTAACACGAAATCACAATTTTTTCTTAAACTACGACATACGTTTATTGGTTTTATTTTTGGAGATGTCACAAATAATATTTTTCCTTGAATTTTACACAGTGCGTCCATTAAGTATCAGTACTTAAGATATATCTCAATAAACAGTTACACCATCTATTGACGAGCAGCGTCGTATCAAAGCTTGAACATTTCTGGACCTAACGAAACCTACTTTACCACGATCGGTTCACAGCTGTTGATTTTATGACGTTTTGTTTACGAGCCAAAAAGTTTAATGTATAAATAAAATCATGGAACAAAGAGCTGTTATAAAATTTTACGCAAAACTCGGTAAAACTGTGTCGGAAACATCCCGGTTGATGCAGCAAATGTACGGTGATGATTGTTTAAGCAGAAAAAATGTTTTTTTCTGCGGCATAAACGTTTTTTGGATGGCACAGTGTCGCTACAGGAAGACAAACATGACGGGAGACGGAATTTCAGCTCGCACTCCCGAAATGATCGAAAAAGTTCGTGATTTTGTAGCAAATAACCACAATGTTTCACTAAAAATGATTGAAGAGGCTTTGAATACTGGCAAAGAAACAATTCGGCTCATTCTTCACAAGGATTTGGGTAAAACAAAGGTGTGTGCAAAGATTGTTCCACACACGTTGACGGAGGAGCAGAAATCACTTCGTGTTAATCATTCCAGAGAGGTCATCGCAGCCGTCAGAAATGATCAAATCTTCCTGAACATGGTGCTTTCAATACGATCCAGAAACTAAGCGCCAAAGTGCGGAATGGAAGACGAAGAACTCACCACCACAGGCAAAAAAAAGAAAAACTCCTTCAAAAATCAGAACAATGTTCATTGTTTTCTTCGACAGCAAAGGTATCATCCACAAAGAGTTTGTTCCAACTGCTCAAACTGCCTCTGGACGGTACTATTTAGAAGTCCTGGAACGATTGATGCACCGAATTCGACACATTCAGTCAGAATACCGGGATTCAGACAGCTAGAGTTTGTTGCGCTATAATGCGCCAAGTCGCATATCGTTAATTGTACGTCAATTTTTGGACCGAAACCAAGTCTGTGTGATCAACCACCCACCGTATTCACCAGATTTAGCTCCTTGTGACTTCTCCTTGTTCCCAAAGTTGAAAGGGTGTTTATTTTTTAAGACATTCAGACCATCCAAACACCTTCGACGCGTGCTTTGGAGGCCATTCCACAAAATGAGCTGGAGCACGCATTTGAATCATTATTGAATCGATATAACAAATGCATTGAAGCGAGAGGAGAATGCTTCGAATAATAATTCATTAAAAATGCCAGGTATTTCGTTGTAATCACATTTTCCCAGACCAATACTGATACTTAGTGGACGCACTGTATAAACCTAAATAAAAAAAAATGTTAAAATAACTCCACTGGAGTAGATGCCATGGAAGGAAAAAAGAAGAGAAAAGAATGTTGTAGATTTTTTATGGAAAATATTGTTGATGAAATATAAAAAAAACGAAAAAGTGTTCTTTTAAATAATCAAGTGTGTTTACGAGATACTTTTAAAATATTTTTTGTTGCTCGGGAAGCATAGAAACTAATAAAAATCTCGGTGGCATATCTAGGGGAATTTTAGAAATATTTTTTTAGTATTACTATATTTCTAATCCAATTGAGCATATGTGGCATTAGGTAAAATCCAATGTTAGAGAAGAAAACATTTCTCCGACTTTAAATGCAAGTGCTGCAACATTAATTAGGAAGAATTCGATTAACCATGTTACTATAATAGAAGATTCCTATGTATCATTTACTAATAATATAGAACCACTTCTTATTAATGTAGATCAAAGTGACAGGGATAGTGAGAGCAAAACCGAATTAAATGTATAATTAAATTTATGTTATATTTTTTATTGTACTAATAGATAAATTTATTTATTTAGTTTTATTGTATTAATAAATTGAAAATACACAAACCAATAAACAATGTTTCAGTTATTACATAATAATATTTTAGTTTTATTCTAAACATAATAATAATAAAAATATTAATTTAATCATAATTTAACAATATTTTATTTTTCCCAAAATTATTCAGAAGTTCTGAACTCCGGCTCTGGCGCCTTTTAAGAAACTGGGAATATTTTTATTGAGATTTATTGGGGCAATTAACATTTTGCCGAAGGGCAACAAAATATCTTGAAACGGACTATACATAAGTTTAAATGAACTACTAGTGGGCTATATGATTAAATGATGGCTCTGTATGATCAATGATGTACAATACTCTTTAATTGGTAATGGGTACCGGGCGTTGCTGTATGACACTGCATTATCACAAAAGAACAGCAGCGTTTCTTGCTTATAACAAGTGGTTTTACTATGGTTTC
This sequence comes from Cosmopolites sordidus, assembly GCA_031761425.1. Taxonomy (NCBI): domain Eukaryota; kingdom Metazoa; phylum Arthropoda; class Insecta; order Coleoptera; family Curculionidae; genus Cosmopolites; species Cosmopolites sordidus. The sequence continues at coordinate 384,038 of JARFXV010000597.1, forward strand.
TTTTTAGACAACCTGAATTTTCTTTTGTTGGTGGGCATAAATAGATCCAAATGGTTAAGATTGTCAGTTCTAGATATTTCTTATTATTTGTTTTCATTTCATGATATTCGAGTTCCTTACATACTCAAAGAAAGCTGTTCACTCGTCTTTGGAGAGAATCATAATTATATAAAATGGTTGAATTACTGAATAATCATGGTGTATACATCACAACTCAAAAAAATAACCTAGAAAAATTGTGGATTCTTACCAAACAACGAGATAGTTGATTGGAAAAGACCAATCAAAAAAGAGATAGAATATATGAATAATAAAGGTGTTAAATAGCACATGCGACAGCTTCATATTCACCTGACCTAACATTATCAGATTATCACTTATTAGAATCGATTTGTGTCAGTATTTTGTCACTAAATCAAATGGTACTAAATATTAGGTGTACAAATTAGTTCTGCGCTTTCCGAATTAATCAACTATAACTTTATTTTAAGTTTAAATCTTTTTCCGGTTGCTTTGGGAATTCGTAGTACCAATCATTAATATAAAAAAACCCCATATGAAAACTTTGCTACGCGACATAATCTCAAAAAATGCTACAAATGAGTACGACGTCGTGCGTCAGCCACGAGAGACACTGTATTCTGTTCGTTTTTCAACTAAAAAGTGTTATAGCTGAGAAAGAAATAATTTGCTCTGGTTTGGGGGATAATGCGGTGTCTGAGAGTACGTGCAAAAGATGGTACCGAAAGTTTCGGATGGGTAATCTCGATCTTACCACACATCGTTAGCGAGCACCAAGAAAAGTTGAAGACAAGTAGTTGGATCAGCTGTTGCAAAAAAATCCTTGTCAAATACAAAATTTATGCTTGTTGAACAATTGTGTGTGTATTGAACAATACGATATATAAGTCGAATATTCACGCGAAAAAAGTAAAAACCCGGGAAAACTGTAACTTCTGGATGTTATCAAGAAGAATTGATGTGTGTAAGTGACGAAATCGAACGAAAACGACCATATACTGGCAAAAGAACTCGGCAGGTGGAATAATGGTAAAAATATTTAGAAGCAGAAAATTTTTTCATGATACAAATCACTTTTTCTATGAAGTAAAAATAGAACCGATACAGAGTATTTTCTGCATGTTTAAAGTATATTAGTATATAAAAGTGAATTATCTTAACCATTATTTTTATATTTATTAAATACCAAGCAAAAAAAAAGACCTGGACGAGATAACCACACAAATAAGACGACGACATTGACAGCAGTCTAAACGAAATTGACCTTTAACCATCATAACCATAATTCATTGCTATTCAGAATGAAACGCGTGAAATACAGTAACAATTATTATTATAGTAGGATCCAGTATATTTATTTTTTTAATACACTTAGTAAAATGTGAATTGCCCAACTCTGCAAAATAAGGGATTGTCTATGCTTTGACCTTATAACTTGAAGTGAATCTTTGTCCAGCCCACTATTTCTTGGGGTTTAAGACGAGAAAGTAACCATTTGGAGGGCCAAATTTGGTGAATAAGGTGCATCTGGAAACAATTCGAAGCGTAAGTCATGATATTTTATAGTAACAACGAGACGTGCGTGAAGGCGAATCCAGCGAGTGGAAAGCTTTTCCATTCCCAAAACATTGTGTAAAATGTAGTGAACACAGTCTATCGAGATATTAATAATGACAGCCCGCGTATCTTCAGCAGGCGGTTATTTAATAGGGCATTGTGTATTTTGTGACGACTTTGTTCATTGTATCGATTTTTAGACAACCCGAGCGTTCATCGTCTTTAACGGATGCACAACAACGTTTAAATTCAACAGTCCAATATACTTACTGTCAAAGATGAAGGGAAATAATCACTCTCACTCTACAAAAGCTAAAACTTCAATTATCACAAACAAGGAATTAAACGTACGCGTCTGAAATAACCTACATAATCGATCGAATTATACTTGACATATATCATATTACTAGTTATACTTGCATCATCTCTGTGTCAAGTTGAAAACTTTTCGAATGGTCTTTGTAACTGAAAGCCTTCAAACAAACGAAAATTAAAGGCTAAACACAAGCAAAATAGGTTAGATAATATATACCGAGTTAATTCAAGAAACGAAAGGGCATTAGAAGTATTACAGAGTCCTGAAGTAGTAATGTAATAGCTTGAGGTGCCTTCGTGACGTAAATCTGACAATAAAAAGCATAGATAATTGTTAATAAGAATGTATGTTTTAATCTTGCGCAATATTATCTTTCAACACGATAATAATCAAAAGCACTCATCTGAACTGTGTCAAGGGGTTCTCATACTAAAAAGAACAAAATAAAATGTCTCAAGAGGATATAAAAAATAAAGTATGTTTTTCAATTTAACTTTATTTCGAGTTCGGCCCTGTGCTTATTTAACAACACTAAAAACATGATATTGATTTTTCACGTTTTCCTCTCATCCTAACGGGTATACGGTCGCTTCTTTAGCTAACGCACGCGTATAGTTCGCGCATGCCCACCAACAGCCCCAAATCCCAGCTGGGATATGGAACGGAGTAAAGAAATACATTAATAAACACAAAACAATGTTACTTACTTTGCTATGTCCATTTTGTTAATTTTTCTGCTAATATATCTGGATTTTTCTCGGCACTACGTAAAGCAACACACCACTAACAACACGATTTCGACCGTAATTGCTTAGGAGATCGGCGAAACCGCTATCATCACAACACTCTGTATTTCGCCATCTTAGAACAGGTTGCCAAGTTATCGGCTTAGCGCGTAGCCGCTCTATTTGCAGGCTATAATTTACGATCGTCTCGATTTTCGAGCATCTAAACCTCAAACAAATCGATTTTTGGTTGGATCTATACGGTTGTGCGGGTTCTCAGTTAACATTCTGGAAGTCGCTATGATTTATTACGAGTTTGGACGGCTGTTAAAACTGACAACGTTGTAGGAATGCGCATTTACGATCACCGGCTTAGATAGGGGCGGCAAGTCGAACAGTAGTTCCCGCATGATGGAATATTTCGTACAGGTCCGTATTAGAAACATTTCTGATCATCGAATGTGACTATTTTTAACTACCATGCGTTCTGAAGCTATGGAAATAATTTATATTATTAGGTTTTTAAATAATAAAACTGTAGCTTTTAATGTTTCAAATGTTTATTACAGGTTTTATTCTACATATGTTTCGTCTTATTTGGGCTTTCTCGAAGAGTAACTAATACTGATACTGGTATTTGAATTAAACTAAATATCAGTTCAGTATTAGTTCAAGCTATTTTTGAGAAAGCTCTAATAAGGCGAAACGTATGTAAAGTAAAATATGTAATAAACATTTGAAACATTAAAAAGCTACAAGGTTATTCTTTAAAAACCTAATATATTTACAAAATGTTTCACAAAGAGCCAATTGCGGAATCCATAAATATTATTAGAAATCATTTGTACTGTATATGGGGAATACAGAATACTGTAGTCATGCTATAGGTGGAAGGTAACATGAAAAATTCTTTTAAATATATTTATGTGATAAACTGTATGCTGAATGTGGTCAAAAGATTAAAACGAACTTGTTTAGTATTTTACAAGTATTTTGTACGTTTTAGGATATTCTGCATAAAATCAATGTAGGTGAAGGACAGTGGCTTCATAAATTAATCTTCAAGATTCAATACCAAAGGCGAAAGAGAGAAGGGAGAAGGGGCGAAAAGATAATATGGAGAGGGGTCGAATCAGGAGGGGAGAACCAACAAGAATAGGACGGGAGAACAGGGATAGAAAAGGGGACCTGAGAGAGAGTGAGAGAATTTGAGGTACGGGTGATAGAGAGTCGAGATGATAAAAATGGAGAGGACCTAGAAAATTCAAAAGTAATGGTTATATTAAAGAAATGGAAGGATCAAAAACAAGTCTTCCAAATATATATATATATATATATATATATATATATATATATATATATATATATATATATATATATATATATACGAGGTGTCCCATTAAGGATGAATCGCGGCCGTATCTTGAAAATTATTTATCCCACAGCTTTGATCAAATCCTGAGAATCAGCACAGAGAAATGAGTTACCATGGTGGCGTACGCTGATGACTTGGCGGTGGTGGTAAGAGCAAGGCCCAGGTCTGTTCTGGAAGAAATGGCACAGCATATTGTTAACAAAATAGCACAGGAGATTGATCAAATGGGCATTAAAATATCAGCAAAAAAACTGAAATGGTAATATTGGCAGGGAGAAGAAAACTCACAAACCTCCAAATCAATATTCAGGGTGCCACAATAAACAGTACAAGAGCAACTAAATATATGGGGATTATCATTAGACAAAGATGCTAAAATGACCACTCACGTCAAACTGACATGCGAAAAAGCAAATAAAACATTGATGATACTAAATAAAATAACCCCAAAAACAGGAGGACCAAGGGCCTGGAAGAGGCTTATATTGGTGGAGGCCACTATATCAACCATTTTGTATGGGGCGCCTATTTGGGCAAAGGTCTTAAGGTAGAAGGATCACGAGGCAATGCTCGAAAGAGTAAACAGAAAAATGGCAATACGCATTACAACTGCACATAGAACCGTGCCCACAATACCCATCCTAGTCGTTGCTGGTCTACCACCAATAAGACTCCGAATCATGGAAAGCATATCAATATTCGAAAGGGGAAAGGAATCAAAAACCCAAGCAAGACAGAAATTACTGGCAGTCTGGCACAAAGAATGGAACGAATATGAGGGAAAGGCAAAAACATTTATCCGAGACGTGAGAGACTGACACAACAGAAAATTAGGGGAGATAAATTTCTACACAACACAAGCAATAACGGGCCATGGATCCTTCAGATACTATTTATACAGGAAAGTCAAAGTCAGAGGACAAGGATTGTCGCTATTGTGGGATGGTGGATACAAGGGACCACACAATCTTCCACTGCCCGAGATGGGAACCGCTTCGGATGGCTACTGCTGCCGAATGCAATGTAGAAGTGACGGAACACAACATCGGCGTTCTGCTTCTAGAAGGCAAAAGACAGGGGGCAAGTATAATGGGCATGATGGAGAAAATAATGAGGACAACAATAGAGGACGAGAGAAGACGTAAGGTGTGTGTCCTTGTAAGTGTGTCCTGAAGTAATGCCTAACGGCGGTTTCCAGGCCATGAGCAGGAGAAAAAAAAATATCCTTGAGGGGGAAGGGTTTTAGTCGGTAGGCATGACTCCAACAAGGGCATGAATCCGACATTCCATATATATATATATATATATATATATATATATATATATATATATATATATATATATATATATATATATATGTATATATATATATATATATATATATATATATATATATATATATATATATATATATATATATATACCCGGTTGGATCACGCAAAGCATTTGGACTCATTTTCGAGCGTTCTTTCTGATCCTCCACACCGCTCTCATCCTTTCTCCGTGGATTCTCTTTCTCCCTTCCGTCCACTTTGTTCCCGATCTGCCCCCCCCCCCCCCCCAAATTTGCAAAGCAAAAGGTCCTTGATAAACACAACAAGAGTATTTCGGATACTAGTGAGATAGAGTGGGAGGAAATACGAGAGGGTAATACCAAGGCGGGCAGGGGAAAAAGAGGGAACGAGTAAAATAAGAATATTTTCTAGTTACGAGTCTAATTTACCTAAATAACATGACATAATGGTTAGGTACCTTTATTACATATACTCCTATAATTTAACATATGTCTTAACCTTATACAACTAAAGTTTAATTAAAAAAGGAAGTATCCTAAATACATATACAAAAAGAAGAACTAAAATCTTATAAACATGGTCCCAAAAAACCAAATTCAATATATATGTTTTTTTCTTAAACTTTTAACTTAAATCCACTATTGTATTAAGGTATTATTTCGCCGAAAATGAATTGCACAAAATTTAGAATTAAATTTACTTACATAAATCATATAAAAATCTATTAAATACATTAACATATTAAAAATATAATATATAATCTACAATGTATTTATTTACATTCACTGTTATCAGTTATTACTTTGATAACGTTACTTAACGTAAACATATATGCGCTTAACAACAAAAAGAATAACAACTTATATTAGTAAAATTAAATGAAAATGTAAAGAAATATAAGGTTATTGTTAATAAATTTGATAATTTACATACAAATTACTATTTTTTTGTAGATTTTCATAACAATTTAAACAAATACTAGGAAACAGCATAACGTGTTGCATACCTTAACCTGTATACCATAGTTATATGTAACCTAACCAAGGTTTTCTTTTTATTCTAGAGTTTTTTAATATGTTGTTTTGTCTTTGTGATTTATTTGCAATTTTAGTTTCTTTATCACCTCTGAAAATCTATAAAAAATATAGTTTGGTTTACTATTTAATTAAATAACGGATTTTCATCAAGTAATAGTTACTGTGAATTATGGGGATCCCAACTTGAACGCCGAATTGAAATTTCGTGCCTTTTTTATTTTGCGATTGGCAAATCTGATACTTTGATAGTTATAATTAGAGACCGAACTGGAAGTAAATAAATCGTTTCATGCATTTCAATTTATGGTAATATATATATATATATATATATATATATATATATATATATATATATATATATATATATATATATATATATATCGCTAAAATGTTTAATGTCAATTATTCTTTATGAATATAGTGGATTATTTCATTTTTTTATATTGTGTGGTAAAAAATGAACAGTATGAATTAAACACAGCGATAAAGCTAAAGTATGAATTGATTTTTCTATAGAAGAGTAGAAGATGAGCTGTGAGCTTGTCCCAGCTCGGGCAGAAATCCGGTCTCTAATTATAATCAGTGATTCTTCTTATGAGGGAGAAATGATGAAAAACGCTTCCGATTATAAAAATGCTGTGCTAAAGAACAACGTGTTAATATTGTTAAAACGCATTATAAATTCGGTGAAAATTTTGCGGAGAAGGTTGGTTTTTAGAGTATTTTCAACTGGATGGTTTGTAAACAAACAAAATTGTCGCGTTTGGGGCTCGCGAAATCATTGTGTAATTTATGAAAAACAAATGTGTGGATTGATCAGAGATATGGCGAAATTGTAATCATCAAGGTTGTCCAAATTTTCCACTCACACTTAAACACCAACAAAAAAAGTACATTTCTTAATCAAAAAAATCCAACAATAAAATTAATAAAAAAGCATTTAATTTTCAATTGAAATGCGGCGTCTGATTTGGGCCACCCTATATAATAAATGAACCTGTTAATAAGCAATTACGGAACTAGGCAAGGCTAGTATATAATATAATAAAATATAAAGTATCGAGGATTATTAGACATTTGGCAAGACATAATTTTAGTTTTGTTTCTGTTCTTCAAAAATAATATCGTTATTTAAAAAATATTTGATTTTTTTTATTTAAATATTCTACCAGTCAAAAAGTTGAATATATCTCTCAATTTCTCGCAGATTTAAATGAATTATTATAGTGGTTGAGATTGGATTAGTACCTATATTTGTCTTTCGATGAATAAAGATATATTTAACAAATAGCGTAAAGCAAACCAGGGTTAAACATATTGAAAGTGAATGTATATCGACATGTATGATTCGTTATTAATTATTGATTCAGGAAAAACGAAATTGATGGGAGCCATTGAAAAATATCCAAGATACACATCGGAATATATGATATACAGTAAACAATAAAATGATTTACCCAACCCTGATTTTTAGGGATTTATCATAAAACCTTGAGAAATTGATCATTTTTTTTTTATTTGTAAATGTAACATGAAGGAACATAACATGAAAACAAAGTGCAACTGAATATTAATCAAACAAACAATAATATTTTGGACTGCAAGAAAAGCGTTCGCATACTTGGCATCGAAACAGCTTAAATATAAACGCAGGCATTGTGATGACTATTGTGGCTGTTTATTAACAAACGAAAAAGAGAGTTCACACTAAAATATAAATATCTCTAGATTTTTGGAAGTAAATTATTTTTTTCCAACGAGAGCAAAGGTATCCTGCGAGACAGTGCCGTAAAATTAGGACTGAAAGGGACTTTCTATTTCCAACAGGATAACGACCCTAAATATATAGCTAGCAAGACCAAGGAGTTGCTCAGAGAAGTTTGCTCACACCATCCCAGTTACCAGACCTTAATCCCATAGAAAATGTATGGCACATTCTAGACGAAAAAATCCGTTAACTCACAATTATGAGCAAGGAGCATCTAAAAGAAAAACTTTTTGACGCATGGAATAGTTTACTCACATATATTACGACAAAAACTAGTGGAATGAATGCCTAGATGTTGGGAAGCTGTTATTCGTGCTAAAGACATGAACACAAAATATTAAATAAATTAGGTGGCAATGGAAATTGATTTCGATAAAAATTGTAACTTCAAATACATTTTTATCCTATGTTATGTAGCTTTTTGAGAAGTTCTTCCTAAAGAGACTGAAGTCATTGCTTGACGAACTAAATAACGTTCCAGAATGCTAGTTCGGATTTCGCGAAAGACGCGGCTCGGCTCGGCTCGGCTCATAAGTCTTCGATAGAGTATGCCACCTAGGCTTAGGAGTACACATTTTCTATACCATAATATCACATATTATCATCATACTCGACAAACAGATACTTCGCTGCCAAATATAAAGGAGAAATACGTAGCATATATCCAATAAACTCAGAAGCACCGTTAGCGTTTTGAGTCCCATACTTTTTCAAATCTTCACTGCTGACCTACTAACTGCACCAAACAAGCAGATGATACCACAGTTACGACAATAATTGGGGTATCAAAGACATGCATCTGAAAAGCTTCGGCAGGCTCTTTATAAAATAGGAGAATTGGTAAAAAAGTGGCGCCTAAAAATCAACGAAGCAAAATCTCAGCAAGTCACTTTCACATTAATGGAATCATGTCCGAGTGTAACACTTAATGGACATCAACTCCCCCATGTAGAGTCTGCAAAATATCTTGAAATGATAACTGACCGAAAATTAAACTGGAAAAAACATCTTTGCGAAGAGAAAACAACTTGACTTAAAATTATCCAACTCTACTGGTTGTTTAACAATTTAACCATCTACAAAGTGATCCTCACACTCGTATAGAGTTACGACATACAACTGTGGGATACTGCAGATGTATCCAATATAGAAATACTTCAGAGATTTCAGTTCAAAATCTTGAGTTCGTGACAAATTAGACTTTACACCGCGATCTAACAATTAAGCCTGTGTTGGAAAAAGCCAAGTGCGCGAATGGGAAATATCTATTGCGACTTGAAGTGTCCCCCAACTCCCCTGCAGTCAGTTTCCTGGATAATGGCAGATACTGAAATTCTTTGATTCTTTGATGATTATTTCACTATTCTAGTTATAAAGAATATAAGTTCTTATATATGTCAGGCCTTTAAAGTAAGTGCCCTAACCCTTGATGCTTGGCCACTTGCTGCACTACATATTGTAACAGTTGCTTATTTCCTTTAGGGTGATTCCAAATATATGGAAGATTTAAAAAAATGTTATGTCACTTCTTGTGATTTGTGAAAAAGCCCTAAAAATTACAGTGTGCAAATATTTTTTTGCCTACTGTACATTTTCAAACCGCATTTATAAAAAAAATAACATTTATAAGGTAAAATATTTGGGTGGCTGACCCATCTGTTGGAATGGATGTCCCATCCATGTCGAAGCAAAAGCCGACACAACATTATTCCCGCAACTCTTCATGTGCGAATCGACGGATGTCTTCGTGACGAAACCCTTCCCGCAACAAGCACAGACGTACGGCCTTTCACCGCTGTGCGTTCGCTCGTGGATTTTCAAAGGCGTTCTTTGTGTAAATCCGCGTCCGCAATATTTACAAATATGCGGTTTTTCACCTGTGTGTACTCGAACATGTTCGATCAGCTGGTCCTTCTTGGTGAACGCCTTGGCACAAACCTGGCAAACAAAAGGCTTGTATCCAGTGTGGATACGTCGATGGAATTTCAGTTTTTCTTTGCTAGACAGTCGTTTTCCGCAAATGTCACAGAGAACTGACAAATCAATACCGGCATCATTGTGCTTGCTTAGTTTGTGACGACGCAGACCAGAAGCCGAAGCATAGTGTTTGTTGCAGGTTTTACAGTCAAATTTTACCAGGGGACTTCCTGTTAGGATTTCATAGTGTTGTGATCGTCTATGGGCAGCAAGAAATCGAGAAAACATAAAGTGTTTACCGCAAATTTCGCACTGAAAAGGTTTTTCACCGGTATGGAAGTATTTGTGCTCTATTGCATGAGTACTAACTGTGAAGGCTTTTTGACACACCTCGCATTTATACTTGGTGGTACCTTCGTGAGCACGAACGTGCATCTCGATATGGTACTTTGAAATATTTTTATAAGGACACAAATGACAAGAATATTTATTATCATTCGAATGCCGAATAGTATGTAAAGCAAAAGCAACGTTGTTCTTATAAGTCGAATTGCAAATATCACATTCAATTGGTTCGTCTAATTCCACTGGAGGTGGATGGGCCTTTCTAACAGCTTCCTTCTTCACTTTGACCTTAAGTGACTTGTCTCCCTTGCTACGTTTTCCTTTGGCAGTTACTTTCTTGCTACCCACCTTAATTATCCTTTTTCGAGTACCGGCTTTTTTAATTTTTTTTGAAGCTTCATCGTCGGATTCCTTTTTTACTTCGATTAATTCGAAATCTTTTTTGTCATCGCTAAAAAATATTCTTAAGTTAGTATGAGTTCTAGGCAAGTTTATTTTTAAAGAAAAATTATACTTACTTTGTTTGCTTTGATGTAGATATAAAAACAAATACTGATATAATTATTACATCATTTATTTTATATATTTTTACAATAATTTTCACTACAATAATAGAGGGTGATGTGATTAGTGTGTCCGAACTAATCTGAAAAACTGTCAAATCATTATGGCAATCATCATGGGTCATCAAATGTCTGGCAAATCATATTGGAACTTGTAACATCAGAGTAGCTTGCAAATTGTTGAAATTTATTATCAAAGTCAGTGTTCTATGCACCAAACTTATAGAGCCCTTCGTGAATTTTATGGCGCACAAAACGGTCCGACTTATCGACAAATTCCGAACGTATTTCACGCTGATCGAAATTAAAATGTTACTTTTGTGTTACGAAGACAGTGGGATATAATACTAAAGATAAGGCGAGTATTGTTATACCAAAATTCCGTCTGCTATTAAGCCAATTTTACATATCCAGTTTGTCCCGGTTATTCGAGTCAAAATATACCAGAAGATGACAATGAAAGTAATCTTGAAGTTAAATTGATTTATAGTGATTCTGACGATTTCTTTCTTCAAGGAAACACTGAACATTTAATTAACCAAGCCGAATTAAATGATCTCATAAGAGATTTACAACTATCAAGATCTAAAGCAGAGCTTCTTGGTTCTCGCCTACAACAATGGAATTTATTAACAGACAGGAAAGTTACGTTGTCCAGAAACAGGAGCAATGTTTACTCGGAATTTTTTAAAAGAGAAGGGGACTATGGTTGTTGTACTGATATCCCGGGACTTTTTGAAGCAATGAATCAAAACTATAATAAAAAAGAGTGACTTATTCGTAGACTCTTCAAAATATAGTCTGAAAGCTGTTTTATTACACAACGGGAATAATAAACCGTCTATACCAATAGGACACACAGTGAATTGTGAAGAGAGCTATGAAACATTGTGTACTTGAATGAATTTAATAAAGTGAAGAACGCCAATGGAAAGTGTGCAGCGACCTCAAAGTCATCGGTTTATTATTGGGATTTCAGGGTGGTTACACAAAATACTCTTGTTTCCTTTGTCTGTGAGACAGCAGGGCCCGAGAGAGCATTATTATATAAGAAAAGAATGGACTATTCGGAACGAGTATATTTCGGGCAAAATGAACATTAAACATGAGTCGTAGGTAGATCCAACAGACATTATTCTACTTATTTTACACATTAAATGAGGACTTATGAAAAACTTTGTAAATGCGCTAAACAAAAATAGTGATGCTTTCCTGTATTTAAAGAAAATATTTCCAAGTATTACAGACGCAAAACTAAAAGAGGGGATATTTGTTGGCCCACAGATCGGTAAAGTTGTAAAAGATCTAAACATCCATTCAAAATGATTGTCGAAGAATTTTTGGGAAATAAAAAAAGTGAAAATTATAAAGATCTTGTTGCTGATTTATTGAAAAATATTCAACAGATGGGTGTGAACATATCATATCATATCATTTATTTCCTGCACTCGAATTTGAGTTTTTTCCCTGAAAACTTAGAAAGCATGAGTGAGGATTAGGGGGAACGTTTTTACCAAGATTTAAAGATTTTCGAAGAATGACATCAAGGATTTTGAGATGAAAACATGTTAGGCGATTACTGTTGGACCATTACAAGAGAAACCGATCCAAAAAACTATAAAAAGAAAGAAAAACTATAAAAGAAATTAGCCTATTTTTTTAAAAATATTCATTCTAAGATTTTTTTCCATTTTTAAGTAAATAAATATTTCTAAAAGCAGACATGGCAGATTTTTTTATTTTTATTTTTTGGATAACTCTTTTAAATAAATAAATAATAATTAACAACTTTCAACTGGGGTATGAAAACGGTGAAAACTAGTGTTATTAATGATTACTTCATTTCGAATTTGAATGGCATTGATTTGGAGCAGATCACATACAGTCAACGTAACAATCGATTATTGAGGGGTGAAATTCAATTCGGGGTGAAAATAATTTTGAGGAACGGACCTGTTAATGGGCCACTAAGTGAAAGGCGTTTAGCCTTTAGATTATTTTCTTTGGAGTTCTGTTAAATGTTTGATCCTTGCCGATAAGCTAACAACTATTGACGCCTTGGAAACCAACAAAATTCGGACAATTACGCACATAAGACCACAATTAGTCCAAAAAGTTTGTCAAAAATAGTCGTGATGAACATTTGCCCGAACTTGTTTTCAAACATTAATGCTACTAAATGTTAATTCAAATAAAATCAAAACATCTAATTTTGATTTGATCTTTTATTTGAATTTATAGTTCGGACTCACTAAAAAATGAAGAATTTTCTTACTTATATTTTAGATATTAAAAAAAATACTTCGCTCCATCCCTCTTTTTCTAATAACTATATTTAATAAAGCAAAAAACATTATTATTTATACTATTTTAAAAAGTTTTATTAGTGATTTTAGATTAACATTCTATTTGGAAAAATATTTACATCATTTTTAATTCAATCCGCCTATTGGAATTTTTAATAGTCAAACACTAAGCTCAAAGAAATTTACCAATAAAACCAATTATCTCCTGATGATGCTAACATGGTTAGCGAAACGAGCGCCAAGTAATAAAAAACAGGTAATTTGATGTTTAGTGATAAATCTCTTTGAATAATTTCAGTAATATTAAACCGGAAGATTTACCTCTAAACGTCAAGTCACTTTATTTAATTCCTTGACGCGTGTTTCATTAACCTTGTTAGCATTATCAGAAGATGATTCAATTTCTTCCGATTTCAATCTGATATTGAACCATCTCCTCCAGAATACGCCAACGAAACCTGCGTCGTTAAATTTAGTAGTGATTTGGTGTTTACTGGTCAATTTTTCGATATTATTGTTTCACACCATAAGTTCCACCTATAAATATTTCTAAACTTTTTGAGATATAAAAAATGAAAATGAAATGAAATATTTCTATATCTTCTCCATCTATTTGTGGTCTAACTTTGAATACAAGTTTCTTCTCATTTTTGCCAGTGTTCTCTGTGCTTGGATCTTGTTTAGTCAATCTATTTTATTGAAATCTATTGAAATTCTCATCTCATTTAAAGCCCAATCATCTTCTGGTTCTATGCCTCCTCTTTGGTTTTTCATGTTGGATAGTGGTGCGTGGTTCCATCTCTAATTTCTCGGGCTTGTGCTGTATCCTATATAGCTCTATTTATTTGTCTTTCGGTAAATGAATCTTATTTTGAACATCGCTGTCTTCATGGATGCTTGTGTTTTAATACTTTTGTTCGGGTTAGTCCTAGTAATCGACCAAGCTTGAGAAAGATGCATTGATTGAACAGTCTGCAGTCTGCATATTTTAAGATATCTTGGTATTGCTAAGTCTTCCTTTAAGATTTTTAAAAATTCTTGGGATTAGGATTTATTTCAGAATGACTTCAAGATAATATTTCTAAATGAATATTGAAATATACGAGCTTACGGACGAATTTAAAGAAGGTCGTCCAAAATTGGTTTTTGTGCTAGAAAACATCGAGACTGTGCGCGAACTGATAAAGCAAGATCGACATGTAACATACCGTAAGCTTGATGTATCCCTGGGCATTACTATGACAAGCATACACAAGATTTTACGTGAACATTTAGCCATGAAAAAGATTTGTGTGAGTCCGAAACTAAACAGCAGTCGACTGTATGGGTCTTTCAAAATGAGGAAAACCCAAGAAGAACTTCGAAGCAAGTAGCCGCCTGTTTTTTTGGGATAGATGGGCCTGCCTACACTGTCACTAGAGAATAGTAGAATGGTTAATTCTAAATGGTACATAGCCATTTGTTTGCGAGAATATTTTGAAAAATAACCAAACCATTTTTAAACTTGAAGAGATTTACCACTAAACACCAAAATGCTTTTTTGAACTGCTCGACCCACGTTTCGCTAACCATGTTAGCATCATCAGGAGATGATTTAATCTCCTGATGATGCTAACATGGTTAGCGAAACGCGCGTCGTGCGGTTCAAAAAAGCGTTTTGGTGTTTAGTGGTAAATCTCTTCAAGTTTAGTATTTCACACCAAAGGTTCCAACAGTAGAATTCAGACCATTTTTATTGATAAATATTTGTTTTTATTTATTACTATTTTTTATTTATTATAAATAGCAACCCACGTATTCCATAATTTTGTTTTTTATGCTTATGCAAAACCATTGTTACAGCTACTACATTTGTTACTGTTAAATGAAAAACGAACTAAACTAGAAAATCTACAAAGAATTCGCAAACCCATTTAAAGGAATATTGATGAGGCATTACTACAGTAATTTACATGCTACAGAAACATGAATATTCTAGTGCCCTCATTCTCCAGATTAAATTAGAAGAGTTCATAAAATTGTTTAACGTTGCAGGATTATCTTGTAATTCGAGCAGGTTTCCTTCTAATTGTTGTATCGGGATACAACGTAGTACGATCCACGGAGAAGCTGCAAGTGTTAATATAGCCAAGTTATTGATTGGATTAAATAAAAATTGGTTCGGTCTCTAGTTCGTAGAAGGAGACATGATGGAATATTATGGTGAGGAAGTCGGACTGATGATACCGACTTTTTAAGAGCAGATGTGACTGCAAATCCTACAACAAGCACTACGAAACTTTCAGGGGAATTGGAAAGGCATGTTATAACCGAGTTTTTCTGTATATCGATAATTGGATCTAAAATACTACTCTACTTTTTCAATAATTTACATTAAATCCCATTTGTAAATATGTTCCAATTCATGTTCTTTCAACAAATTCCAGGTATCAAAACTGGTGTCACATTCTCTGCAAACAAAACCCTGTTCGCCTTCTTTTTTATGTGTCAGATTAATGTGTTCTCTCAAGCGCTTTCTGTCAGTGTATTGTTTATCGCATAGGTCACAACTATACGGTTTGACGCCTCTGTGGAGCCTCTCGTGAGATTTTATCCTGTCCCTGTGGATCTTTTTGCTGCACATTGCACATAATACATACAGATCATCTTTGGAATCATTGTGATGATGCAAAACGTGCCACTTCAAGCCTGTCGCACTTCCGTAATGTTTATTACAGATTTTGCAATCATGCCTGTCAACGTCGTTAAAGTGAATCTCTCTCTGGTGTTGGTTAAGAGAGGCAGCGGTGAAAAACGCTTTACCGCATAACTCGCACTGTTTTGTACGCTGTTCCATGTGAAACTTTTCGTGGTCGTCCGCTTGGTTTCTTGATCGGAAATTTCTATCGCATATTCGACATCGATAAGCCCGGTTCTCGTGTAAACGCACGTGCATTTCTATGCAATATCAGGAGGGATTTTTATAATTGTTGCAGAGATGACAACAATAATTTCCGTCCGGGTTATGCGTTTTTGAATGAATCGCTAAAAAGTAGTTGTTTTGGAATATATTGTCGCATTGATCGCATGTTATAGGTTCGAATATAGTTGCGTAGCTGATGAGAGGTGAGTTGGATCTGGTAGGTACTCGTCTACAATACAAAAATATATTTTATGTTTATGAAAATTACATTTGAAAAATTACTTCAACAGTATGACATTACCTTTATGATATAAAAAAGACCTGTCGAAAATACAGAAAGTCGGAAAAATCAAAGAAAATACAGGTAAGCAGCAGAAGACAAGTGTAGCAGTCTTTAGTTTAAATGGGCTATGATGTAGGAATAAAAATTCCTTAAATCTATGGGGGTCAAATTATTTGAGGTATTTTTGGCTGATGCTTTTAGATATATGGCTTTATATTGTCTATCTATTATCTATCTGCTTCACGGTCTACGTTTCTACCGTATACGTTACTACCAGAAAAATGTAGGCATGCACTTGCTTAAGCTTTGTAGCTTTTGATATTGTCGCATCTTGCCATACTGTGGTCAATTTATAATAGTTGTGGATGTTCTAGCTATTGTCAGTCGGCGTTTGATTTCGGATTAGCTTCCTCTTTTATTGATAATGGTGGACTCCACTTGACAGGGGGCCTTAATACTCTCAATATAATGCGAGTTGTTTAAATTCTCAAAATAAGTGATTATCTCAGTTTTAACATCATCATATGAAGTGATTCTTTAACTAGCGAGTCAATTATTCAGGTTTGGAAAGAGAACATAATCGCTAGGAGGTAAATTCGACAAAAATGGCGCGTGTGGAAGCATTTTGAAGCGCTAGATCTTTTGAGGCGCATTTGTTTTTTTTAATGTTTGGCCTGAGTAGCATCCTGTAATTGGTTCAGTGTCAGCAAGCTTGAGTACTTTCACTCGGCGATCATTTAATACGAAATTGCGGATTTTTTGACAATTTTGTCAGTCGTAGCGCTAAGTTGACTTAGTGCCATCTCTGTGTTAGGCCGGTATTTTTCAAACCGAACCGAAAATAGCCATATTGAATTGATTGTCTATTGCAACGTCCTCGATTGCCAAGCAGGAAACAACATTTTTTGTGGATTATCATGACTGGGGATGAGATGTAGACATATAACGATCTACTTATATAGATCTGTGGTGTAGATCTTCATTATATATTCATTTTATGTGGCCCTTTCATCTGGTGCTGGATCTGCTATTAGATCTCCGCCCTGTTCTGGATCACCATTCCTAAATAGATTTAGTCAATCTATTTGTTCTCCGGGCGAGATGTCCTGCCCAGTTCCATTTGGATTTTGTAGTGTTCTCTACAACGTCTCCCACCTTAGTTTGTTGTCTTATCTACGAGTTTTTCTTGATATATTTGAGTTTAATGTGAATATATATATATATATATATATATATATATATATATATATATATATATATATATATATATATATATATATATATATATATGCATTATATATATATAATATATATATATATATATATATATATATATATATATATATATATATATATATATATATATATATATATATATATATATATATATATATATATATATATATATATATATATGCATTTTTTTTTTAATTTCTTTAGACTGCGCCCAATGAGACAACAGTAGTCAGGAGTACACACTACAAACCGCTGGGTTCCACAATCTCACGTGAACCGCTCAACAACCTGCTGCATTTCCGCCAAAATAAACATTTTTATTAGTTGCTTGACCGGGAGGGAGCCCCACCCATCCTTCACATTGTATAAGCATTACACACGTGTAAGCCATCCTACGAGAAGTCGGCGAGTATGGGTTGTTTGATTGTGGGGTCTCTCTATTCTTGACGGGAGAGCTTACTTACGACTTAATTCGAAATAAAGGCATCAAAACACATCATGCCAAGATCTGTGAGGAAGGCGCTGTTTTCGCTGGAATTCAAATAGGAAGTTGATCCACATCCATCTTGTTATTTAGACTTAGCACTAGTTCAGTATAACAATATTTGTTGGTGGTCAAATACAAATCATGTTAGGTAAAGGGGAAACATAAAAAAAAACTATTTACGATAAATTAAAGGAACTTAATGTTTAAATATACTTTATTAAAATTTTTAAAATACAGATTACTTAACAACAATATAAAAAAAACGAAATCGACGATCCTTTGACGATGATTATAATAAAATTTTTAATCTGTACATTAAATATACAGAATATATCCACAGTAGGAATATAGACAGTCAGTCAAGTCAATATATAAAACAATTTAGAGTTATTATTGAACTATTGAAGTGAAACAATCATTTACACAACAGGCCAAAACTTTTACCACCTTTAAAACTTCCCAAAACTTCTTATAGTATATATATATATATATATATATATATATATATATATATATATATATATATATATATATATATATATATATATATATATATATATTACAGAATTTCCGTTATTAATAATTTTTTTTTTCATAATAATTTTAGTGGTATTTCATAATAACTTTTGGCCTGGGTGTATATATCGTAAGATCTGTTTGTAAAACACATAATATTGTTGCTATTGTGTTTATGTACAAACATTAATAATGTCTAATCGAAAACTGGTAATATAATTATTTTTGCTGTTTCTTGATTGTACCAAATACCAAATAATAAACTTGTATTTTTTTATAAGTAATATCCGGATTAAAACTTATATTTATACATACTGTTTTTAAATAAATACATCTTGTACAACAGTAAAAACCGGCGAAATATATATAGCAACGACATCTAGTAATAATTAATAAAATCAGTGGGATCGAAGGTGACGAAACCTCAAAGCTATTTTAAAGAGGACAGCAGTGTTTTATTATTATTTAGATGTGTTGCTGTACTAAATTTGTTTAAACATACAACTCATTCAGACAGTGTTCATGTGGTAATAAATAGTGTATTATTTTTGGAAAATAATATTAATTTAATAATAAAATATATTAATTTATTAATATAATATTTAATTTATATTAATAATAATATTTATTATATTAATAATAATATTTATTATTTTAATAATATACATGGAAATTTTATCGTGCAAAACTGATATATTAACACTTGAATTTCGCATGGTATCTTTACCAATTTTTCGTCTTTTACAGCTCTTTATCCTCATGTAACAGAGAATATGATTCAAGAACCAGTAGCGAAGAATTCAGAAACAAGCAAAAATACTCGAAGTCAAAAATCAGTGGATTGCGTAAACATGCGGAAAAATGGAAGATCTGGAAGAAAATATTTACAAAAGCTAGAAAAGCTGCTGGTTTAGGTAAAAAGAGATCTCCAAATATCATCACAGATATTTCGGACAAGGTCATTCTTGATGAGTAATATATATATATATATATATATATATATATATATATATATATATATATATATATATATATATATATATATATATAAATATATATATATATGTGCGTCATCGTTCGTGAATCAAGATCGAAGAAAACATAAAATTGCCATAAAATTTTGCGTAAAATTGAACAAATCCGCTTCGGAGAGTTTTCATATGATCCGTAGAGCTTACAAGGATGGAGCCATGTCCAGAACACGTGTCTATGAGTGGCATAAAATATTCCAAGGAAACCGGGAAAACGTTGAAGACGAACAATGTGTCTGATCTTGGCTCGAATTGATGAAAATGGGGCCAAAATGCCAACATTTCTGAACCCCGTTAAGCGATGATCGTCGGTTAAGTGTTCGTTTGATGGTACAGGAGTAGATTTTACTGAAATCAACTATGTATTCAATTGTAACCGATAATTTACAAATGCGAAAGGTGTGCCCAAGGTTTTGTCGGAAGAGCAGAAGGAACACCGTTTGACGTTTGCAGTGAACTGTTGGAACGTTTGGAGGCCGATCCAAATGTTCTGAACAGAGTGATAACCGGTGACGAAACTTATCTTATCGTATCTTCAACTATGATCCGGAGACCGAAAGGCAAAGTCAGTGTGGCACACAAATGCATCTCCTCGACCAAAAAAAGCTCGCATGACCAAGTCAAGAGTGAAAGCAATGCTCATTGTTTGCTCTCTCTCTCTCTCTCTCTCTCTCTCTATATATATATATATATATATATATATATATATATATATATATATATATATATATATATATATATATATATATAGTACTGGATGGGTCACGGGTGGTGGATAGTGAAAGTTCCATTAGATATTAATGGACAGCTGCGAATATCCCAAAATAAGCAGCCCCGAACCAAGGCAAAAAGAAAACTAAATCCACTTAGCGTCTGACTTGTATCAAGCGGCTGAGTGGTCAGCGTCTGTTCATCAGTGGTGCGGCTGATATTTAAATTCTGGAACTTACCCCTCCAGTCTTAACCTCTGAACCGTCATGGTTCAAACCTTTAATTCAAAGTACAAGATGAAGCGTTCTAGTTATTACAAAATTACCCCAGGAGGTAGACAATCCTCTGCCAGCTTGGCTGGTACAACCGGACTTTCGGATTCTGGGGCGTCCGGGATAAACGCAAAATTTTTCAGAGGGAGTCGGAGACCTCTGGACAACGTCTGAAACCGAAAATAAAAACTTTTTTTGGAACGGTAAATATCAATTCTCTCCTGCGTCCAGGAAAACTACACGAATTGGGGCGAACATTAAATCAGCAAAAAATCCAAATTTTAGCTTTGCAAGAAACCAGATTGATAGATGATAACACCTTGGAATTCGGCAACTACAGACAAAAATACACCACATCTCGGTGTTGCTTTCGCTGTCTCAAGAAACATTCTTGATTCTATAACAAATGTCCAACCAGTAAATAATCGACTTATGACACTATCCCTCAAGTGTGCTAACAAAAACTATACATTAATCAATGCACACGTCCCAGTTAACGAAGAAAATAAATCTAATCCTGAAAAAGTAAATAAGTCCTGGGAAATTCTGGAAAAGACTATCTCTAAAATTCCCTCTAACCATGTAAAAATCCTATTGGGTGATTTCAACGCCCAACTAGGGAAAGAAAAAAAGTACAGGAAAACAGTCGGCAGTTTTCCCGCTCATAAATGGACTAACCATAATGGTAGAAGATTGGTTGAACTATGTTCGCAGTTTAATCTAAAAATAATGTCAACCCATTTTAAGAAGAAAATAACAAAACAAAAGACCTGGAGGTGCCCAAATACGTACATGGGTGAATTTCAAATTGACCATGTTGCCATTTCGTACCCCAATTATAAAGAGATTTTGAATGTTCAAGTCAGGAAAGGAGCGAATATAGACACGGATCACTACTTGACTAGAATCAAACTTAGCTTAAAACCTCGAAAACTTATTCAAAAGGGGCTGCTAATACCAAAGTTTGACCCAACGAAAATAAAACCATCCCTAACAGAAGAGCTTGATAAACAACCTGCACAGAACTGGCAAGAATTAAAACAAAAAAATATTAAAACAGCCTTTAAGTTGGTCCCATTACAAAAACGTAGAAAACATCCGTGGTGGGATGAAGTTTGCGAGCAAGCAGTATTAAGCCGAAGTAAAGCATTCAAAGATTGGAAGAGTCAAAAAACAGCAATAAATTATAACATCTTTTTGGAAGTAAGAAAAGAAACATCGAAGCTAATTAGACAAACTAAAAGAAAATATGAAAACAATCAACCCAATGAAATGGAAAAAGATTTCCAAAAAAATAACACCCGAAACTTTTACAAAACATTTAAAACTAAATTAACAGACTATCAACCGCAGAGCCTATGCTTTCAAAAGGAAAACGGACAATTAGCTCTAAATAACCAAGACAATTACAAAGAACTTGCGAAATATTTTGAACAAATACTAAACTGTCCTGAGCCCTTAAACAAATTACCAACACTAAACCCTAAACAAACAAACCCAGATTCATTACCACCGAATGAAGAGGAAATATTAAGGCAAATCAAGCGGCTTAAAAATAACAAAGCTTCTGGTGAAGATGGAATCACTGCTGAACTTTTGAAATCCGCTGGTCCAGGTACAATCAAGGAAATAACCAAAATTCTACAAGAAGTTTGGCGAACCGAACGGATTCCGGAAGACTGGAAAGATGCTCTAATCCATCCACTACATAAGAAAGGAGATAGAACGGATGTAAATAACTATAGAGGAATATCTCTTCTCCCAGTTTGTTACAAGATTCTATCTCAATGTCTACTAGACAGAGCACAGGGACAGTTACAACCGAACATTGGTGAATATCAAGCAGGTTTTCGACCGGGCAGATCCTGCCCTGAACAGATCCTGAACAGATCCTGAATCCTGAACAGATCCTGCGAATCTTGAAAGAACAAGGACTAGATCTGAAAACGCTGGCAATTATTAAAGCAACGTTAACTAACACGAGGTCAAAAGTTAAATTCATGGGTGACATCTTAGAGCCCTTCGAAATTAAAATTAGTGTGAGACAAGGGGATGGACTCTCGCCACTCTTATTTAACTGTGTTCTAGAAAAAGTAATACAAGAGTGGAGTGAAAAAAAGTCGGTACTGAATATTGACCAGCCCATTAAACTGGTGAGAACCAACATCAAAATTGATTGCCTAGCATTTGCTGATGATCTACCAATTTTAGCTCAAGATGTATTAACGGCTCAAAAACAGATTGAAATCCTAAAAGAAACAGCAGAAAAGGTAGGACTCCAAATATTCTTTGAAAAGACACAATACATGACCTGCAACAGACTAAGAACACCATTTCTAAAAACAAAATATGGTAACATCAGACGAGTCTCTCAATTCAAATATTTGGGTGCAATAATCATGGAAAATGGGTTGGAAAAAGCGGCCAATAAGGATAGATGTCAAAAAATGGAAACGGCATTGAGACTTACACAAAATATTTACAACAAAAAATGCCTATCTAAAAACACAAAACTGAGACATTACAACACGGTTATTAAGCCAGAATGTCTATATGCTGCAGAAACTCTCATTTTGAATAGAAAGAGGGACATCGAGGACATTGAAAAGAAGGAAAGAAAAATCATAAGAAAAATCCTAGGCCACAAACAAATAAATAGTACAACATACCGACTTCGAGAAAACCAAGAAATCCAACAATACACAGATATACATAGCCATATGAGAAAAAGAAGACTTAAGTTTTACGGACACATCAAACGGATGAATCCGAGTAGGCTAACTAGACAAATAGTCGAATTTTATGAAAATAGGAGTAGAGCTAAAGTAGAAATAATTAAATGGATTGCTGCCATTAAAGAGGATCTAAGATCAGCCAATATTACACAAAGTGAAATTCAGGATAGAGGCTGTTTCAGACACAATGTTAACGTTTGGAAGGTTGGCCAGAGAGAAAAATGTAGGAAGACTGGAACAACTTGGTCTGATGAAAGGAAAAAAGCTCATAGCGAAAGAATGAAATTAGTATGGGCGCAAAGGAAGGCTAACGACAACAAACGCCTCTAATTGTACTTTGCGTGGTCCACCAGGGCCCATACGTGAATAATATATATATATATATATATATATATATATATATATATATATATATATATATATATATATTTCTCAGACAGTTCCAACAGCCGGCACAATATCAGTCAAAATGCAGTCACTTTTCTGTAATGACAATCTAAACTTCAAATTTCGTCAAAAAATTGTCAAATGCAAAAATTGGTTAATAAATATTTGGAGTTGAAGACTAAAACTGAAAAAGGTTCCAGATGTACCACTTATTTTATTACAGTACGAATACTTTCTGAACCTACACTGTATGTTTATCTGCATTACCTTTACTGAAACAAACACTATATTACCAGTTTAAAAAATAAAACAGTTCTTACATCAAAAAATAGAACGAATTTGTACTGACACATTTTCATTTAATAGTACAGGAATTCTAAGAAAATACTGATATTAGATTTTAAATACTACACTATAACCGAAATAAGAAATAAACATAGTTACCCTTTCAAAATACAATACCCTACGTTAAGTCAGTAAAATCTAAACAAAAAAATATACACCTGTTTTAAATAGTGTAAACACAAAATTATTTATTATTGTTTTTGTTAATACAACATTCGTATTATTATTTTCCATCAACCTTACCCAGAAAAAAAAAGAAGAAATATAAACTTATATAACATATTTTTATTTCGCATTATATAAAGCAACGTGTTTAGTGCGTTGTAGAAAATTATCAGCGTTTATTTCAAGCCAAATATAATACAAAAATAACTATTATCAATAATGTTGATAGTTTTGACTGTCCTTGTATAAAAATAAATCTTTATTAGTTCAGTCATTCATTAATTCTTTTATGATACCCACAGCTTTACCTATTTTTTTTTCACAAAGATGAAGCAAGATCCATTGCTTGGTAATGCTCATTAAGATATCCATTAAGATATCCATATTTTATTATTGAATAACGTCAAATTTATTAATTCTTTAATAAAGTAAACAGCAATCTTTAATAGTTCAGATTTGGTGAAGGAAATCAGGTTCAAACTTCTGAGTTGGTGGAGCCACACCGAGAGGATAGATAGAAAAAAACCGGCAAAGAAAATATTAAAAAAGAGCATAGAGGAATCAGGATCAAAAGGAAGATCAATGAAGAGAGGGGGGGGGGGGGGGAGGAAGTGAAGAAGGACCTGCAAGAAATGAGAATAACGGAATGGAAAAATAACAGAAGAGACGCGAAGCGTGGATACCGTTTTAAAGGTAAACCTTAAAGCCGTAGAGAAGAAGAATATTGTTGCAATGACCAGTAAGCTAAGATATCTCTATGTTATGATAGAATAACCTGAGAACGATGTTGTAAGCAGAATATGAAGATGTCATATTAAACGGTCTTCCTTAGAGGATATTTGATAGCAAGTGACTAAAGCATCTTTGAAATCATTCAAAAAATGATGAGATAACAGGGTTATATTCTTCTCGGTTTGGAGGCATGGCTGGTAAGATGAGCTGATTCTTCAAGAAGGTAAAATGAAATACCAAAATACCCTAATAAATAAGTTACACCACGAAATATTACTAGTAGATACTTTTTCTTCATTAAATCATCGGGATATTTTCCTATAACAGACTTACATATTTGTTAAGAAGCAGACTGGCCCTCTCAGTCATTACAGATAATGTTATTGAAAGAATTACTTTTCCTCATTGATGTTTTGAAATTGATCATCATGTTATGACAGTTGACATCGGAACTGAACGGTTTTTCTGCCACCATGTATGTACTATAACAGCCTCTAAATCACGTTAAGAAATTTGGATCTTGTTGCAAACCGGAGTCGTAAGTGCTATATCGTTGACATCATCAGAAAAATAATTATTGTATGGTGATGCCATATTGAAACGTCCTCTAGCAGCACTATATCATATGTAATCTTCAAAACCACTTATGTACATGTAAATCATATTGCAAAACAAATATATCAAAACAACTTCATTAAAATGAACTTAGAGCATTGGCGTTAGCGGGTTTCTTTAGAGGTATATAATAAGGTGATCTGAAATCTACAAGCTCTTCACTAAGATAATTTGGAAAGGGATAAATGCTAAACTAGATATGTATCAACGGAGGGAACAAGCTGGATTGTTGACGAGCATCGTTAAGTTCTAAAAAACCTGATCAAACGTCAATTGAATATTATAAACACTTGGTCCTAACATTCATAGATTACGAGAAAGCGTTTGACACAATAAAGCAACGTAAAGCACCAGTCCACTGTCGAATTGATCATCTCTATATAAGACTTCTGTTAGACGACACGTATGTACTAATAAATTTTTAATAGAAAGAGCAGCGCAAGCAAGGCTAAAGTATATGTGTAAGAAAATAAAACTGGAAAGAATTGGGCGTAAACGTAAATGTCGGAAAACTAAACCATTTAAGATTTGCGTACGATATCGTCCTGATCGCGGACTGCATAGACGACATAACTTTTATGCAGAAAAGTTCGAGTTTGACCTCACAAGAAGTACGTTTTGATAATCAATGCGTCGAAAACCCAATAATGTCAAATCTGGTTCTTGGTGTAAGTATTTATGTTGATGTAACAACAATACAAGAAACAGCTGTTTATAAATACCAGGACACAACATTCATTTTACCAGGGACTATAAAACGCGTGAACCTTCTCGTATGGGAGGACTGCTGACATGGGTGCGGTCTTTGAAAAACTTCGAAACATCTATCGGAAAGAGAAGGTGTTTAACCAGTCAGGACTGACCGAAGCGGAAACCTTGATATTGACCAAACCAACAGTAAAAAATATAATTTCACACAATATATGCTCCGGCGATCTATGATGGGTTTATCTCTCAGTGATCCTGTACCGAATGTTGAAATTCGCCAGATTTGAGAACAGTAATAAAACAGTAGCTTCTATGAAGCAGTACTGGCAGCATACATTTACTAGAATGGCTGATGATAGACGGATAAGGCCATGAGGAATAGAGGACGTCCCTCGACCAGATGATCAGATAACTGGAAGGGCATCCATACTAACTGGATGTAAGCGGATAAGGATAGGTATTTGTGGAGAAACTGAAGGAAATGGACCAGACTTTTCGAAATAAAGTCTTTAGCATACAATCCAAGAACTTTTAAACGTTTAAAGAACATATTTAATTAATTATAATTCAAACAAAAAAATCACGAAAGAACAGTTACCAACAATATTAATAATTTTCGATACCCTGGTAGAAAAATAATTCCATCATAGACTATTAGTGGCTAATTTCATCATGAACCACCGCTTTATCCGTTATCCCTTCGGGATAATCTCTTTTAGAGGACTCATCGATTTTCAGAGAAGCACTCTGACTCACCGAGTCTTCTTTCGGATCGCCGATCAACTCAGATTTAATAATAACATTATTGGCAATATCTCTTTTCGCCATAATTTGGCTCAAAGAAGAGGCAAGATCTCTTTTCTCTATTATGTCTTGTAATTGGCCAGCAAACTGAGACTTCTCTAA
The DNA here is from genome assembly GCA_031761425.1 of Cosmopolites sordidus. Lineage (NCBI taxonomy): Eukaryota > Metazoa > Arthropoda > Insecta > Coleoptera > Curculionidae > Cosmopolites > Cosmopolites sordidus. The sequence goes on from JARFXV010000597.1 coordinate 411,294, forward strand.
TTTATGATCGGTGACATCATCAGAAAAATAATTATAATTGGGTGGTGATAATGTCAAGTTGAATGGTCCTCCTGTAGCACTATGGGATACCATGTGAGCATCTAAAGCACCTTTAGAACCATAAATCTTGTTACAAACCAAGCACATAAAAGGTACATCACCAAATTGAGGTGGTAAGGTAAGGGTGCTGGGTTGTTTGGTGGTATAGCTGGGGACTTGCAGTGCAGAACAACTTTTCATGTGGGCGTCCATGGCACTTTTTGAAACAAACCCTTTACCGCATAATCTGCAAACATACGGTTGTTCGCCGGTATGAGATCTTTCGTGAATCTTCAGCGGTGATCTTTGAGTAAATGCTTTACCACAATACTTGCAAACGAAAGGTTTCTCGCCCGTGTGAACCCTCATGTGTTCTTTAAGACGTTCTTTTTCAGTGAAAGCCTTACCACATACCTCGCAAGCAAACGGTTTATATCCGGTATGAATCCGCATGTGGAATTTAAGTTTTTCTTTGCTGGAAATTCGTTTTCCACAAGTATCGCAGAGTACACTGGTGTCAATACCCTCAGTGTTGTGGTTTCTTAAGTTGTGTCGCTTCAAGCCGCTAGATGAAGTATAGTGTTTATTGCAGATTTTGCAGTCGTATTTTACTAAAGGAGTACCGGTCATAATTTCCCAATGTTGAGTACGACGATGTGAAGCAAGGAATCGTGAATACATAAAGTGTTTTCCGCATATTTCGCATTGAAAAGGTTTTTCACCGGTGTGAAAATATTTATGCTCCAAAGCATTCGTGCTAACAGTAAAAGCCTTATCGCAAATTTCACACTTATACCTTGTGGTACCTTCGTGTGCTCTGATGTGCATTTCTATATGGTATTTTGAAGCATTCTTGAAATTACACAAATGGCAAGAATATTTTTTATCTTCACTGTGGGCGATCGAGTGAATAGCGAAAGCAACATTATTTTTATACGTTTGATTGCAAACATCACACTCAATAGGCTCGTCTAATTCTATAGGAGGTGGATGATTGCCCTTCTCTCGTTTCACTTTCTTCGTTAACTTATTCGCCTTCTTCATTTTCCTTCTTCCTTTCCTTCGCGGTTTCCTTTCCGTGTCTTCCTCCTCATTATCAGATTTAGACGATTTAATATTTATTTGGAAATCGGGATCGATATTTTGTCTAGTTCTACGTTTTCGTTTCGGTAATCTAAAAAAAAACATAATTTAATAAGTGAGCTACAGAAAACAAATAAGAAAAATAAATTGCTTTTTTATTATAAATAAAATATGAATTATAAAAACTGTTATTCGTGAAAAGTACATAAGTACACGCTTCCGAAATTTACCGCAGCCCTTCTGATGATAAGTACAGAGTCTGAAATCGGTATTGTGAATTAGTTGATTCTTCATAGATGCCAGACGATGTACTGAATTCGGCTAAAATTTTTTTAAATCCCGTTTAATTTTTTTTATGGTGTTGGTGTCTATATATTGCTGCTTATTACTGCTTTGTGAGATTTAAATTGATACGAGAAGGTGTTAATCGAATGATGCAAATTTGGAGAATACGTTGGGTGTGGAATGAATAGATTCATCAGTTTAATCAATACATTTTGGATTTAATTTTTATACAGTACTGCTTCTTGTTGGTCGTCCCCAAATGTTTTCGTTTGTCCAGATCGCGCCACACAAGAATCACTTATGAATCGTTGAAACGACTTTCTAAACTTTCTTTCTTATGGAGGTCGTTCGTCAGCCTTATTCTCAAAAAATGGCAGCATTTAATTCTTTTATACACAGATTATTAAATATCCGCATGTCAATAGATAATTATAATAAAAAAATTAAATGTCATCAAACAAATACATATACGGGAAAAGTTACCAAATTTGTTTTGAGACATTTACCCAAAACGAACAATATAAATATAGCTCGTTAAAAACAATAAAAGTCAAACAAACAAACTATATAAATCAGGAGTTTATTTAACTGACTGCGGGTCGTGGCTAAAAGTCTATGTTAGTCTAACAGGAAGATTTTCTCTATTAGGTTCAATAAACATAAAACAAGTTATACTAAACAACAAAATAAGTCTCATTATGCTATCCACTTAATGTTAGAAAAGCATACTTTCAATGATAATTGTATGATGTTACATAATGAGAATAAATCCAAAAAATTAAATCTTTTAGAGAGCCTAGAAATTAATAAAAGACACAATTTGGGTATTTTGTTAAACGACCAGCTAGACTTGAACGGTTCGCATTTATTAAACTTATATTGCCCTCCTAGACGTTGACAAAAAATGGATTTCCCCACTATCATGTTTTATGGTATTATTAGATCGATGGACACTTTAGGTTGTAATTACTTTTCTCGCTGTTAGTTTAGCATAGTTTGCATTTGAAAAAGGCACTGTGTGTCGAAACAATTGTTTTACATACAATTTTAAATATAGTGGAAATTTTTAGATATTAATCATTACTTATTTATTTATATTATTTTTCTTCTTACTTAAAAAATGGACTTTATTTAAAAAATATTCCTCGTATCGAAAAACCCGAACAGAAAGGTGCAAAAAAGTATACAAACAAGTTGTACGAATCCTTAGCAGAAAAATATACGAGAGTTAGTCGAAAAGTTCTCGAACTGACAAAGAAAACACGATTTTTGAGAACACTGGAGAATAATTAGTTGTTGCTTGGAGCCAGATGCTGTGAATAAAGCGCGTGTGGTATTTCAAAGTGTAGGTGATGGAATTTTACAGCAACATCTCTAGACCTAGTTTATGCAGGCATTATAATGTTGAAATTGAATTTTCTTTTTGGTTTTTTTGTATGTCCGTTGAGGTTAAAGTCATTTAGAACAGCTTTAACTTCACTTTCCTGTTTGCCTTATTAGATCGCCATGGACCTGCAACTAAACACACGCATCTTAAACCTCACAGCATGCTATCTAATGAATCGTACTTGACAAATATCATATCATTTGATGATACAGATCATTTGATGATCTGCGTCAGGTCGACAACTTTTCGTACCACCCTCCTATAAATGAAGTAAAAACAGTAAATTTTAACTAATGGTTTATTATGTAAAAAAAACGATAACATTTTTTTATATTAGCGTTTTTTTCTCGGTACATAACTTCTCAATTTCTATCTTTGTATAGTTTTCTTTCTCTCTAAGCAAATTCCAAAACGAAAACAAAGTTCACGGTTTTGGCCAACTTGAATGGACAAAATGCAGAGTTTGTTGTATCGTTATATTCAAATTTAGGAATCATATAATAACCTTAATTCTAAGGCAAAAACAAACATAAAAGTGGTATGTCGATCTTTATTCGTTCCAAAGTTACAGGGCTATAAAATTGCAAACAGTAACTAATCAAATTTAAATTCCTAAATCAAACATAAACTTTAACTTACAACTTTTACCTTTACTTTTACAACAACCATAAGAAACGTCACGAAGAAAGAAATCTTTGAGGATAACAGGTGTTTATATAGATTTTTACTTCAGTCAGTGTATGTCAGTAAGTTAGTGAGTGTCTGTGCGTAAACGTTTATTTAAAATGCATCATCAATTTTTTTCTCAAGAGTACGTGAATATGCATTTCATTTATGTATGGTTATTATAGTGCACGTCAAACAGCTTGGGAATACCGGTATCGGTTTACATGGGAATACAGAACATTTCTGGAAGTACACAGACAGTTTCTGGAATGTGGATCATGTGATTTCGCAGCAGATTTAATGAAAAATAAGATCTAGATGCTGTTACTAGCCATCCAACGATCAGTTTATGTTAAATTAGTAGACAGGTTGAAGTACCACAAATGAAACTAGGATTTTAATCATTTAAAATCCTAGTTTCATTTGTGGTACTTTGTCGACACTTGAAGCTTTTTAATGAAGCTTTTTAATGAAACGTTTATTATAGATTTTGCTCTGCATATGTTTCGCTTTGTTTTCTTTTTTTTTTGGCTTTCTCATGAGCCGCTTAAACTAATACTAAAGGTCAGACACAGTGTTTCCTAGTATACAATTAAAATTATTTCGTTTTTCTATTTCTTGTTTTTTTTACGTCTAGTCTAATTCTCCTAAATATCGGCTTGTAAAAAGCGGGCTATTCAATTACAATATGATCTCATCTATTACCGGGGTGTTTTGGAAATTTTTAATTTGTTTTTTAATTTCTTAAGGATTTTTTTATTGTCAATATTTCTAGTAGATCTAAATGTTTACGTTTCTTTTCTGAGTGTAATAATTTTACATTGTTTATATCTATATAATGATTGTTTTCAATACAATGTGTAGACATTCTGCCGCTTTTTATATTATTTAAGATATCTTTTTTTGTGTTGTTTTATTCTACAACTATACTTTTACCACTTTGACCGTTTTACAATCCTTGCAGTTATTTTTATATACATCCGATTTATTTACAGTTTTATCCTTATTATTAACTAACATTCTACCTACATTAAGTTTATTTATGCAAATAGTCTTACAAACTAGTTTATTTAATCTTTCACATATTGTATTATTAAATTTAGAAGTATAATTAATACATTTAAACAATTTGCCTTTTTGCTTTTTAATGTTATAGCAGTCTTGTAAATTCAATGTTGTTTATTTTTTAATAATCTATCAATTAATCCTTGTTTGTAGCCGTTGTTTTTTGCTATCTGTTTAATCGTATGGAGCTCTTTATTAAAATTATCTTTGTTTAGTAGAAAACTAACTTATGTACTAGACAAAATCAAAAGGAGATAGTTTCACTTGCCAAGATTGTTTAGAACTAAAGCGTATAACCGTGTCTGTTATAGTCGACTTTTTGTTAATATCAAATTGTAATTTATTAGATATTTTCTTTATATTTATGTCTAGCACGTTAATTTCGTTATTAAGTCCAATCTCCATAGTGAATTGAATATTTTTGTATATGGAATTCAAATGGCCGAAAAGTGTATGTAGATTTCTTTCCGTACGATTCCAAATGCAAACAACATCGTCCAGGTATCTGTGCCAGTGTAATATATTGTTGATTGATGGATTTTTAGAGTAAAAAATTACATTTTCGAAATTAGATGATAAAAATGGTGAGATAGGTGCCCTAATAGAGATTAATAGAGATAACTGATTAATCATTTTCATAGTCTAATACATAAGTTAGTTACTCTTCCACTAGCAATAATAAATTTAATAAAGAGCTCTGTACCATTAACTATATTGCAAAGAAGGATTAATTGACACAAAAAGGATTAATTGAACAAAAGATTTAAACTAATTAATTATACTTCTAAACTTAGTAATATAGTGTGTAAAATATTAAATAAACTACGTTGTAAGACTATTTCTGTAAATATACTTAATGTAGGTAGAGTGTTAGTAACGAATGTCTACACATTGTACTAAAAACAATCATTTTATAGATACAAATAATGTTACATTATTACACTCAAAAAAGAAAAGTAAAAAATTAGACCGAGATAGTGAGATAGAGACCGATAGGGAAAGAAAAATTATAATATAAATATTGGAAATAAAATCCTTAAGAAATAGTTATATAATAACCATGAATGACCAGCTAAATTTCCAAAACCCCTCGGCAATAGATAAGATTATATTGTAATTGAATACCCCGGTTTTTACCAGTCGATATTTAGGATAATTAGACTAGACTTTAAACTAATTAATTATACTTCCAAACTTAGTAATACAGTGTGTAAAATATTAAATAAACTACGTTGTAAGACTATTTCTGTAAATATACTTAATGTAGGTAGAATGTTAGTAAATAATAAGGATAAAATGGATACTTTAGATAAATCGGGTGTATATAAAATTAACTGTAAGAATTCTGAAGCAGTATATATCGGTCAAAGTGGTAGAAGTATAGGTTGTAGAATAAAATAACATAAAAAATATATCTTAGATAATATAAAAAGCACCCGAATGTCTACACATTGTACTAAAATAAATCATTTTATAGATACAAATAATGTTAAATTATTACACTCAAAAAAGAAAAGTAAAAAATTAGACCGAGATAGTGAGATAGAGACCGATAGGGAAAGAAAAATTATAATATAAATATTGGAAATAAAATCCTTAAGAAATAGTTATATAATAACCATGAATGACCAGCTAAATTTCCAAAACCCCTCGATAATAGATAAGATTATATTGTAATTGAATATCCCGGTTTTTACCAGTCAATATTTAGGATAATTAGACTAGACTTTAAACTAATTAATTATACTTCCAAACTTAGTAATACAGTGTGTAAAATATTAAATAAACTACGTTGTAAGACTATTTCTGTAAATATACTTCATGTAGGTAGAATGTTAGTAATAATAAGGATAAAATGGATACTTTAGATAAATCGGGTGTATATAAAATTAACTGTAAGAATTCTGAAGCAGTATATATCGGTCAAAGTGGTAGAAGTATAGGTTGTAGAATAAAATAACATAAAAAATATATCTTAGATAATTTAAAAAGCACCCGAATGTCTACACATTGTACTAAAATAAATCATTTTATAGATACAAATAATGTTAAATTATTACACTCAAAAAAGAAAAGTAAAAAATTAGACGGAGATAGTGAGATAGAGACCGATAGGGAAAGAAAAATTATAATATAAATATTGGAAATAAAATCCTTAAGAAATAGTTATATAATAACCATGAATGACCAGCTAAATTTCCAAAACCTCTCGATAATAGATAAGATTATATTGTAATTGAATATCCCGGTTTTTACCAGTCAATATTTAGGATAATTAGACTAGACGTTAAAAAAAAAGAGCAATAAAAAATAAAAAAATTTATCTCTATACTTGGAAACGCTGTGTTTGACCATTAGTTCAAGCTACTCCTGAGAAAGTCCTAGCAAGGCGAGATATATCTAGAAGCAAAATCTATAATAAACGTTTAAAACATTAAAAGTGTATAATTAAAAATCGCAGTATTTTCAAAATGTTTCACAAACATTCAACTGCAGAATTCATGAACATTTCAACAAATAATGGTATGGCGAATTTGGAACACCCATATCATTGTCGGAAGGTGCAAAGTTTGTTACAGACAGACCACCATCACCATCTAGTTTATTCTACTTGGATCCTATCACAGCCACGGTTAAATTTGTCATTTCAGATGAACAGTAGACTGGGCCAAAAAATCTTTTTTTTCTTGACTTTTTTTTTTGAAAGGGATACCGAAAATATTAGTTATGATGACAAAAAAAAATATTGTGAAAGTAAGAGCCCTTAATACTTATATTAAAAAATGTATCATGGCGACTTTCGGTCTTTTAATAGCAATCGCATCTTTCATCCAAAACTCCTAAACCATCAATTTGAAAAATTTTAACAATACATACTCTTGAAGGGAATTGAATTCTCTACAAAAAGGTCTCATTTCGTTTTCATGTAATCGTGCCTTGAACATTGACCTGTTTTTACAATTTTACTTTTTTTGTAACTAATGAACTAATCAATATTTGAAAAAATACGATGCATATTCTTAAAGGAAATTGAATGCGCTATATTACGTCGACGTCGCTAATGAACGTTTGCAAACGTAAAGGAGAGGGGAGAGTACTTTCAACCGTGACAGTCCGGTCAAAACACAAATAATATTTTCGATATCCCTTTCAGAAAAAAAAGTCGATTTTTTTGGCCCAGTCTAATGAACAGTCATTAGTAGATGCTGCTACGCATGATCAAACTACCAGTACACGCTGAGTTAGTAGGAAAGTTGAAGCACCACAAACAATGGTTCGGCAAATTTGGAAACGTAAGGGCCTTAAGCCATATCATTATCAGAAAGTGCAAGTGCAGGCAGACCATCAACATCATCTGATTTACTCTATTAGGCATTTTCATTTCTGCAGAACAGTGTTGGATGTTTCCATGATCAAAAAAAGATGTGCTTTCGACAATGGACGGTGCATCAATACTTTTCGGAATTCTTATCGCCCGGAATATTATGAACAACAATTATCCACGATGGATTGGTCGTGGTGGGTTTGTTTCATGGCTAGCTAGATCCGCTGACCCTAATCGTCTAGGTTTTTATTTCTGGGGTTCAAGATTTTGTGTACGGACACGTTTCAAACACCAGAGGGGATTCAGCAGGTTGCCCAACAATTACGAGAAAAAAGCTTGAAATAACAAGCTTGTATTCAGCAAACAGGAGTAAAAATACTTTCTGAAGCCACACCGTGTGTTTATATATATTGCCTCTACTGAACCAATAATTAAATTAACAGGTTAGAAATAAAATAGTTCTTACATTACAAAATAGAACGAATTTGTACTGACACATTTTCAGTTAATAGTACAGAAATTCTAAGAAATTATTGAAATTAGATTAAATATACTACATTATCATCGAAACAAGAAATAAAGATAGTTACCCTAAAAAATAGAACATCCTATATTAAGTTGGTATAATCTAACCTAACAAAAAATATACACCTGTTTTAAAGAGTATAAGAAATTATTTATTCTTGTTTTTGTTAATGCAACATTTGCAATATTCTTTTCCACCAACCTTTCCAAAAAAAAAGAAGATATACACTTACTTATAATGGCTGTCTCAGAATGTTTTTCGTTTTTGTTTTGATTGTTATGCGCCAAACACAGATAGCGGGGGGGGGGGGGGATGAGTGATGTCAAACTACGTTTAGTACCAATGGATCGTTTTACGGGATCACATCGCGCATTTTGCGTGCGAGCGTTTTATAAAAACGATTCCTACACTATTGTTCGACGTCTGTACAGGACAAATTCAAGCATTGGATGCGCAAGTTTGAAGAGACTGGAAACAACTGGGCACAAAAGGACATCAACAACGAGCACAATTGTTGACTGCGTTCGCCGATCTACGACAGTCTCTACGACTCCGCGCAGCTTCTCTACATTTGCACAGATCCACGATCCATCGCATTATTCGCAACTATTTACATTTCCACCCTAACAAAATTGTTATTGTGCAAGAGATGAAGCCCGACGATCCAGCTAAACGAGTCGAATTCTACAGGACAAGGAAATATCGTTTTAGGATCGTTTTTTCAATAACATATCGATTTTTGATGGAGATAGTGGGCTCTCGACAATACGCTGGAATTGCACCAGAAACAGTTACGCTCTCCTAAGGTTGTTGTTCGGGAAGCCATATCAAGTGAAAGAATTATCGACCCCCACTTTTTTGAGGATAACCGTTGTCGCGCTCAGACCGTTAATTTCCATCGTTATTGCCATATGATACGGACATTTTTGGCTCCAGAAATGCAAAACTCGATTGGCTATAAGCGCAATACATTTTTCCAACAAGATGGAGTAACATCCCATGTCACAAATGTTTCTTTAGGAATTCTTCACGATTTATTCCCTGAAAGAGTGATTGGTCGCCTAGGGGACATTAACTGGCCTCCGAGGAGTCCAGATTTAACACTAGTTGATTTTTTCTTATAGGACTACTTAAAAAGGTGTTTAACCCATTACCACCCAACTTAAATGATTTAAAGCAAAGAATAAAAGACGAAATCCACGCGATTCCAAGAGGGATGCTCCAGTCAGTGATTGAAAATTTCAGTTCCAGGCTAAATGAATGTGAAGAAGTGGATGGTGCGCATTTATGTACGGTTGTTTTTCCTAAATAAAAATTCAAACCCTAGCCTGAAATTTAACAGCAATTAAACAAGTTTGAATTAATTCTGATGTTTTATTTTTTAACTATCAAAAACGAAAAACATTCTGAGACACCCTTTATAAAACATTTTAATTTCAGATTATGAAAAGCAATGTGCTTATTCTCAGTGCATTGCATACAATCATTTGCGTGTATTTCAAGCCATATAAAATATAAAATAGATGTTAACAATATTGTTGATAGTTTTCACTGTCTTCATTAAAAAAATAAATCTATTACTAATTCATCTCGACTAGATAATTTTTTGTATTGAGTTAGAAACTAATTGAATAGTTGAACGGTTTTTTTTTGTGAAGGAAGGTTCTAAAGCACCTTAAGAAGTCAAATTCGTCAAAACAACTTCATTAAAATGAACTTGATGGAGTTATAGTGACGGGTTTCTTTGCTAGTATGTAATATGGTGCAGCTTGAAAATAAATATAGGGAGACTTTTCGAGATAAAGTCTTCACCGTATGAATAAAGAACTTTTAAACGTTTAGAGAACACACGACTTTAATGTAAATGCAAATAAAAAATCACGAAAGAAGAGTTACCAACAATATTAATAATTTCCATTAGAGTGGTAGAAAAATAATTCCATCATAGACTATTAATGGGTAATTTTATCATAAAGCATCGTTTTATCCATTATCCCTTTGGTCTAATCCATTTTAGAAGATTTATTGATTTTCAGAGGAGCACTAGGACTCACTGAATCTTCTTTCGAATCGGTGATCAACTCAGATTTGACAGTAACATTATTGACAATGTCTCTTTTCGCCATGATTTGCATTAAAGATGAGGCAAGATCTTTTTTCTCTATTATGTCTTGTAACTGGCCAGCAAACTGAGATGTTTCTAGTTTATGATCGTTGACGTCATCAGAAAAATAATTGTAGCTTGATGGTGATAATGTCAAGTTGAACGGTCCTCCTGTTGTACTATGGGATGCCATATGCGTTTCTAAAGCACTTTTGGAACCATAAATCTTTTTACATACTAAGCATATAAAGGGTACCTCACCAACTGTGGGTGGTAAGGTAATGATCTTGGGTTGTTTGGTGGTATAGCTGGGGATTTCCGATATGGAACAACTCTTCATGTGGGTATCCATGGCACTCTTTGAAGCAAACCCTTTACCGCATAATTTGCAAACGTACGGTTGTTCGCCGGTATGAGATCTTTCGTGAATCTTCAAAGGTCCTCTTTGAGTAAAGGCTTTACCACAGTACTTGCAACCGAAAGGTTTCTCGCCCGTGTGAACTCTCATGTGTTCTTTAAGCCGTTCTTTTCCAGTGAAAGCCTTACCACATACCTCACAAGCAAACGGTTTGTATCCGGTATGAATCCGCATATGGAATTTTAGTTTTTCTTTGCTTGAAATTCGTTTTCCACAAGTGTCGCAGAGTACGCTAGTGTCAATTCCCTCGGTGTTGTGTTTTTTTAAGTTGTGTCGTGTCAAACCACTGGACGAAGTATAGTGTTTGTTGCAGATTTTGCAGTCGTACTTAACTAAAGGAGTACCGGTCATAATTTCCCAGTGTCGAGTACGGCGATGCGAAGTAAGGAATCGCGTATACATAAAGTGTTTTCCGCATATATCACACTGAAAAGGTTTTTCACCGGTATGAAAATACTTGTGCTCCAGGGCATTGGCGCTAACAGTAAAAGCCTTACCGCAAATTTCACACTTGAACCTTGTTGTGCCCTCATGTGTTCTGATGTGCATTTCGATACGATATTTTGAAGCATTCTTATAATGACACAAATGGCATGAATATTTTTTATCTTCACTGTGCGCGATCGAATGTATAACAAAAGCAACATTATTCTTATATGTTTGGTTGCAGACATCACACTCAATAGGCTCATCTAGTTCAATAGGAGGTGGATGACTGTTCTTTTCTTTTTTTACTTTCTTCGTTGATTTATCCGTCTTCTTCATTCTCCCTTTTCGTTTCCTTGACGGTTTCTTTTCCGTATCTTTTTCTTCGTCATCAGATTTAGAGGTTTTAATAAATATTTCGAAATTGGGATCGACATTTCGTCTAGTTCTACGTCGTTTTCGTGTTGGTAATCTAAAAAAAATAATTAAATAAGTAAGTTATAGAAAAAAAAAATAGAAATATAAAATTATTTTTATAGGGTGTTTATTCTTAAAAAATAAAACATGAATAATAAAAACTATTAATAAATAAATAAGCAAACATTAACATTTAAAATTTCCACTATATTTAAAATTGTGTGTATAACAATTGTTTCGAAACACAGTACCTTTTTCAAATACGAACTATGTTAAGCTTTAACATAGTTTGTATTTGTTCATTAAAATTTAACATAGTTCGTATTTGAAAAAGACACTGTGTTTCGAAACAATTGTTATACATACAATTTTAAATATGATGGAAATTTTAGATATTAATCTTTGCATATTTATTTAAAATGAATTTCCATCAAGTGTTAGCTATCTCAGTTAAATTTAAAACTATTATTCACTAAACTTATCAAAAAAATGCGTAAGTATATAACTACATGCTTTCCAAATATACCGCAGTTTTTCTGATAACGAGAATTAGCTGATTCTTCAGCATCTAAACATATAGTACAATAAAAACGATACGATAAAAAAGAAAAAAACAAACAGTGCACAAAAAACTCGCAGACGAACTAAACATTAATATCTGGGTTTTCAATCCATTCCATCATTGCCCTGGTGAAATCGCTCCAGCTGCCCTGATAAGATCGTAGGGAGCACTCCCCACTAATATGTCTGATGGATTGTTTCAGTGCACCATCTAGAGTGAAAGATGAGGAGAAATTCGATTCGTTTGGAGAGTGTGGTATGCAGTTTATCGCTGTATGATCTGGACATTTCTACTATATGGTTAGCAATGTGATTTGTTAAGACACCAGGCTCTGGGCAGACTTACCATAGGATCCACTCAGTTTACATAGCATGGACCAAGCCTTTCCATTTGAATGTTTGAAATGTATGTTTTCCATCATTTCAGACCAGCGCGCTTCGAGACTGTGAAGAAGCTCATCTGCAATATCGCTGTCGCCACTTCTATTATATTCCTCATGTAGTTGTTCGCATTGCTCATTCCACCCCGGGGCATATTCTTTTCTGTATCCTCGAGGAACATGTTTCTCAGCAGATGCAAGAACAGCTCCGACAAAACGATGGTAGTTCCGAGGTTCCGGCGTTATGAAACCAATATATTTTTCCAGATGGTCGGAGAAGCCTTGCTAGTTTGCCTGGCGTCAGTGGTGGCACTGATTTTACCAGTGGGATGGATAATTCATGACATGACTTCTCTCAATGTAGAAATTGGGTGGTGTTTGCTATCATGGGACACAAAATAGAGGTTCGGGTTGTAACCGCTCTGCCAAGCAGCTGATCTGAATATATCCATATCCTTGGCATCGAAAACAAGATTAAGGTTGTTATACAACAATAGTATTACCACAGTCGTTGTTCCGTGCATACTTCCACTGCTCATGGTGGCCATTAAAATGACCAGCACGGATGAACCAGCATGGATGAGCGGTGATTGGTGGGACAGTTGGTGGCCATTCTACATTAGGTGGTTTGTAGATGTTATGAATAAAGATCTCTTCGAGCTTTATTCTTCAGAGATGCCAGACGATAAACGCCATTTTTTACCATTTTTTAACTCAGTTTTGTAATTGTGCCGCTGTTTGGCGAAATCATTGATGTTATTAGCAAGGTGAGTGATAAATGGCGTTGGCGTCTAACATCGCTATTTATTTTTGCTTTGTGAGATTTAAATCGATACGGAAAAGTGGTAATCGGATGGCGCAACGTTTGGATAATACTTTGGGTGAGGTATGAATGGATAAATTATATTCAATTCATTTTGAACTTAATTTTCATACAGTAGGACTTCTTGTTCCTCGTTTCCAAGTGTAGAGATTATTTCAATAACATGTACAGTTCAAGAATATACCCGATACATGTTTCAACCTATATGACTTATGTTTATGTTTTACCTTATGTACCGCTTCATAAACTAAAGATAAAACATATACCGATAAAGTCCAGCTAAGTCAGCTGTGAAATGTATGTTGTTGATGGGGAGCGACCGCGTATTTCTTAATAATACAACTCATTATTGTTAGAAAAATCGTCTTGAACGTAGTTACTTTAGTAACATAAATGCTTCAGTATATATTTTCTTTCGTTTACATTTTCGTTTCATTATTTTTGACGAGAGCCTCCAGAAGATATAAATTTCACCGATACAACAGATTGCTATAAATTCATTCAAATATTGTTGTGATCGATCGATACAAATTTTAATTTCGTCTAATAAGGTACTACTTTGGCATTACTAGAGAAGAGCGGGTAACTTTCAAAAAGGACGTAAGGAGAACTTCAAAACAGTCAATATGAACAAAAACAACAATCGATATGTTTAAGTTATATTTTGAACAGTACTAATTCACCTTTATATATAGCAATACATTTCTTTGTAATATACTTACGAAAAAGAAGAAATCTTTTAGCATTTACTATAACACTTTCATCATAAATATGATGATCTAAAAATGCTGCTAATAATAACACTGATAAACACAATATTTGTGACATGAACAAATGTTATTTATGGTGTAATTTCATACGTTTTAAACAAATATGAAAATTATATAAATAATACAAAGTTGTCTAATTTCCAGTCACATTATTTATTTATTTATATATATATATATATATATATATATATATATATATATATATATATATATATATATATATATATATATATATATATATATATATATATATATATATAAATATATATATCAGAAGTGGATTCTGTAAAATGGTTCACATCCAAGTTGTACAGTAGGCTATAGAAAGGCACAACGAATACACCATGCCACTGTGCTTGGCTTTTATCGACTACGAAAAAGCATTTGACTCCATCTCAAAGCATGCGATAATGGATGCACTGCTTAGCCAAGGGGTAGAGCATATGCAAAATTATTAGGATCGATATATGATGGAGCTACAGCCACAATTCACCTTGATGATCTTGAAGTGGGAATTAATGTAGAACGAGGTGTACGGCAGGATGACGCAATATAGCCTATTCTTTTCTCGGCTGGCCTTGAAGAAGTATTCCGTAAACTGGATTGTGAACAGGATGGTGTAAAGATCAATGGTTCAAACTTAAACTATCTTAGATTTGCAGATGATATCGTTCTCCTTTCACAAGACCCAGAGGAGCTGCAAAGACGCATACAGGAACTGGAAAGGGCTGGCGGACGATTTGGCAAAGCAATCCTGGAGTAGATTCCGCTTGATCGCAAACGTCCGGGAAGAAGACCGAAAGCACGATGGATTGATGACATCGTTAAGTATATTGGACCAGAGTGGCAGAGGAAAGTCCAGGACCGTGAAAGTTGGAACCATGTTGAAGAGGCCTTCATCCTGCAGTGGATCGATTTGATTTGACACAATTTTTCTATTGCCCACATGTTTGCCATAAAGCCATGTCCACATCAATAAAAATTTGCGTTGTGTGGGCTGTATGTGTTATATGTGGTGTGCGTGCGTGGCAAAGTAGACGCTCTGACACACAAGGTCAGGAATAAATATTTTCGCCGCACAGCACGCACCATCTGTTGTCGGTTGTCTCGCGAACGTCAAAGGAATTTGTGGCGTACAGGATTTGTGTGCGGACGTGTTGTTGAAGTGACATTTATGGTTTAGTTTCAAAAAGCTTTTTTTCCTAGTTTCAAAAAGATACGAGGGTAGTTTCGTATTAGTTTCAAAAAGATACGAGGATAGTTCAATAAGTCCTTAGAAAATCTATCGTAACATTGGAAATGGTTTGTTTTTAGTAAGCATCATTATTCACTAGATAGCTGTCAGAGTCTCAGTTATATTCATTGCATGGTTTCATTTTTATTGATTGACGCAAGAAACTTTTGTTTATTTAGACACACGGAAAAAAGTGAGTTTCGAGTGGTGATTAAACACTTATATTTAAAAGGCTAAAATACCGAAAGAGATCAAATCTGAGTTTGATGAAGTTTATGGCACGTCTGCTTCTAATTTGCAACTATTTATAATTGGGTAAATGAGTTTAAACGTAGCCGTACATCCATAAAAGATGGACATCGTTCGGGATGTCCAGTGGAAGTGACTACTTCCGAAATGATTCACAAAATCCACGCCATGAGTTTAAGTGATCGACGAGTCAAAGTGCACGAAATACTTGAGGCCACAGACTTATCGCCAGGTACAGTGTTTTCAATTTTGCACAAAAAATTGAGTGTAAAAAAATTTCGGCAAGATGGGATATGCTCTCAGTGAAGAATAAACGTAATCGTGTGGGCGACTCTGAGGCTGTTTCGGAGCTTTTTCGTCGCAATCCTGATGAGTTTCTGACAGAGACAAAGGAACAATCAAAACAGTGGGTTTTTGAAGGCGAACGGGTTCCGAAGAAGGCGAAGACGGTGAAATTGGCCGGCAAGGTTATGGCCACAGTTTTTTGGAATGCACGCGGAATTATCTATACCGATTACTTGGCAAAAGGAAAAACAATAAATTAATAAAAATCGTCTACATTTGAAAACGAAAAAAATCCTCTTCCATCAAGACAATGCAGTTTAATATTTATTTATTCGATTCAAACAACAAATATCTTGTTTCAGATTGAATTAAAATGTCGAATAGAAAGTGTAAACAAAGTTCTGATCGTTTTTGCTACGTTTGTGGACAGTTTATATTGTCAAAAAAAAAAGAAGACCCATTGTAGATTCATTAAAAAGTGCATATCTTCATTATTTTGGATTTCTTATTGCGAACCAAGAAAAAAAGTGCGTGCCTCATGTGTTTTGTGAAAGCTGTAGAGTCGTTTTACTCCAGTGCTCATCAGGAGATAACGTGTACCTTCCATTTGGTTCACCAATGTTATGGAGAGGACCTAGTAATCATGAAAATGACTGTTACTTTTGTGTTACGAAGACGTGACAGTGTTTAGAAGACAGTATATGCCGAAATTCCGTCTGTTATTAGGCCAATTTTACATTCGAAGGATCTTGCATATTCAATTTGTCCCATTAATTCGTGTCAAAATATACTAGATGACAATGAAAGTGATGTTGAAGTTAAATTGATTTCTAGTGATTTTGACGATTTTTTTCTTTAAGGAAACACTTAATTAAATGATCTTATAAGAGATTTATAAGTATCAAGATCTAAAGCAGAGCTTCTTAGTTCTCACCTACAGCAATGAAATTTATTAACACCAGACACAAAAGTTACTTTGTTTAGAAACAGGAGAAAAATTTACTCAGAATTTTTCGACAGAAAAGGGGAATATTGTTATTGTACTTATTGTTATTGTTATTGCACTCCCATTTGAGTTTTTTTCCCTGAAAACTTAGGAAGTATGAGTGGTGAATAGGAGGAACGTTTTCACCAAGATTTAAAGATTTTCGAAGAACGACATCAAGGATTTTGGGATGAAAACAAGTGAGGGGACTACTGTTTTTCCATTATAAGAGAAACCGATCCAAAAAAACTATAAAAAGAAGGCAAAAATTAGCTATTTTTAATTTTTTTATTATTCGTACTAAGATTTTTTTTCCATTTTTAAGTGAATAAATATTTCGAAAAGCAGACGTCACAGATTTTTTTATTATTTTTCTGGATAACTCTTACCTAAATAAACAATAATTAACAACTTTCAGTTGGGGTATAAAAACCGTGTAAACTAGTTTAATTAGTACGATTAAATAGAGATAATTCTACTTCTCTTTAATTTATCGCAACCTGTAAGGGGTGACCACCTGTCGAAAGTTAGATATATATATATATATATATATATATATATATATATATATATATATATATATATATATATATATATATATATATATATATATATATATATATATATATATATATATATATATATATATATATGCTAGTAGCACGCCGACCGCTGGGTGGCGTTACCATAACGTTCGCCTAAATTGTCCGATTTTCGGAATTAAAGACGACTGGATCAGCTTCGATTACTTCGAAGTGCCAATTCCATGGTTGCAAGAAGCAATCTATCTAGGTCTCCACTTCGACCGATTAGTCAACAACCACTATGTAAAAGATACTATATCCTCAAATTACTGCATCTTTTAATATGCCGAAAGAGCAAACTTGCTCCAAAGATTAAATCCCTGATTTATCAAACCATAGTAAGATCTGTATATCTGTACGGTCTCCAAGTTTATTATTACTTCCTCCGGCCCTCTGTAGCGAGCAAAGTCCAAGTATTCCAGAAAATCATCTGCTTTTGTCACGCAACGTTCCTTGGTTTGCTCAGAATAACCATATTCTTCGCGAGACTAGTGTTCCACTAGTCTCCCAATTATATTCCATCGCAACCGCGAAGTTTGTCTTGCAAACATCGCTTAGCAAAAATCCTCTAATCGGGATAATTCTGAAAATTTTACTCTAAACTCCGGGACAAACAAACCGTTATCTCGTCCCGTTATCTGTTCCGGGCAGCAAGCAGAAGAGAATGCCTCTTCGATTATTGGCTTATCGCCCTTTACTTCGCTCTCCGCCAAAACCCTGCCAGGCCAATTGCGGGTTGACTAATGCTCGACTGGCATTTCGGCAAACCCGTGTCGATTTTCCGATGAGAACAAAGTCGTTAAAACTAACCCTCCATGAAGTTCATCTTGACTTCAATTGAAAAAACCTCTTTCTTTCCATAAAGGCCGACATTTTCCGGAAAGTTCCTGGGTCAATAAGAGGCTCCCAAATCTAACTAGGCTACAAAATAACACTGGGTGATAGAAAAATCTAAGGTAATTTTCTGTTTTTATGTCAAACTTTACATAAGGCACACCATATATTGTTTAAGTCACAAAAAATAAATTAATTTATGTTTACCAGTGTAATCAGAAGACATATCTACACTGTATCAACAGAATACTTTCTTAGAGAAAGTTATACTTGTATATTTTTCTCTATCATACTACTAATAATAATTTCCTGCTATTCTATACATACCACTACATTATTATAAGAATTATGTCGAAACTATAGTAAAAATATAAATACTGAATTTTCAATAATTTAACACGCAAAACAAAACGAAAAATTAAAATAAAAATATTCTTTAGAGATCATAGTGTGGTTCAAGTTCAAATTTTGATATCGAGCAGCTTTTCATGTGTGTATCCATGACACCTTTTGAAATAAATCCTTTCTGACATATCATACACTTATATGGTCTTTCTCCGGTATGAGTGCGTTCGTGTATCCTCAATGGTGATCTTTGGGTAAAACCTTTACCGCAGTATTTGCAAATGTACGGTTTCTCCCCCGTATGGACTCTTTCGTGTTCTTTCAGTTGTTCTTTACGTGAAAAACTTTTCGTGCATATTTCACAAGTGAAGGGTTTGTATCCTGTGTGGATTCTCCGGTGGAATTTTAATTTTTCTTTGGAGGAGAGACTTTTTCCGCATATATCACAAAGAACAGAATGGTCCACTCCAGGGGAACCATGATGAACCATGTTGTGACGTTTTAGTCCTAAAAGAGTAAGGTCAATACACTAAATATAGATGGCTTAGATTATAAATTATATAAGGCGATCGAATTAAATAATACAAATGTTTTATTCTACACAGTTGATCAAGGACTTTTAAAACTGGTACAAGAACTGATATTTAATTTTAATATTTTGAAATTAATATGTTTAGTAATCTAATAGAGTGAACTAGCGGACTAGTGTAAAAGAAGACGCGAACAGTTTAATAGAAATATAATTTTCATAACAACAAATAGGAGAGGGCAGGTATGAAAGTAACACGGGTTTAACGTAACAAATGAGTTTCTGAACGAATTATGTTGGCTGTACTGACGGCTGTATCAACGAGGTACGTCATTTTGAATCCCCCTTACATTGCGCTACAGTTATACTCACGGCGTTGTGTCGTCAGATTGCGGACTTAGCGAATCGGTGCCGAGCAATAGTTCCAAAGTAAATTTTGACAGTTTATTTCAACGTGTTTGTTTTTATCATAGTAGGTTTAAGCTTACGTTTGTCAAAAAAGTAGTACAACTACTCGTTTTTCTATTTTGGCATTCGAAACGGTATCTTTCTAACGGGTTTTTTTAGGTTATAGGCATATGTTTATCATATTCGGGTAAAATTTAAAGATAAGGATGCATGTAACAGATTGTTGCTTTCATCCCATTATGATCGTGATATCTCAAAGAATATTTTATTGTGTTTTTTAATATTTGAAAGTTATACAGATTAATTTTTTTATTCCATAATGCCTAATATACATAAACGAATGACCAGTAGAGGTTTAGCTACTGCAGAAATAATGGATTTGGCTGCAGAAGTACTTTTCAGAAAAGTATCATTTCGAAACGCTGTGGATTCAGCTATGCCATGTAACTTTATATAGACATGTGCAAAAGAAGTAAAAAATGCTTGAAGAAGATTCAACAACACTTCCAAATGTAGGCTACGTATCGAAAAGAAGATTTTTTACCGTCGAGGAAGAAAAAATATTGGACGAATATTTGCTCCATTCTGCTCAAATTAATTGAGGATTAACAACCAAAAAAGTACGAAAGCTAGCATTTCAATTAGCAATCACGTATAATAAATTCCCAGCTCGTTGAGGTCCAATGAATATGCTGATGACGACTGGCTGAGATTGTTCATGCTTCATAGTCCGATATTATCAATAAGAGTCCCGCAAGCAACAAGTATTGCCCGAGCGACGAGCTTCAATCAAAGCAATGCTGAATTGCTTTTCCAACATTATACTGAGATTCTAGGACGAGACTGTTATACTGCATCAATTATATGGAATATGTATGAAACTGGCATAAAGACTGTACAAAAACCAGTGTTGTAGTAGGAAGAGACACCAAGTAAGTAAACTTAGTCACATCTGCAGAACGTGGCGTACTAATTACAGTAGCTACTGTAGGTAACACCATTGGAAATAGTATTCCTCCGATGTGCATATTTCCACGAAACAGATTTAAGGATCATTTTATCCGTGATGTACCCCAAGGTTGGAAGTACGAATGGGAGTAGTTGGATGCAGGAAGATGATTTCAATATATTTTGATATATTTTAAGTTTTATGCAAGACCATCTAAAGAAAATAACCACAGTTCCTATATAGCACTGAAGAATATTGACTTATGTAGAGATTCTGGCATTGTCCTTTTGACTTTCCCACCACAAGTTCCTACCCTTTACCACCCGCTTGATCGCAATGTATTTGAAACTTTGAAAAAGGCCATCTATGTATGGTGTGGTAATTGGACGAGATTAAACCCAAGGAAAGTTATGAGGATATACGATATACTCAGTATAGTCCGAGACTCTTCCGATCGCCATAACACAGCGAAATATACAGGCGGGTTTTGCATGCACAGGGATATGGCCGATGAATACACGAGTATTTACAGACATCGACTTGTTGCACAGCTCCGTCACTGATCGATAGTTAGAAGATGTTGCAGTTCCACTACCAGACCTGATTCCGTTAACAAGTCGTCATATTGATGCAATGCCATCATCATCATCATCAAGCATGTAAGCAATTTCGACTCAGTGTTACGCTCACCAACACCATTAGTAACACCACCCTAGGTAGCTTCACTGACCTCGCTAGCTTCACCATTGTGACATTGACTTTGCCACCAATAATGACTTTGTCATTAATTGGTAATCTCAACTTGACCGATTACCGCTAGTGCTATGAAACGTTTATTTAGTCTTGTCCAGAGTTTTTTGTTAATGTATAGTCCAGAGCGTGCGAAATAACAGATGGTTTTTGTTGATGTTGAGGTTAATGTCAGAAAGTAGCGATAGTGCGTTTTTTTACGGCAATGTATTAAGTGATGACGAGAACTCTGTGGCGGATAGCTGCCATATTGTCCGATGAAGGGAATAACAAGATCGATAAAGACTCAGATGGCAGCATACTAGACAGTGATCAAGAGAAATATAGTGATCATCAAAGTAGGTCTGAGTAAGAAGAATAATAATGAGAACGAATTTTCATATATATATATATATATATATATATATATATATATATATATATATATATATATATATATATATATATATATATATATATATATATATATATATATATATATATATATATATATATATATATATATATATATATATATATATATATGAAATTGATAAGTTGTTTTTGTAAGAGAAATTTTTGAAAAGTTAAATGAGAATTTTAAGAAATATTATACTGTATGTGACCCTCGATGAAATACTTTTTGTATTTCGAGGCCGATGCAGTTTCCGAATGTACATTCCGAACAAGCCCAAAAAGTTTGGAATTAAAGTTTTCGCCACTGTGGATTCTAGAATTTTTTAGATGCTGGCGTACAACCCGATGGATCATATACGTTAAATAACTAAAAGCAGTTACTTAACGAATGTGTCAACATTTTTCTGGGACCCGACGAAACATAACAATGGATCGTTGGTTTACTGGTGTTAGTGCTGTTAGTAAACTTGTTACAGAACATAGGCTTACTGTAGTTGGAACAATCAAAAATAATAAGCGGGAAATACCAAGAATTTTGACTGATATAAAGAACAGACCTATTGATTCTTCCATTTTTGTCTTTGGAGAGAAAATGATCATCCCTTCATCACACTGATACAAAAGACGATGAATGTAGCAAACCGGAAATTAATTTATTTTACAACACAATGAAATATGGAATGGACATTGTGGACAAAAAGACAGCAACTTACAATGTTACCAGAAATACAAAACGTTGGTCCTTAGTAACTTTTTTATAATTGTAATGTCACAATCCTCCTACTTCTGATATAAGTAAGGAACGACAACCGTTCATAAAAAGTTTGGGGAAAGAACTAGTACAAGACCGCATGTCTTCCAGGGCAAATGCTTCGGGACTGCACACGTACACCTACATTCGCGACATCGCTGCGAAATATGCTGAAACCAGAAGGTAAGATGAACCTGATCCTCTTCCAAATAAGAGGGGGGGTCATTGCAAATATTGTAAAAAATGCAAAACACGCAATTTTTGTAAATTTTGCAAATGCTGGCTCTGCACGGAGCACATTTTAGATTGCTGTATAGAATATGTGCATCAACAAGCGAATAATTAAGGTTAAAGTTTAGGTTGCTCCAATTTCTGCAAGAAAATTTTTAATTATACTTATTTGCATTTTTTGTTAGTCAAGTCTATGTTTTACATTTTGCGGTTTTTTGTAACTATTTCAATGTGTTAAAATAAAATGTTTAAAACGAGACTTTTTTTTATTTCCATATTACAATAAAATAATGCAAAATAAAATCTTTCTATGTAATAAAAAATGATAACACAAATGTAACAACTAGTACTAGTAACTAGTAACAACAACTAGTAACAACTAAGCAAAACAGCACTTTGTCAAATTTAGTTATAATATACTACCGTCGTGTAGTCTTGTCAATTTTAAATAGATCGTGAGTCGTAGTGTTAAACAATTGATCAACTGTGTTAAAACTGTCTTCGGGTTCAAGTTCATTATTAGAATAACATTAAGAAATCACCTTATATAATCACCTTAATAAAATTAAGACAAATAGTATACCTGTAGAAGAAGTATAATGCTTATTGCAAATGGTGC
Organism: Cosmopolites sordidus; assembly: GCA_031761425.1. Classification (NCBI taxonomy): domain Eukaryota; kingdom Metazoa; phylum Arthropoda; class Insecta; order Coleoptera; family Curculionidae; genus Cosmopolites; species Cosmopolites sordidus. The sequence continues at coordinate 434,718 of JARFXV010000597.1, forward strand.
AATCGTACTTCACCAAAGGACTTCCGGTGACTATTTCCCAATGCTGGGTCCTTCTATGACTAGTCAAAAACCACGAAAACATAAAGTGTTTTCCACAGATTTCGCATTGAAAGGGCTTTTCGCCAGTGTGGAAGTACTTATGCTCGAATGCATGCGTACTAATGGTGAAGGCTTTACCACAGATATCACATTTGTACTTGGTGGTACCCTCATGAGCACGAACATGCATCTCGACGTGATATTTCGAAGAATTCTTATAATCACACAAGTGACAGGCATATTTGTTATCATCAGCGTGCTCTATTGAGTGTAGCGCAAATGCCACATTGTTTTTATACGTATTATTACAAATATCACACTGTATTGGCTCATCGAGCTCAATAGGAGGTGGTTGCTTCTCCTGGGCTTTTTCCCTCCTCTTCTTTCCCTTTTCTGTCAACAAACATTCCAATATGTTAGGTTCCTCCTTAATTTTATTTACAGTAGGTTTTTGATCCTCTTTTAAAAAACACTTAAACGTGTCGGCATCAGGTTTGACATCTTCTTTGGATTCAGCCGAGGAATCGTCCAGTTTTATCTCGGTTTCTAACACTTTGCTGATGGTGGAACTGCTAAAACCGTTGAAAAGACTGGCGTTGGGATAGTTATCGAAGTTGTTGTAATTGAAAAAAGTATTTTGCTGGTGGTTGTAGTTGGTATGGTAATCGTTTTCTTGTTTTATGGGTGTTATGGATATGCCAGGTCCATAAATTAAGTTGTTTAGGATCGATTGATCGAAATACCTAAAATTATTTCATGTTAGTATATATTATGCACTTTGTGATGAAAGTTATAAACCTTATACATACATACGTACCAGTGGCGGCTCGTGAGGGAGGGCGTTGGGGCGCCGCCCCTCCAGCCTTTATTACAGTAAACAAATTTTCAGAGCAAAACACTCTAGTTCACCACCGGTATAGGGTTTAATAGCACGAAAAGTAAAAATGACGAAGGGGAAAGCAAAAAAAAATCTTCAGCAGCACTATTTTCTTCTACGCCCTTCCACGTTAAAAACCCACGAGCCGCCACTGATACATACATACAAACATACATACATACATACATACATACAAAAATACATCGATTTGACTCATTTTATTTAATCTTTTTCTACCCCACTAAAAATCAGAATTAAAAGAAAAAACAACAGAATTTTCTTAAAATTGGTTTTTTTTAAAAATTCCTGGTTTTTGAATGTACTTTTCAGAAAAAAATACAAACACATTTTCAAATGTTAAATTATATGAATTTTTCATTTTTTTTGAGAAAAACCGTTAATTTTTCAAAGTTCGCCATTAAAATTTCGAATGTTTATTAGGAAATTAAAAGTTTTATTAGGAAAAAAAAATAAAAAATGGCGTACTTTGAAAAATTGACGATTTTTCTTAAAAAAAACTAAAAAAATTCATAAAACTTGACATCAGAAAATTTTTTCTGAAAAGTACATTAAAAAAACAAAAAATTGAAAAAAAACGTCCCATTTAGACAATTTTTGAAAAAACTTAATTTTATATATAAAAATATATTTAAAAAAAAAAATATATTTAAAAATTTTTATATTTAATTTTTATATTTAAAAATAAAAAAAGGAATTTTTTTCGGTTCGTTGGCTAGAAAAAGTTTTAGTTAGGTTTAGTGAGGGCCTGATATTCCCGTATACCAAAACACGACCGGTTTGCGCATGACGTCACTCGTTAAAATTCAAATATCTTCGTTGCTAGACTTTGAAATACAATTTAAATGCATTGTAATTGGAATTAAAGCTTTATATTGAGGACAAATACTTTATCAATGTGCGTAACAGACTAGAAAATTGTATATAACAGACACGTACATAATTATATTGGAATTTAAGACACTATTTACAGAACAAAACAACTTCGATAGTTCGAATAGTTTTTATTTATCGACAAAAACATTTCGTTTTATAGATTAATATTATTTATAACGATTATTTGAAATGTATATAAACAAATCATTTTGTTTCTGAATTTAAAATGTATGTAAAAAATAATATACATTGGTTATATAAAATTGCAATATGCAAATTGAAAGTTTTCTAAATATTGGTTTTTCAATGTAATATCCAGCTAAATTCGATAATTTTTGTCACAAAATAAAATATTAATTATTCAACATATCTAGCCATATTTTATATTGATATTAAAAATGACAACATTTTGTTTCCTAAATTTAAAATTGTATACATTTCTTAAACTTAAGTTCATTGTGAATTAGCTATAAGTATAATTATGCAATAGTTTTAGTCATCTTTCTTTTACCTAATTTTACACTTATATTCGCGATCGAAAAAACAGTTTTTTGCTTTTTCTGGGCATTCAATGTGGCTACTTCTAAGCATTAAATTATTCAAATAACTTCTGGTCAAGAATTCTCCATTAACAGACTTAAAAAATTGTTCAAGCTGTTTCATTTGTGAAAGAAAATCTTCAGAAGATTTATGTAAACCTCCTTCACAAATGATCAGTCCAGGAATATTTGGACGTGCTGGGTCTTTCTAAACTGGAATCGTTTAACTTGAAATATATATATATATATATATATATATATATATATATATATATATATATATATATATATATATATATATATATTTATAAATGTTCGACCCCATCATATTTAAGTTCATGAAGATCATCGTCAATACCTCCTTCATGAACACTGTGCAACATGAGTGGATCATTTCTGGAGTCGAATTTCTTGATCATTGAGCTACTTACTGGTAAATCTACTTTACACCATACTTATTAAGGCAACCAATTTATAAACATGATTATGTTTTTGGGTTTAATTTCTATTTCAATTATTTTTCTCTTGTGATAATTAGCTGGTCAACAACTCGGCGACCTTTTTTTCTCTCCCTTTTTTCAATTCTTGCAGATTGTTTATTCGATACTGGTTTTTTAGAACTAAATGCCAGATTTTGAGTCGGTACAACATTATACTTCAATCCTCGGTAACTTTTTGGTGTGTAATTTAACAATTTATGTAGATGATTTTCCTTGAAATCGCTATTTAAAAAGTGTTTCGAACAAATACAAGTCGTTTTCAGGTTAAACTTATCCTGTCTTTTTGTGGCATGGATCCACTTCTTACACGCAACTTTATTCTTGGGAAAATGAAAAAACTTCACATCACAAGGATTCTTTCTCGACTGATTGTCGGAGTTACACCCAAACACAGCACAATGCCTTTGTTATTATTGTATATTTTAAATTAAAACCACATAAACTTCTAGTAAACTTGTTATATGTCAAAACCATGATGTTCAAATTTTACTCAATGGATGACGTATTCCCGCCAATAAAGCTCCATTCAGCATGCGCAATATCTTACCTTAGTATTTATTATACCGTGAGGTTTAGTGGGGTAGAAAAAGATAAAAGAAATTCAGCCAAATCGAAAGGGGTCGGGTTGACATGGAATGGCCCCTATATATATATATATATATATATATATATATATATATATATATATATATATATATATATATATATATATATATATATATATATATATATATATATATATATATATATATATATATATATATATATATATATATATATATATATATATATATATATATATATATATATATATATATATATATATATATATATATATATATATATATATATATATATATATATATATATATATATATATATATATATATATATATATATATATATATATATATATATATATATATATATATGTATATATATATATATATATAGTATACATACATATATATATATATATATATATATATATATATATATATATATATATATATATATATACATACATATCATCATCAGCCCGCATCGATCCACTGCAGGATGAAGGCCTCTTCAGCATGCTTCCAACCTTCACGGTCCTGGGCTTTCCTCTGCCACTCGGGTCCAATATACTTAACGATGTCATCAGTCCATCGTGCTTTCGGTCTTCTTCGCGGACGTTTGCGATCAAGCGGTATCCACTCCAGGATTGCCTTGGTCCATCTGTCGTCCCATCGCCTCGCTATATGGCCTGCCCATCTCCATTTCAACTGTTTTACTCTTCCAATGATGTCACAGACTTTTGTTTGTTCCCTGATCCATGCGCAGGACTTTCTGTCTCGTCTTGTAATGCCAAGCATACATCTTTCCATTCCCCTCTGTGCCACCCGAAGTTTTTGAATTGGGTTGCGATGTGAGTGTCCAGGTTTCACTTCCGTATGTCATAACGGGTAGAACGCACTGATCGAATACTTTTCTTTTCAGGCAAAGTGGGAGTCTGCTCTTAAACACTATGTTGAGCCTACCAAATGCCTGCCAGCCACATTTAACACGCCGTTCCACCTCCCGGGCGGTATTCCCCTCCATGGAAATCCTCTGCCCAAGATATACAAAGCTGTCCACAATCTCTAAATCCCTTCCTAAAACTGAAATTCTTCTGTCCTGAGCGAAGTTATTGAACATAACCTGACTCTTTTTCAGGTTTATTTTCAAGCCAAATGGTTCGCCAGCCCTTTGCAGTTCTTGTATGCGTCTTTGCAGCTCCTCTGGGTCTTGTGAAATGAGAATAATATCATCTGCAAATCTAAGATGGTTTAAGTTTGCACCATTGATCTTTACCCCATCCTGTTCCCAATCCAGTTTACGGAATACTTCTTCAAGGCCAGCCGAGAAAAGAATAGGCGATATTGCGTCACCCTGCCGTACACCTCGTTCTATATTAATTCCCACTTCAAGATCATCAAGGTGAATTGTGGCTGTAGCTCCATCATATATCGATTCTAATAGGTTTACATAGGCTTTCTCTACACCTTGGCTAAGCAGTGCATCCATTATCGCATGCTTTGAGATGGAATCAAATGCTTTTTCGTAGTCGATAAAAGCCAAGCACAGTGGCATGGTGTATTCGTTGTGCCTTTCTATGACCTGCTGTACAACCTGGATGTGATCCATTGTACTGAATCCACTTCTGAATCCTGCTTGTTCTCTTGGTTGTGCGTCATTCAGTTTTTTTAATATTCTTTTAGAAATTATCTTAGTGAAAACTTTGTACATCACTGATAGGAGGCTTATTGGACGGTAGTTCTTTAAATCTTCTTGTGCTCCTTTTTTATGTAAAAGGATCACTTCTGCATTTTTCCATAAGTCAGGTACTTTTTGTTCTTTGAGGCATTTTGAGTATAATTTTGCCAGTGTTTTATGTAACGTCCGACCACCAGCTTTTAGCATTTCGACAGTTACACTATCCTTTCCTGGAGCCTTGCCGTTCTTCATCAATTCTATAGCATTTGTTACTTCCTCCACTAGGATATCTGGTATTATATATTGTTCTTCCGTGGGTATTGCTGTCCCTGACTGGCTCTGATCTTCATATAACTGGGAATAAAACCTTCTGACAATCTCTAACATTTGGGTACGCGTCCTGCACACTGTGCCATCCTCACGCTTTAAAGCATATATTTGCGTTCTTTTGTTTCTCAGCTTCTGTTTAGCTTTGTTAATTCCTTTGTTTTCTTCCAGGGTTTTTTGCACTAGCTGCATATTGAATCGGCGCGTGTCCTCTCTGATACGTTTTCTTATAGTTTTGCAGAGCTCAGTGTACTCGACCCTGCCAAAAGGACTACCTGCATTTCTCATTGCTCGCCGTTTCTTCATTAAATCAATGGTCTCACTGGAGATTTTTGTTTGTTTGAGACATTTTTCCTCTGGTGCTATTGAAGCAGCCGTTTGAAGTACATTGTTGGCGATTTCTTCATATTGAACTGATATTTCCACCTCCTCTGGATCTTGTAACGCAGCAAACCGGTTTGACAAAGCAATCTCAAAATCGCTTCCTCTCTCCAGCAGTTTTCCAGAATCCACCTTGCCCTTCTTTGATCTTACCATTTTTTCGCGCTCTTTTCGACAGTCAATCCGAACCCTTGCTCGTACAATTCGGTGGTCACTTCCAACATTAAAATTGTTAAGGACAGTACAATTGGTAAATATTGTTTTATCGTTGGTCATGATGTAGTCAATTTCGCTTGTGAGCCCAGATGGACTTTTCCATGTCCATTTTCTGCTGATATTTTTATTATAGAATGAATTCATAATATATAGTTCTTGTCCTTCAGCAAAATCAACTAATCTGTCACCTCTACATACATACATACATACATATATACATACATACATATATACATACATACATACATATATATATATATATATATACTATATATATATATATATATATATATATATATATATATATATATATATATATATATATATATATATATATATATATATATATATATATATATATATATATATATATATATATGTATATGTATATATATATACATATATATATATATATATATATATATATATATATATATATATATATATATATATATATATGTATATATATATATATATATATGTATATATATATATATATATATATATATATATATATATATATATATATATATATATATATATATATATATATATATATATATATATATATATATATATATATATATATATATATATATATATATATATATATATGTGTGTGTGTGTGTGTGTGTGTGTGTGTGTGTGTGTGTGTGTGTGTGTGTGTGTGTGTGTGTGTGTGTGTGTGTGTGTGTGTATGGTAAAACATGTAATCATTTCGGGTATTAATCCGTTCATTCTATGAAAACTGTAGCAAAAAACGTCAAGAGTGAACGAACGAATTCAATACCGGGAATGATATATTGTATTGATTGTTTGCTTCGAGTGAAGAATAAAATAATGAAGAGTTCAACTGAACTGTTCAATTTTTCACTCGAAGTTAATAATACGTATGAAATAAATATTATTCGTTTCGTTAAAATAATTAACGTATATGCCTAGAATGATGAATGCTATTTTGGCGAAACGTCGAGAGGCAAGTTGAGGCCGCTCGAGAAAGGAAACAAAAACGAAGGTTCCGAGGCGCAGCAAACAAAATTATCAGACATTTTTTTGGATCCGAAGTATTCAGTGTGGACTCGGTTTGCTCATTCGCGTTCGTGATCAAGTCAGTATGCGGCTTAAAAATAATCTTAGGGTTAATAAACTTAAAATTACTTATTACTAAAAAAAAAAACTGTTTTAGGGAAGGGCAGATGTAAAATTTCAGAGAATTTAAATTATTCTCTAGTCTTTATTTTAATTTACTAAAATTTCAGATATTAGCTAGAATAAAAATAAACAATCCACAAGTAAAACAAAATTTATTTATTTAATTCCTTTACAACCAAAATTAACCAATGTATTGAGGGTGTTCATGATCTCTTATCAACAATAATAAAATAAAAATACCGTAGAGTTCTGTTTATGCTAAGCATTATTGGTGTCTTTGGTATGATGAATCACTAAAATGAATCGAACCTTGCTGCTGTAAGGGGTTAAAAATGAACATGCATCAGCTGCAGTTGTGATTCTCTTCAAACATAGAGAGAACAGGTGGAGCCTGTATAGTGAAGCAATATTCTTGTGTGATATTTTCTAACCGTACTCGAGTATCTGGTCTTATAGGTCTCACTCAGCTCGCATCTTCCTTTGGCGGACGTTTGCAGCAGCATTGACTGCTCGAAACCGCCGTGTCCGTAGCCCCGCTAGGGTACAAAGTATTCTCTAGTGAAATGTTTATGAACAAATAATTTTCTCCGATATTTGAGTGGATTATGCATTTAGAATCTTATAGTGATAATTGAAGAATCACCGGTCGCGTTGTTGCGGACGCTAAGAGCAGTGGCCTGCCGCTGCTGTGCCAGAACCGCACTGGAGCGGTAGTTGGTTCGATTCCTGCGCTCGGATGGTTGTTTTTCTTTTTTTCTTCTGTCTGTTTACATCCTAAATGTTTGTGATTGTTTCTAGACAAGAGTGTAAAATCCGACAACGAATTACCCCTCAGTCACGCCAGTTAAAGGCTGGGTAAGGTCACTCGCCAGTCGGTACCAAGAGTTTATAGCCCGAGGGGGGTGCTGGCTTGGGTTTGTCGGAAGCTGGTTCGGGACCCACGTTAAGCAAATAACTTAAATTATAAAAAAAAACAAAAAGTTTCCCTAGTTGTATCTGGTTTTAAATTTAATTTAATTTGTAACATCATACAAAAACAAAACAAACTTTTTGGCACTTTTATTGAGCACTGATTTGTTTTGCTTCGATTTTTCTCAGATTAATTTTCCATGAAAAATATTCTCTGTGTGTGCGTATTAGTGAAAAATATACAGAATGTTCGTCGCAGAGTGATAATATTTCTCAATCATTTTCTGTAAGAATTGGGTGCCGATGTTTTGGTTAAACCATTGGAAGTTCCTATGTCACATATTTACAGTATTTCTATAAATATCATAAATATCATATATTTATATAATATTGAGTTATAATCAAGCAAAAATTCAAGAAATATAAAAAATGCATTGAACAACCTTTTTATTTATTACAAAATTTATCGGGTCAGATCAGAAATTCATGCGCATTTATTTAAAAACTTGTTCCTTTCCTGCATAATACACCTAGCTATAAATGAGATTACGAACAAATATCTATTAAGGGTTCATTTTGCATTTTTGCTGCAAAAAATCAATAATTTAGTCACGTTTATCATGTGGTAGTAAGATCGTTTTGTAAATTTTGACTTAACTGATGCAGAAGATCCGGAAAGTCCAAAAAAAGTTATAAAAGACTTGCACTGCTGGAAGAAAATCTTTAACAGTAGACTCTTTGATGTTGTGTTGTCATTGCCTTCTAGATTCAAGAGAAATAACTTCTGCATAAGACAGTGACCTGTGGATAATTCGGAGAAGCGAAAATCGTGGGTTAATTCTGGTGAACCATCAACCAGTACCGTAAAACCAAATATCAACCCCGAAAACATGCTGCATGAGTTGCTCCAATTTGGCCAAACTCATATCCAGAGTCAAAAACGTCTCTGGAGATGATCATCGAGTTGGGCTGCAAGATTTTATCGCACCAGGCGTATTTTCCAGGCTTGATCTTTCGGATTTTCTTGTCCTTGGACTCCTGTAACATCACCTTGTTGATAGTCCCTTCACATATCTTGAGGATGTAGAAAAAAATCAATGACTTGACTGACTCACATCAAAATCACTAAGCTTTTCCTATGGACTATAGACTCCAAAATTAGAAGGGCATCAACGCCATCGACGCCATCAATGGAAAAAATATACTTTAATCAATAGAAAAAATATACTTTAATAAATCAATAGAAAAAAGATACTTTATTTGATTTCAGCCAAACAAACATTTTAACAAACTCGAAAGGTTTCACCACACTTGATCTCAAGTGACTATAGCATAAAATTAACAATCAAACAACTTCAACGGCGCTGCTTTTCAGGATGGTGCACCCGCCTAAAATCTCAGAATTGTTCCACAAAAAATTAATCAAATAGGCTTTAAAACCGTTCATTATCCGCAATATTTTCCAGATATGGCTCCCTCTTTTTGAAGTTTAAAAAAATCGTTGAAGTAATTAAAACACAACCATCAGAAAGACGATAATAATTGTGTGGAGTAGTGATTTGCAGAAAAGGATACTATTTTTTTACCGATGTGAATTAAGACAGTTCAGCTGTTCATGCCCAAATACGTATGAATTTATAGACTAACATCATAACAGTAACTGGAAGAACTTAATCAGTTAATTTCTTCCTCTTCTTCTTCTTCTTTTGTTCCTGAACAAGATTTGATATGTACATCCAGAGCACTTCTGCAAATGCAGCCCTTTCCACACAAGCGACAAATGAACGGTTTTTCTCCGGTATGAATTCTCGTGTGAATCTTCAAGGTCCCTCTCTGGCTAAACCCTTTTTTGCAATAAATGCAAACGAAGGGCCTTTCTCCCGTGTGTACTCTCTCGTGTTCCACCAGGAGACCCTTCTTGCAGAAACTCTTTCCGCACGTGCTGCAAACGTGAGGTTTGTATCCAGTGTGAGTTCGTTTGTGAAACTTGAGTGATTCGGTACTGGATAAGCTTTTGCCGCAGATATCGCATAATGGCTGAACCTTAGGTTCATGTTTACGTAATTGGTGCTTTCGTAGACCTGATTTAGTAGAAAATGTTAGTTTACAGAGCAGACAAGAATAGTGATCATCCTGTTTTGCGGTCCCATGATGTAAAAATCTAAAAACATAATAAGAATTATAAAGGAAAATCATTATTGTTTAAAAACAATCAAAATTGTTAAAATAATTTTGGTTTCTATTTTTTTGACATAACTTTAAGTGTTATTGAAATATACTCACAAGATTATTCGAATAAAGTGTCAAAAGTATTGTCTAACAATGTTTTTCGTTTTCGATACTTAAAAAATAAACATCAGAATTAATTCAAACTGGTTTAATTGCTGTTTAATTACAGAGTAGTTTTTGAATTTTTATTTATGAAAAACAACTATCTGTAAATGCGCACCATCCGCTTCTTCACACTCATTTAGTCTGGAACTGAACTTGTCAATCACCCTCTGGGGCATCGCTTGTCATTCTTTGCTTTAAAACACTGAAGTTGGATGAGAATGGGTTGAAAACCCTACTTTTTAAGTAGCCCCATAGGAAAAAATCAGGAGGTTTTAAAACTGGACTCCTCGGTGGCCAGTTGATGTCCCCTCGATGATTAATCGCTCTTTCGGGGAATAAATCGTGAAGAGCTGTTAAAAAATAATTCGTGACGTGGGAAGTTGTTCCATGTTGTTCGGAAAATGTGGTTGTAGGAAATCGAGTTTTGCATCTATGGAGCCAAAAAGTGCAGATCATATGGCAATAACGATCGGAATTAACAGTCTGGATCCCATCACGGTTATACTAAAAAAAAGGGGCAGGTAATTCCTTCGATTGATATGGCTGCCCAAACGACAACCGTTGGTGAATGTAATGGTTTCTGGTGCTGTTCCAGCGGATAGTCGGGAGCCCAATATCTGCATTTTCTTTATTCAGGTGGCCTTTGATGTGGAAATTCGATCCACCAGAAAACCATATTTTATTGAAGCTCCTAAAACGATTTTTCATTGCCCTCCAGAATTCGACTTGTTTAGCTGGATCACCGGGCTTCATTTCTTGCACGATAACAATTTTCTAGGGGTGGAAATGTAAATTTTTGCGAATAATGCGATGAACCTTGGATCTGTGAAAATGTAGAGAAGCTGCGCGGAGTTGTAGATACTGTCGTAGATCGTCTCTAACAGGCTGGCGAACGATTTCAACATTCCTGCTCGTTCTTGATGTCCTTTTGCGTCCAGTTGATTTATCCGGCATTGTGTTTCTGTCGTTCAAACTTCCGCACCCAATGCTTGATTCAATTCGCATTTGGCACATTTCTCATGGTTGCTAAATTAAAATATATACTGTACAGGCATCAAACAATAGTGTAGGAATTGTTGTTTTTATAAAACGCTCGTGCGCAAAATGCGTGGTTATCACCCCCCCCGTTATCACGGTATATATATATAGTAAAAGTGACACAGAATTCGAATAATCATCAGATCGTCTATTTTTGACAAAAGTGACAAAAATCTAAATCAAAGTAAAGTATGTATAGGGTGTTACAATGAAAGCGAATATTTGAATCGCGCGCCATTTTGGCTGTCCATTCGTCAATGATTCCATGATTCCATACGTCAAGAATTGTGACAGGTCGATAAGAGACAGATAGGAGTTAATAAACATGGAGCTCTACGCGATATAGCAACGCGTGCTTATTATTAAACATTAATATCAAAAGGGTGAACTGTTGCTACGATTCGTAAAGTGCGTCCGATTTACGTTCCAAATGTATCAATTATGAAAAGAATAATCGAAAAATTCGAAAGTACTGGTTCAGTTATTGATGTGAAAGACACGACACGATCTTGTAGTGGACGTTTAGAACAAAACATCAGGGTAGTTCGTGAGAGTGCGGCCGAGAGTCCAGGGCCTCGATTCATCATCGTGCACAAGAATTGGACATAAAACAGTAAACTCAAAGAAATATATCACTAAACACCAAATCACTTCTTTTAAAGCACTGAACGCACGTTTCGCTAACCATGTTAGCATTATCAGGAGATTATTTAATCTAATTATAAAACTAAACTATGTTTTATTTATATGATAACCCTAATTATTACCTACTACTTAGGAAGCGTACTACCTACCTAATGAGGCGCATAAAAAATAGGGTAAAAGAAAAATGAAAAAAGGAAAGAAAAAACTGAACCCTGAAGTTTACTGAGCCTTAAATTAATAATTGAAAAGGTTGACTGAACGGAATAGGTCCTTTATCCTGGTTTATGATTTTCTTACATTTTTCTATTTGAATGCTTTCATATGCATCCAAAGCCCTATCGTTATTCCGACTTTTAACCAGTGTTCAACTACTAATGTTTATATTATGGTCAAGTTCGATTGCATGCTGGGTAACACAAGATTTTTTTTTTCTTCCATATCTAATGTATTCTTTATATCCCGTTAATATAGATCTTTTTGTTTCCCAATGTACATTCGATCACAATATCGACAGCTAATTTCGTAAATCCCCAAATATTCATGTTGCTCTACTTTATCATTTGGATTACCCAGGACTTAATTTTTTATATGGTTTGTACATAACCTTAATGTCCATTTTTTTCAAAATGTTGTCCAGCCCTCGTGTTAATTGGGAATCAAACGGTATAACCATGAATTTACTTCTGTTCTGATACTTTTGAAAAGTCGAATATTCTTTGAATAATTTTTTAAACTTATGCTTTTTAATTAATTTATCTACAATATTCTTATTACAACCACTTCAATTTGGGTACCTTCCTAATTAATTGTAATTCTTTGTTATAAGTATCTTTGTTGGAAAATTAATTAATCTATTTACCATAAAATTTAAACTAGCCATCTTATTTTGGAAGCTATGATTCGAATATTTAGGAATGTATCCAGAAGTGTTAGTGTTTTTTTCTAAAAATATCAAAATCTAACTTATTTTTATTCTTTCTACTGACTAAAACATCCAGAAATGGTAAACTATGGTTGTTTTCGAGTTTACGCGTGAATACTATGTTTTGGTTTATTATTTATGTTCTTAATAAAATCACCTGTTTTAATTTTTTGAATCGAAAATTGCAAAAATGCCATCCACATATCTTAACCATACCTTCAGAAAGTAACTGAATTCATTTTTCACCTTGGTTTAAAATTTACTCATGAATAAGTTGGCTAAGAATGATGACTGATGATTGCCCATTGCCGTTCCTTCTTGTTCGCAAAACCTGTTATTAAGCTGAAAACATTTTTTTTTTCTTTTTCTTCTCTTTTCTTTTATCGTTTTTTACACGTTTCATTAAGTAGGTGGCACGTTTCTTAGGTAATAAGTAGTAATTTGGGTAATATGTAATAATCATATAAATAGAAAATAGGTTAGTTTTAGAATTAGATTAAATCATCTCCTGAAGATGCTAACATGGTGAGCGAAACGTGCGTCAGGAGCTTTAAAAAAAGTGATTTAAGGTTTAGTGGTAAATCTTAAAAACTTCTGCTCACAGACCATGCAGCGAACAGAGTTTATAGATTTTGTGGACGAAATTGAACGCTGTATCAACGAAATACCGCCACATTTATGCAAAACCGTTATAGAAAACTTCGCCAGAAGAGTACGCATGTGTTGTTACGATGTGTTGTTCTATACATAATTTCCAAATGTCTATGTTATAAATCAATAAATATTTTAAAACTTTGATACAGAAAACCATGATTTATTTAAAATTTACATTTTCGTTTTTATTGCAACACCCTTTATAAAAAAATTATAGTCAATATATATGCTACTCTATATATTTTGAAATACTGGTTAACTACAAGGTAACGCAAAATTAATCGATTCTAATAAAATAATTAGAAATGTATTACATGATTTTATTTATTTAATTATGAGTACACTCAAAATAGGTATGAATAATACCAGACACAATACTGTCTAACCAACCACCATACTATGTCGAGCCTTCTATAATATTCAAGCGGTTTTCACGATCGATTTGGGAGACTTTACTCTTCACCAAACGAGGCCCGGTCGATTTCTCAAGATCAACAAACGAGACATAATCAATTTTTCTTTTGGAACCTTCGGTATGAAACACTAAACTCAAAGAGATTTGGAACACGGACTTTTTAACTTTAAACTAACTAAACTTTAACTTTCTAACTTTAACTTTTTTAAAGTTCTCGACGCACGTTTCGCTAACCGTGTTAGCATCATCAGGAGATGCTTTAATCTAACAATACATATATTTTATCGACTTCTGGATTTATAACTGACTAATCCTATAATCTATAAAATACTTAAAGCAATTCTGCTATTGTGCTAAAAAAGCGATAATCCGGTAATTCTTATTTCATCTCGAAGAACAAATAAGTGGCATTACGTTTTGAAAATAATGTCTGTCAAATGCCCACCTCGGCTTCGTTTGGTAGAACGCTTTCTGGAGACCCAATTTTCCACTACTCTTTCACACATATCGCGAAGTATATTTTCAAGAATGATTCCTTTAAGGGCAAGAATGGTTCGGAATTTATTGCAGTAAACCAAAGATTTAACACAACCCCACAAAAAATAATCTAAGGGCATGAGATCGCAAGATCTTGGTGGTAACAGGCAATTACCATTTCGTGCCCAGGAAACTTTTCTTGCTAAACTTGAAGAGATTTACCACTAAACACCAAAACGCTCTTTTGAACTATCTCTCTAAGATTAGATTAAATCATCTCCTGATGATGCTAACATGGTTAGCGAAACGTGCGTCGAGCAGTTCAAAAAAGCGTTTTGGTGTTTAGTGGTAAATCTCTTCAAGTTTAGTATTTCACACCAAAGGTTCCAACAGAAGAATTGAACTTTTCTTGCAATAAATCGATTGTCTGGAGAAATTTAGAAGTCTCACTGTCAACACTAAACTCAGAGTTACCATTAAACACCAAACCACTTTTTTTAAAGTTACCGACGCCCGAGATTTAATCATCTCCTGATGATGCTAACATGGTTAGCGAAACGTGCATCGAGTACTTTAAAAAAAGTGATTCGGTGGTTAGTGGTAAATCTCTTTGAGTTTAAACGGGACATGGTTTTGATCACAACTATTTGTAAATTTTTGAATTTTGATTTTGGTGTTAATATAATGATAATTTTCTAATGGATTTTCCACTAACACCATACATTGAAATTTCTCTACAAATTGATTATTACCAACTGAGCAATTTCAATGCGTTCTGGTATGAATGGAAAACTCATGAGCAAGTTTTATCATGAATAATAGTATTCTGAAAATACTATTATTTATTATTATAATAAGTTAATACATTTCATATTGAAATTGTAACTGTTCCATATATAAGGAACTCTTCAAATCCTTTTAGGGTGGTGGATCAGTCCACATTTCTTCTTCTTGCCATTTTCATAGTTGTTGGTGAGTTTTCGCCTTTTCGATTTTTTCCTCCATCTCTTCCTATCTGCGATCTGTCTTTTCCATCGCTCTGCGTTTACTGTTTTTATATTTTCTTCCAGCTCCTGCCTCCATCTGACCCTGGGTCTCCCTCTCGATCTGCTTTGTGCTGGTTTCCATATTGTTATCTCTCTTATTGGCGTAGCCCTGTCTCTTTTCATTACGTGCCCATACCATCTTATTCCTTGTGCTTTAATTGCTCTCTCTCTCTCTCTCTGTTTTCCCTTCCTAACAAGTTGTCGACTTCAAAGTTCATCAGAGTTGTTATGTACTCGTTTCCCACTTTCTTTGCTCCCATTATTCTTCTCATTATCCTGCGTTCAAAAATAGTTAGTTTGTCTTCCTCTTTTGCTGTGAGGTGTACAATTGTTATGCGCGGCATATGTTACTATTGGTCTTATTATTGTTTTGTCTATTCCTAATGTATTCCTTGTGCTCAATCTCTTGTCTTTCAGTAATTTCTTGTTGCTATGGAATGCTCTAATATCCTTTATGTATCTTCTTTTCTATATTTAGTCCCTAATTCCTTCTATCTGTTATGACTCCCAGATATTTAAATGTTTTTATTTTTTCGAATTTACAGTTTCCCCACTCTAAATTTCTCAGTGTTCTTTCATTTCTGCTGCAGAACATGTACTTTGTTTTTTACTCATTTATTTCCAGCCCTTTTTTCTTAGACTCGCGGTCAATTATTTTTATTCTGTTCTTTAGCTTTAGCAATTATTTCAACATCATCCACATATGCCACTATCTGTACAAGATGTTTATTTCTATATTATTCTATATTTTCAATTTTCTGTATTATGCTATCCAATGCTATTATGAATAATAGTGCCGATAACGCATCTCCCTGTCTAGCTCCTTTTTTAATTTTTATGTTATTTGTCATTCCTTGTTTTGTATATAGTTTTGCTTCAGATTCATTCAATGTTATATCTATTAATCTTCTAATCTTTCTTGGAACTTCTATGTTTTTTAAGTCTTTCATTACTTGTTCTCTGTTGATTTTATCGAACTCTTACTTAAAATCCACGAAAACTATATGTGCTACCATATTATGTTCATATATCTTCCCCGTGATTTGTTTTAGTATGTGTATAGCATCCACTATCGATCTTCCTTTTCGGAAGGCGCATTGATAATTTCCTATACATTTTTTTGTGTTTATATCTCCAATCGTTCTTTTATTATGTTTGTAAGTACCTTGTATGCCGCATTCAACAGTGTAATTCCTCTATAGTTTTTGTATTGTGGGAAGCCACCCTTTTTGGTATCAGTATTATAATACCTGTTCTCCATTCGTCAGGCATGTGTTCTTCGCGCCGCTATATCCGTAAAATAAGATTTTTTGATGTAGTTCTTCCTTCTCCTCTATGTTTAATTAGTTCTGCGCACATTTCATCACATCCCGCAGCTCTTTTATTTTTGAGTTTTTTTATCGCTTGAGCAACTTCCACGTACTCGGGTTCTTTTACCTTCTCATTTTCTGTCTGTTCCTCCTCCACTTCTGCTCCTTTCGTCACCTCTTCATGGTTTTTTTTCATCGTACATTTCTTTAAAATGTTTTTCCCGCTTTATTTTGAGCTTATTTACATGTTTGAAAATAGCACTCATATTTCGTTTCTTCTTTTCTTCTTCAATTTCATTTATTATTTTTCCCATCCAATTATTCTTTTTTATTGTACACAGCTTTGTGTTGTACACAGCTTTGTGTTCACTTTTTTAATTTCTTTATATATCTTATAATTTTCCGGTGTTCTGGTTTTAAGCCATGTGTTCCTTGCTTTTTTCTGTTGTTTTTCCCATATGAAATGGTGTCTTCTGCTGTCTGTGTTATACATCCTTTTATAGCTATCCAGTCTTCTTCTAAGCTGTTGCTTTCATATATTTGATATATTTTTGCTTGATCGTATTTCTGTATTTCTCTCTCCATTCTTTTTGTTCAAACTTTTCTTTCTTTCATCTCTTTTTTATACTTGCAGTCTTTTCGTACGTGTTTATCTTGATTTTACATTTTGCCATAACCATAAAGTGATCTGAATCGATATTCATATTACTGAAGAAACAGATTATTACTAATCAGAAACATATTACTAGCCGCCTCCATATTACTTAACCTCTCGCCATTGTTATTCGTTTTATTATGAATTCTTTGTTCACCCGCTACTTCCTTATACCATTGTTCTTTTTTGAAAATGCTAAAGTACTAATAATATATTACTAAGTTTATTAATACTAGAGTACTAAGATTATTATTTAGTGTATCTTTATTTATATAAGAGATTTTCAGAAATATTTATAACATTCTCCCAAGATAGAACACTATTTCATATTTTGAGAGCATCAATGTGCAGTATTTCTTTAAAAATCGACCTGATAAAAACTAGTCGGAAATTGGATTTAAGAATTTGCTTAGTCAGTTTTACATTGTGTTGTTTTATTTGAATTTAAAGTTGGAACGGACTAAAAAAATCACCCTATACAAATAAATATAATACAACCAGTATTTCAAAACATATAGTGTGACGATAGCATAATAATTAATTACCTGTTATGGGCATTTAGCAACCATGAAAACATAAAATTCTTCCCACACATCGTACAACTAAACGGCATGTCACCAGAGTGAAAATTTTTGTGTTCGTCGGCCTGAATATTTTCGGAAAACCTTCTGCAGCACACATTACAATATCCCGTATATTTGGACGAGGAATGGCTCTTCATATGTTTCTCCATGTTCTTCTCCTTCCCAGTTTTATACGAACAATATTGACAATAAAATCTCTCCGTGTGATGTATCGAATGCAGTGCGAAATCTAAACTGTGCGTCGCCGTATAGTCGCAAACTTCGCAAGTAAATCTGATCTTGTGATCTTCTTCGGAATATTCCTCGGATGTTTTCACAAAGAATTGTTGAAATGTTTTAAATTCAAATTGATCGGATGGTTCAATTTTAATTTCAGTAAATCTAAAAAATAACAGCTATAAAGGATGTCCACTTAAAATCTTAACATATATTTAAAATATTAATAATACAAACATTCGGAGAAAAAATTTATTTTAGTTTTGACAAAAAAAAATTAATTAATTTTTAATCTATTTCGAAATAATTTTGTTTTTTGTTTTATTTTGAATAAAATAAAATGAAAAACTTAATTCCCTTCCCGCCTTAGAGTTAACATATCCATCAATAAGTCGCCGGTGTGACATATAGATGGCATCACTTACGAAAAATCCTTTCCAGTGGTCGATTGTGCCTTGTACTTTTAAACGTCATGTGTCAAAATTTCATAATAATCTGTCTACTAGTTTCTTATTTGGTGTGCCTTAAGCGACGCTACTTTTGTTATTTTCAAATAAAAAAAAAATGAATTTCGTGTGTTGTTTAAGCATTGTTTTTTGACAAAGAAAAAACCCGTTGAAGCAATAAATTTATAAAGATTTGACTGTTAGTTAAAAGCGCAATCTGTCAACTTCAAAACAAGGTATAAGATACAAGCCTACTATGAATATAACTTGAAAAATCAGTTACATATTTAAGGCATAGTCTTTTTTTCACCTTTCAAATGAAAAAAAATGCTGTGAAAGCCCAAAAAAAAATTTGTGCGGCTTTGGGCTTATACGTGGGAGATCATATAGCTGAAGAGTATGGCCACAAATATGCAATCCTATAGAATTGATATGGGGTAATATGATAATTGATAACTGTTAATATGATAATTGATAACTGTTTGGATATGTGGAAAGAAGCTTTGTTAACAGTTACAACCACAGATCTGGATGAACAACATCAGACATACAGAAGAAGATATTGAAAGATGGTTACAAACATTCGGAGAAAAAATTTATTTTACAGTTTTGACAACAAAAATTAACTAACTTTTAATCTATTTTGAAATAATTTTGTTTTTTGTTTTATTTTAAGTTTTATTTTGAATAAAATAAAAAACTTAATTCCCTTCCCGCCTTAGAGTTAACATATCCATCAATAAGTCGCCGGTGTGACATATAGATGGCGTCACTTACGAAAAATCCTTTCCAGTGGTCGATTGTGCCTTGTACTTTCAAACGTCATGTGTCAAAATTTCATGATAATCTGTCTACTAGTTTCTTATTTGGTGTGCCTTAAGCGACGCTACTTTTGTTATTTTCAAATAAAAAATGAATTTCGTGTGTTGTTTAAGCATTGCTTTTTGACAAAGAAAAAACCCGTTGAAGCAATAAATTTATAAAGATTTGACTGTTAGTTAAAAGCGCAATCTTTCAACTTCAAAACAAGGTATAAGATACAAGCCTACTATGAATATAACTTGAAAAATCAGTTACATATTTAAGGCATAGTCTTTTTTTCACCTTTCAAATGAAAAAAAATGCTGTGACAGCCCAAAAAAAAATTTGTGTGGCTTTCGGCTTATACTGGTAAAGGAAGAAGGGAAGTTATTTTGCTTCGGGACTGAAGGATCAGATATAACCTCGAACTCAAGCAATTATATGAAGATCTGGACATTGTACATTATGTAAGGGTTCCGCGACCTAGATAGTAAGACACGGGGAATCCTTGAAGGATAAATATTACGTAACAGGAAGAGAGATGGACCAAGCTATGATGGTAAGATAATGTAAGAAATGCAGCAGAATTACGGCACATCAAAAACCGATAGAGGGCTGCTGGAGTTCGATCCTGATGGAGACGAAGGTTGTGGATGGTTAGGGCCCACTGACAGGCTTCAGCACCACAGAAGAAAGAAAAAAAAACATCGCATTATATGAATAAAAAATTAGAGAAGTTTCAATTAGAATATTCTTAGAATAGATTTTGTTTTAAAATGTACGATATTCCATGAAAAATGACTTAAAAATTAAATTGCACTTAGATAATAAGGTAAAAAATATTGTAATCAAAAACTGCTTTTATTTATTCCTTTATTACAAATAAATAGTACACTTGTAGGACCTTATCTAACATTTAAATTATAACTAAGATCTAACTATAGCTTATTCATGCAAATAATGGTTGCACGTCATCAATCTAGAGAAATTTATTGCCAATTTAAACCGTTAAGAAAGAAAAAATCATTTAAAGTTCGAAGTATTCTCTTTCCTGCTTCCTCTAATCCTATTAGAATAGAATAAAAATTCGGTGAGCCGGTGGATCACATTTCGCTGTTCAGATGACATTTAGGTTTGTGATTCTAGACAGTGTTGCTGGTCTAACACAACTTTTTTCGTCGAATCTGTCATTTTCATGTTCTGATCGTTTTTAAGTTGTGCCTTCAAACGTTTTGAATTATTTTTACTGTATTCTTTGCTGTTTTATCTATTTTCCGGTTTAATTTCCGTTTTTGTGCGTTCTGCAGTAAAAAATCTGCGATTATAATTACAAAAAAATGCCAAAACCGTTAAGCAATCGGTGTAACCAACTCGTCTCGTCACTTATTAGTTATTTTGAACAGGAACGAGATAATGGGACTTCTCTTTTGCAATTAAATGCTGTGAGAAAGGTATGTATTAATAAATTAGTAGGTGTCATGGTTAATTGGAGTTTTTTCTAGTGAGTTGCAGCTGCACTAAATATTGGTATTGGTATAGTTAGTGCAATTTCGAAAAAGTTGAAGAAAAATGAAATCGTAAGATCACCAAAGAAAAAGCGTCTACATCCAAAACGAGTAATTAATTTAGATCATCTTAATGTGGACTCAATTCGCAATCAAATCCATGAAATTTATGAAAAAAGTGATTTGATTTACATGGTATTTTTGTGAAATGTTATTGAACTATTTTAGAACAACCGGTTAATCTTGAAAGAATTCATGAAAAACTAAGAACATGCAGCTCTTTGATGGATGTAAAACTTCGTTTCATACACTCCTAAAAGAAGTTGATTTCAAATGGAGTAAGGATAATCTGATGGAACTTCCAGATATTGCCTTGAAACGAATCCAATTTTTGAAAATGTATCAAAATATCAAAGACGAATCTCTGTTCGATTTTGTTTATTTGGATGAAACATGAATATTCCAAAATGGGACTTTAAGGCACTCATGGCAAGGGTGTAAACACTACAAAAGTTGATGGAAAAAGGTGAGTGCTATACCTAATACTTAGGAGGCATTAAAGTCATGTTGTCATGAATAGTTGTTTTAAGACGTGTCAATAATAAAATGTTGTTGCAGATATAGTGTTCTTCATGCTGGAAACAAGAACGGCTTTATTCCAGAGGTCGAATTAGTCTTCTCTTGTAAAACAAAAGGTGATTATCATTGTGAAATGCATCAAGATAACTTTTTGTTTTGGTTTGAAAACCAGCTCTTGAAAATCTTGGAGGAGCCATCGGTTATTGTTATTGATAATGCACCATGTTACACTACACTGATTGATAAACCTCCAACTAGTGCATGGACAAAACCAAAAATTGCAGAATGGCTGACGAAGCCTAATCTTCCTTTTGACTGCTGCAAAGCGTTATTCGGTGAGCGGTAATTAAAAGTACAGGTGGTTTGTGTTTCATAATGTTCTTTTAGGAACAAGTCTAAAAAATAATACGTGGGAGATCATATAGCTGAAGAGTATGAAAGTAAGAAAAAAGAGTAAGTAAGAAAAATTATTACAATCGTCATATAGGTTTGAGAGATGGAAGAACGATTGATAACTGTTTGGATATGTGGAAAGAAGCTTTGTTAACAGTTACAACCACAGATCTGGATGAACAACATCAGACATACAGAAGAAGATATTGAAAGATGGTTGAATCGCGAAAGAGTATTTGATAGACTAGAAGTTAATCCCCTAATAATTTACTTGAACAGCGATTCAGATGCTGAAAGTTGATTTAGTGACAGTGAGAAATTAAATTTTGGGTGAACTAAATGAAAAGCCGCTATGTTCACAAACAGAAGTTTCGAAACAGGTTTTCGATTAAAACTTTTAAAGAAAAAACTTTTCGTGTTACTTTTTCGTTTACAGTTTTATCGATCATACAAAAGGCAAAGTCTGGGTATTTTGGTGTCGATAAGGCAACATTGTAATGTGAGTATGTCACAGATTTTGATGACGTACAACCATTATTTACCTGAATCAGCTATATATGTAAAATAATTTGTGACAAAAAAAATGTTTGATTTCTATCAATGACCGATTCGAAATCAGACCAATTTTTTTTAAGACAAGCAGAATTTCGGAATCATTCCTTGTACAAAAGAGTGTATCGCTTAAATCTACTACACACTTTTTTAAATCTAATAAGTATAATAAACAAAACTAAAAGAAAAAAATACAAAACTAAAGTCAAACCAAATATGGGAAGTCATTTTCAACAGTTGTATATCTCATAAATCATTATTTCTTCATTTTCGTTTCCCTCTTCCAAATCTTCTTCTTCCTCGAACATCTCACCAGTCAGCTCAAATACTTGGTTCACTTGTTCTTCAGCTTCATCACCTTCAATGGTATCATCACGAAACAGCGCTTCCATATTGCTTTCCACATCTTCACCCTCAGCATTGGTCGAGTTCGATTTATCACCATTCTCTTCTATTTTGTGTTTGACGGCCACGTGGTTCTTTAAACATGTATTGTTCTTGAAAGTTTTAAAACAGAATCTGCATGTCGTCTTGGTGGAATTAGCCGGATGGACCACTTTAATATGCTTAGTCAATTCTGCTTTGATTCTGAACTTTTTCAAACAATGCGGACATGGAAAGTTTCGCTCGGTGATGTGCGAGACTTCATGTTTTTTCAGTGAGGATTGTGTGAAGAAATTTCGGCCGCAGTGGTCGCAAAGGAAGATTTTGTCTTGGAGATGAGCTACACTAACGTGATCCTCTACTGATATTCGAGCCACGAATATTCTCTCGCAATGTTTGCATTTGAATCGCCCGTCTTCCAGTTTGTCGTAGTGTTGAGTGTGAGAAGTGGTTTTATGGGCTTCCAGAGAATCTTCTGTTGGAAACTCCCGGGTGCAAAACGGACAAGCAAACACCACTTTGATCTTCATTTCCTCTGATTGGGTATGAGTGCGAGCATGATGACGAAGAACGGTGAGGGAGTAGTATTTTCTTCCACATACATTGCACAAATAGGAAGTTTCTTTAGTGTGGTATGTATTGATATGACCGTTGATACTCTGAAATGCCTGAAAGGTCTTATTGCAGAACTTACACAGGTACGAACCATCAGCCTGTCGATCCAGTTGCTCGTTATGAAACTTCCTCTTGTGCTTCTCATATTTATCTTTAATCGAATAAATTCTGTTACAGCAAACATACCGAGGTTTGGGATTTTCGTGAAGATTTTTCATATGAATACGAAGATACTTAAGATCCTTGAAGTACTTTCCGCAAAGATTACAAACGTTCTCGTTGGGTTCTGGTTCGTGTTGACACGTTTTCTTGTCGATGTGAGCTTGAAGATCATTTTCGCCTGAAAATTTGGTATTACAGTTCTGACACCAAAAAGTTATGGTTTTAATTTTGATTTCCACGTAGTCGTTATCAGTTTTAGTGGTGGAATTAGATGAACTTTCGGATTGAGTATCGATATCCTCTCGGGTTCTCCTCGAGTTGAATATTTTTCGTCTGATGTAGTTCTTCTTGCTTTCAAACCTAAAATTGATATTTATTAGAATAATGTTGAATAAGATGGTTTTAAAATGTTACAATAGTAGAGAATGGAAAAAATACATGATTTTTAAAGAAATTATATAATTTTTATTTTTGTTAAGAATCATATATATATATATATATATATATATATATATATATATATATATATATATATATATATATATATATATATATATATATATATATATATATATATATATATATTTGATAGACATAGATGTTGATGGTGTCTCAGATGTTGTCTCATGAGCAGTAACCTCTTCTGGAACATCACCAATCACAATACCACGCTGAATATCACCATCGATGCCTTCCCATTTAGTCGCTACAGCTGCCTCATTTTCACCACTGATAACGGCTTGTATAAAGTCGCATTCCGCCAAAACATCCGGATTAAACGGAGAAATTCCCGTTGCTTCAAATCCATTGACGATACTCTGAGGCAAAGGAGTAAGCAGGAATGCGGCTTTAACAATGCTTGCAATGTATCGAATTATCAAACGTGATGGTTGAAAAATCGTTAAAAATTGAACACTTTATAGATTAATGCAAAAAATCACGGAAAAACTTTTTTTGAAAACACGTTGTTTCGCAGAGGTACAGATAATGCCTGCGCTCTCTTCGAAACTATATGAAGAGTATTGGTATTGGCCCTACAACATCCTACAACGTTTTTCTCAAACTAGTACCAAATTCAGATTTGTCGCCTTTGAAAACCCAACTACCCCGATTTTGAACCTGATATCTTAAACCGCTTTTAAATTATCTGCATTTTTCGAAAATGTAGTTTCACTTTCAACACCCTGTATCTTTTTAATGACTAACTTTTACCAACACATTTAATAATTAAATCCTCTTATTTGATCTCTACTATCACCGGTTGCTCTATGCCGGATAAGTTATGGGACACCCTCTACATATGCTAATGAAGTTAGGGCGCTACGATGAATGTTTTGTTTAGTTTTGTGCAAAAGTCCATGTTAAGGTATTTTCTATCTGTCTGAATGATATCCTTTTATGACAAAAACTTTTCACACAAGTGCAAAAGCGATATAATAATCAATAAAAACAACCACTTCTTCCAAAACACATTTTAATAAACATAACATATAGAGTGAAATATTTTCTAAGAACTAAATATATTGTTATATAATCTTCTCTTCGTCAAAATTAATTTAATTAACGGTAGCATGAGACTTTTTAATGTGAGAATTCAAACAGGCCCTGCTTACAAACTTATTATCGCATATCTCGCATTCGTACGGTTTTTCTCCAGTGTGGTGTCTCATGTGGACAGTAAGTGGACTTCGTTGAGTAAATGTTTTCCCGCAAACACTACACTGATACGGTCTCTGTCCCGTGTGAGTTCTAATATGGAGTTTCAAGGTTGTTCTTAGACCAAATGATTTACCACATTGGGCGCATTCCAACGGCTTGATGCCTTGGTGAATATACATGTGGTCTCTGAGGGATCGCTTCGAATTCACTTTTTTGCCGCACAAATCGCAGATAAATCTCTGACCGCCGTTTTGATGGATGCGTTGGAAATGGTGACGCAAGTATCGTTCTTGAAGGAACGTCTTGTTGCATATTTCACAACGAATGTTGGTGTTTTCATTGTACCCTTCTGCATGTCGAGCCATATGACCTAAAACATACAAATTTCTCGGTAAAAATCACATGTTTTTTTCTATCATTCAGAAGAAGCTACCGTTGGATCTTTACTTATATTAAATCAATTTAGCTCCCAAGATGGAGAATGAAATTGTACGAGTTACTGGTTTTTACACTTTGGGTAACGATACGAGGACTGGTATGCTCTGTATAAGCCAAAAACTAACGAAATTTACTTTAAAGTGTTAGGAAATCGAAAGTACTTCGGTATTCCAATGGATATGGTTGTTCCTTATAAACCTGGGTGGACTAAGGGCAACAAACAGCATTGTTTTGGAAATATCTAGAACTGTTGAAAATAAATCTAGACCAAACTTGGAATTCATTTGTTACAATCGAGCTCGTTAGAGCCTAACAAGCCAGATATTTCATTTTTTCGAGTAGTTTGCTTAGTCTGTATGCTAAAGAATACAATAACTTGAAGATATTACATCCCTTGCATGTATATTGCTGAATTTTGAAAAGACAGTTTAAGTGATCTATCGAATTGCAAGCCTAGATTGGTTGATTTTTGCAACTAGGTATATGATAGAAATCTCGTATATGGTCTACCAGCAGTCTGGATTCAAAGAAAAAGGTGGGAGCTTGGGAGATTGGAGGATTTGATAAGATTCGCGTGGAAAGCGTAAATATCAAGTTGATTAGAAAGAATTTTCCTTTCAGAAAGGACCTGATAAGAATGATTAAGTGTTGAGATAAACCTAATTCGATAGCCTTATAGAAAAGTCCTTCGTGCCATGCTTTATCTAAGGCTTTTGATGAAGCCGAGATACAAGTACCGATGTGTTTAGTGCTTGGGAATACTTGTGGTGACTTTCGGTGGCCAGTCCGGTCACGTGATAAAGATATATCATTACCCTTACTCATCTTTTTGCTGTCAGTAGAATCGTGGAGAGTATATACGTGGCTGTTAATAAAAAAAAAACAATCCTATATAATGTAGTTAACATTTTATAATTCGTGATAGGATGTGGTAGCTTCTCCTAACAGATCTTTCAAATTGAACGGAAGTTTTAATTCTTCAATAAAACACCGATGGCGTTGTGAATTTGACTGGGTCTAGTCTCATTTCAGAAGTGCAATGTATAACATTTATATAAATGGAGTCATACACAATACATCAATGTGTGAAAATTGTCGAGTTATTTTAAAAAAAATAGGCGTTTAGTGAAAAATGTTTTTAAAAAATTATATGATATTTACGGTTGGCACAATCGTCTATATAAAAGCACTACAAATAGAATTGTTCGAAAATTTCAAGAAAAGTCTGGTAATGAAATAATTGATTTATTGAGAGAAAATTGGCAGATATTGGTTTTCGTGTTTAATTGTTATACACTGTGCTTCAATAATTAATAAAAAGTTTTTTGCAATCAACGCAAACTCTGTATTTGATTCAATAATAAGATAAACCGCTCAATTTGAAAGACCCTTTATAATATGGGACTTCCAACAAAGAGTTTTTTTGACACCTGCATTTTTTTCTATATATAGTTTAGTATATTAAGTGTTGAGTATACGAGAGTTTTTTGAATATCCTTCTTATTCACCAGATCTAGCATACCGATATTATTTACAATTTCTTAAGCTGAAGAAACATACGAGGAGTGTAAATTAAGTAATGAGACTATTCTAATTGAAATTACAATTCTACATTGTCTACTTTAAAATAGTTGTCTTGGGAAGCAATATAGCGATGGAGACGAGTTGTCCACTTTTTATAGCAGTGTTGGAGCTCAAATGCTGGAATCGCTTTCAGCTGGTCGTTTACGGTCCTTTGAGTGTTCTCCAATGTCCCTAAACGGTTTCCTTTGAGGTAAATTTTTCTCAAGGACTCAAGTCAGGTGAATAAGGGGTTTGTCTAATAAGGGGAATAAGATAATCACGGTCATATTTTTACTTTGAAGTCGTCATGTAGCAAGGCGCATTATCGTGATGCAGCACTCAGGTGTTCTTGATGTTCGGTCTCACACGAATGCCCTTTTTCGAAACCTTGCAAGAACTTTTCGGTAAAAATACTGGTGTAGCCCTCGGCCTTGAGCCACAAGTTCCTTGTAAACGATACTCTGGGTATCAAAAAAGTAAACAAGAATGCTTTTGATCTTTGATTTGGGCATTCTGGCTTTTCTTGGACGTGATTAGGTTGGAAAGGCCCCTCTTAGGGGATTCGCTTCCAAGTGGCATTCAAAAATCTAAGACTCGTTACTAGTAATGACACGGAAAAAAAATTATTTACAATGCTTGTCAAAAAGCTAAGACATGTTTTTCTCCGGTTGTCCTTTCGATCCTGCTAAATGTTTTTCAGAACCATTTTCGTCCAGATTTTCTCTTCCCCCATTAAAATCTGATAAACGGTTGTGCGAGTCAAATTGAGCTCTTCTCCGATCATTCTGACTGTCAATCGATGATCAGAACGCACAAGGGTCTGAATTATGTGAATATTTTCATCATTTCTTACAGTTGAAGGCCTTCCGGAGCGAGATTCATTCCGAATCCAGTTGTCGATCTTCTGAGATTGCTTGAAATCACCTGAAAACTGACCACTTGCCAAACCTGTTTCCAAAACAAAACTTGATAGTGCTCGATACGCATTAGAAACATCCGATTCACGAAAAGAATTGCTATAGATCATCAAGTGACTCGAGGGAGATCAAACCCGTACTGAAGACGCATTAGATGTTAGTCGGTCCCTTCTAGAAAGGAGAAGTCAGCTGTGCTGGCAGATCGAACGCTACGTCATCAGTTTCATTACCTAATTTATACGATGGTTGCTATTTATGTATCCGGAAATGGCAACAATGGTGTTGCCAGGTGCTCTCTGACATATACATCGTAAAGTTGGGTATTGTGGACTGTATACCTACGTTATCAGAACGTTTTGCCATTCGGACGCTATCTGTATTGTTTAGTGACTTGAACATTTCACCTCAGTCAAAAAATGGAATTTTCGAGAGATGATTTACTACGATTTTCGACCAGAATTATTTCAACAATTAAGCATCGATCAACCCACTTCGACTTTTGGTGATGACGCACCATCTAAAATTACTGTATATCAATGGTTTAGTGAATTCAATCGTGACCGTCTTTCGCTCACGGATGGATTTAAAAAAGGTCGTCTAAAATCGTTTGTTGTGCCAGAAAACATCGATAATGTACTTGAACTGATAAAGCAAGCTCATCATGTGACATACCATAAGATTGAGGTATCTCTGGACATTAGTATGACAAGCATACACAAGGTTTTACCTCAACTCAACTGGACATTTCCCCGGAGAAAGATTTGTGCGTGTTGGTTTTTGTATAATTTGACAGTTGCTCAAAAAAAAAGGCTCGTGTCGATTGGTGTAAAGAAATGCTCAAAAAATACAATTGTGGTGCGCTAAAAGCCGTGTGCATCTACACAGATGACGAACTTTGCTTCCATGCGTATGATCCCGAAAGTAAACAGCAGTCGAATGTATGGGCCTTTCAAAATGAGTCAAACACAACAAAAGTTGTTCGCGCAACAAACACTTCGAAGTAAATGGTCGCCTGTTTTTTTGGGATAAATGGGCATGTGGCTGTGGTAGAACGGTCAATTCTGCAAGGTACAAAACCATTTGTTTTCAGAAGTATTTGAACAAATAAGAAAAAAAAAACAGCGGCGCAAGATCATTCTTCATCATGACAACGCGAGCTCTCACACATCAGACCGAACAATTCAATATTTGACCGGTCAAAACATCGAATTGATGGGTCATCCTCCGTACATTTTTGATTTGGCAACCATATATTTCTTTTTGTTCCCCTCCGTGAAGAATAAACTACGTGGTCAATGATTTTCGATGCCAGAAGAAGCAGTTGATGCGTTCAAAATGCATGTTTTGGAGATACCTCAATCGGAATGGAAAAAATTCTATGAAAATTGGTTCAAACGTATGCAAAAGTGTAACGATCATCGCGGAGAATATTTTGATAAACAATAAAATCATTTTCAACGATAAATATTTATTTTTATTTATTCTTCCGGATACATAAATAGCAACCCTCGTACACCTCGTTTATTGATAATTCATTTTTCATTATACGATTTAACCAAACCATGAAGATGTAACAGTTGCTGTGAAAGTGTGGGTGATTTGACATGAATACACCAAATTTATTATTTTTAAGAGATTATTACTCAAGTTTCGAACTAAATTTTTTAAAACAAAAAAAAGTTAGACAGACATGGGGACTGTCGACAGAAATGATTAAAAAAAGATTTTTTTTTGAATTTTTATGTTAATTATGGCAAGAATATTGGAAATATTCGAAAATAAATGCTTTGTTTTTAATTAATAATAATAATAACCAATAAATAATAAATAATAAAAATATTAGAATATTAAGTACTCACTCTTGTGCTGCACAGTGATTCTACAATTAAACAATTAAAATAATGATTATCTAAAACACAAAACTTGAAGAAATTTATCAATCAAATCACTTTTTTTGAACTTCTGGACGCACGTTTCGCTAACCATGTTAACATCATCAGGAGAGTATTTAATCTAATTCTAAAACTAAACTATATTCTATTTATATGAAAACCTTACCTAACGAAGCGTGCAAAAATATACGTATATTTGGTAAACAAAAAGATACATATATTTTAAAAAGGAATTAAAAAAAATGTTTTACTTTGTTATCTATCACTTTTAATTTTAAACAAAATTTGTGTGACTTTAGTTTCGTAAAATGACTTTACATTCTCAAACACTACTTTAAAACTAAGGTTTTACAGCTGTTTATCTATCTATTCTATGTGCCTAATTTTTTACTTTTATTGGGGTTAATTTTTTACAATATTTTAAATAGTGGGGAATTTCAGAGATCCGTCAAATCGTTTAATAGCTGTCTAGACGGATCTTTATTATATTTATAACTTTCAATAGCTTCTAAAATGTTTAATTTTTTACTTTTGGGCGCTGTGTGTAAAATTTTCAAATTTGTAATCTGGGGAAATATATGTTCGGTATCTATGAAATGGTTTGGTTTGGAAAAATTATCTATTAATAGTAGACAATCTTTGTTCGGAATATTCCGGAACATGTTGCTAACGTCAAAGGATGCTAGAAAGCAAAAAATATATTGTTTTGTTTTAGATATGTAGAGGACATTTTGGTTTATTATACTGGAAATGACAGACAAATAGAATAAACAACATTAAAGCATTTAAATAGTATCCATCCTAAAATAATATTTACATTAGAAAATGAACAAAATCAAACCATATATTTTCTGGACCTTTCAATATCGAAACAAAATAATAAACTAGAATTTAATATCTATAGAAAACCCACATACACAGATATAACAACTATAAAACAATCAATCCACCCCATTACACAAAAATATGCTGCATATAAGTCTATGATCCACCGAGCTTTCACAATTCCACTATCTGAAAATAATAGAAAAATAGCACTGCAAAAAATAAAACTAACAGCACGAAATAACGGTTTCAAAGAAAAAGAAATTAGTTAATAAATAAAAAACGGATTCATCAAGTATATCCAAAAGTAAAACAAACAAATGATAAAAAGTACTATAAAATTTCATATTTCGATCCAATTTCAGAACAAATAGCTCGCTCTTTGAGGAAATATAATTTGCAAATAGCGTTTAAAACTACCCAGTCAACCAGTAAATTCATTTTTAATGTCAAAAATAAGACATCAGCAAATACAAAATCTGGAGTTTATATGTTAAGTTGCAACGAGTGTAAGTTGCAACATAAATCTGCATACATATTAAAGAAACAACACTCTAATTTTGCGAACCATTTCATAGATACGGGACACATATTTCCCGAGATTATAAATTTGAAACTTTTACATACAGCGCCCAAAAGCAAAAAATTAAACATCTTAGAAGCTATTGAAATTTATAAATATAATAAAGATCCGTCTAGACAGCTATTAAACGACCAGACGGATCTCCAAAATTTCCCACTATTGAAAATATTGTAAAAAATTAACCCCAATAAAAGTATAAAATTAGGTATATAGAAGATATAAACAGCTGTAAAACCTTAGTTTTAAAGTAGTGTTTGAGAATGTAAAGTTGTTTACGGAACTATACTCACACAAATTTTGTTTAAGAATAAAAATGATAGATAACAAAGTAAAAAATTGTTTTATTCCTTTTTAAAAAATGAACTATCACAAAGTAACGGACAAATCAATCAATAATTTCAATAAGATCCATATTGACATGATATAAAGAACATATTGCCCACATTACATATGGGGGAAATGAAAAATCTTTTGTTGCCCAACATGCAATCGAACATGACCATTGTATAGATATTAATAATTTAAGACTAATTAAAAATGTAAATAATAATAGGGCTTTGGATGCATGTAAAAGCATTCAAATAGAAAAATGTAAGAAAATCATGAACCGAGATAAAGGACCTATTCCGTTCAGTTAACTTTTTCAATTATTAATGTAAGGCTTATTAAACTTCACGGTACATGATTTTTACACGCTTCGTTAGGTAGGGTTTTCATATAAATAGAAGATAGTTTAGTTTTAGAATTAGATTAAATTAACTCCTGATGATGCTAACATGGTTAGCGAAACGTGCATCGAGAAGTTCAAAAAAAGTGATTTGGTGTTTAGTGGTAAATCTCTTCAAGTTTAGTGTTTCACACCAAAGGTTCCAATAGAAGAATTGATCTAATACACAATTAAAACACAAATGGCGTCATCAGCCTGGCGCAACACGCCACTAGCATGTCGGTGACGCGAATCCATACATTTTGCCCCTATCGAAAATCGCTCAACGCATCTAACAAAGTTTTCACTTCAAAAATATATACAAATTAAAATTAAAAAAACTCTTTGTTGGAAATCTCTTAGAGAGTTTCTTACTTTGAAGCGCTGCTTTATCATAACAAGTTCGACCACATACATTGCACATGTGACTGCTAGAACCATGCTTAGAACCCATGTGATTAATATATTCCTGATTTGTTACGAATCCTATGTTACATAGTTCGCATTTCACAACATATTCTTTGAGATGTCTTCTCCTGTGTATCATCCAAGAACCTTTCGACCTCAGTTTCGCCGTACAGAAATCGCACTCAAAGTACTGCTGTTCACCGTGCATACGTAAATCATGTGTTTTTACTTGATACTGAGTTTTGAATTTCTTGTCGCACTTCGGACAAGGATGCGGCCGTTCCTCCGAATGAGTGAGTAAATGTTTTTTCAGATACCAATTGTCTTTTAGGATTTTCGGACAGATCGGACATTGTTTTTCTTTGTTCCTGAGAGATTTTTTCGTTCTTTTCGGGTTTTGATAATCGTAATCGTACTTTTCTTCCTTTATTTCGACTTTTATTATCCTAAAAGTAAAATATAATTAGATCCAATCAGAAATTGAATTAATTGTTATACATTAAACAGTAACCGTTTCATTCACTCACGTTATAAAAATATACTTAGAATAAAACAAATTTTTAACTTTGTTATCTATCACTTTTATTTTATAATTTTGTGTGACTATACTTTCGTAAAACAATGTTACATTATCTTACAGCTGTTTATCCTATGTACCTAATCTTACAGTTTTACGGGGGTTAATTTTTGTACAATATTTTAAATAGTGGGGAATAACGGAGATCTGTCTGATCGTTTAATAACTGTCTAGACGGGTCTTTATTAAATTTATAAATTTTAATCGCTTCTAAAATGTTTAATTTTTTCCTTTTTTTTTGCGCTGTATGTAATTTTTAAATCTGTAATCGCGGGAAATATATGTCCGGTATCTATGAAATGGTTCGCAAAATTAGAATTTTGTTTCTTTAATATGTAGGCAGATTTGTGGTCTTTGAATCTGGTCTGAAAATATCGGCCCGTTTGTCCCACATGGCAGCTGCTGCACTCGTTGCAACTTAACATATAAACTCCGGATTTTTTATTTTGTGATGTTTTATCTTTGGCATTAAAAATAAATTGGACCGAAATATGACATTTTACAATACTTTTTATCATTGGTTTGTTTTACTTTGGATATACTTTATGAATTAGTAATTGTTTCCGTTTTTTATTAATTAAATAGCTAATTTCTTTTTCCTTGAAGCCGTTATTTTGTGCTATTAGTTTTATTTTTTGCTGTTCTATTTTTCTATTATTATCTGATAGTGGAATTGTGAAAGCTCGGTGGATCATAGACTTATATGCTGTATATTTATGTATAATGTTTTTCTATAGATATTAAATTCTAGTTTATTATTTTGTTTGGATATTGAAAGGCCCGGAAAATGTATGGTTTGATTTTGTTCTTTTTCAAGTGTAAGTTTAATGTTTCTTTTAAGTTGCTTTAATGTTTCTTCTATTTGTCTGTCGTTTTTAGTATAATAAACCAAAATGTCGTCTACATATCTAAATGAAAACAATATCTTTTTTGCTTTATCTGTTTTTAAAAAAAATATTTGACATAAAACAGTTCTGATAATAAATGGCTTAGTGGGAAACTTATTGCTAGACCATCCTTTTGTTTGTAAAAAACACTATTAAAATGAAAATAATTTTCATTAATGCATAGGTTAAAGAGTTCTAAAACATCGTGCTTAATAATTGGATTGATGTTATTTTTTATGAGTACATCATTTATTAATTGTAGGTAATCCTTATTCGGAATAATCGAGAACATGTTACTAACGTCAAAGATTGCTCGACAACCGTTTTTTTGGTATAGATAGTTCGCTAAGATTTTTTGTAAGGTCCATCGAGTTTTTTTATTGAATGTTTTGGCGAGAAATTCGTTAAGTTTTTGAAGATA
Source organism: Cosmopolites sordidus (assembly GCA_031761425.1). NCBI lineage: Eukaryota > Metazoa > Arthropoda > Insecta > Coleoptera > Curculionidae > Cosmopolites > Cosmopolites sordidus. The sequence continues at coordinate 469,399 of JARFXV010000597.1, forward strand.
TTATTTAAGTAAAATGCTAGGGTTTTTAAAGGACTATTTGTGTACGAAACTGCCCTGCCGGTCCTATTGGAAAGTTTTCTTTATGAATTTTAATTAAACCGTACAGTTTTGGAGGAGTAGGATTCATATTGACTATTTTATATTTATCTTCGTTTGACAAAATTGTGTTTATTTTACTATTGATTTTAACTTGTTTTGAATTGTTGTGGTAGGGTCATTTTTTATTTTGACGAGATCTTCATTATCTAGAAAGTTTTTAATTTTTGATTCGTTTCTTTTTTTTTCTAGAATAACAATTGAATTACTTTTATTTTCTTTACTCATAACTAAATCATTATCTTTCATTTTAGAATTAATGGATTTGATAATATAGTCTTCATTTTTATTGTGGTACTTTCTTTTGTGATGGTAATCTATCCAAAAATAAAATTTACACTTGAAAAAGAACAAAATCAAACCATACATTTTCTGGACGTTTCAATATCCAAACCAAATAACAAATTAGAATTTAATATCTATAGAAAATCTACATACTCAGATATAACAATTATAAAACAATCAATTCACCCCATTACACATAAATATGCAGCAAAGAAGTTTATGATCCACTGAGCTTTCACAATTCCATTATCCGAAAATAATCGAAAAATAAAACTAATACCACAATGTAACGGCTTCAATGAAAAATAAATTAGTTACTTAATAAATAAAAAACGGAAACAATTATTAATTCATCAAGTATACCGAAGAGTAAAACAAACAAATGATAAAAAAATATTGTTAGATTACATACAGGGTGTGGAAAAAGTTCCCGTACTTTTTTTAAATATTTCAACTGGCTGTAACTACCAGACAATTCAACAAATCAACAAAATTTAAAAACAAAAATCTTTATTAGACCCGTAAAAATAGCAATAAACAAAAAAATTTACAACAATTGGTCAAAATTGCCCCCTTGGACGTCAATACATTTACGAAGTCGCTTGCGAATGTTTCCGACGATTCTCGCACACTGATCCACTGTAATTTCGCCCCAGGCGCGTGTCAAAGCCACTTTCAGCTGGTCAACCGTGACGTAGCGTGTAGCCGAGATTTTTTGCTCTAGGATGGACCACACCGAGTAGTCCATCGGGTTAAGATCCGGCGAGTTAGGCGGCCAAACGTCTTTGCCCCAAAAGCCGGGAAACAGCTCTTCGCGGACGGCAAATGTCGAATTGGCAGAATGCGCCTGCGCCCAGTCTTACTGAAGCGTGAATCCAGCTGAGCCAAAGTGCTGCGCCGCCCACGGCTCCAGTACGTCGCGGAGAACACGCTGCTGGTAGCTGGCAACATTGATCTTGACGATCCGCTCGATGAAGAACAGTGGCGTCTCTCCGGTAGCGCACATCCCGGCCCAGACCATGACGGAGGCCGTAAAATGGTTGCGGCCGATGGTTTTTGCAGCCGCGGTCTTCTGCTGACCTTTCCTGAGCAGTTGACGGCGATTCTGACGATTGTGGAGCGGCTCGTCGGTCAAGAGCACGTTCGACAGGCGAGCACCACCGAGCCGACGAAGCATCCGACGAGATTTCTCGAGTCGTTTCGTCTTCAGCACGTCGTTGAGAAAATGGACGCGAGCGATCTTGCAGCTGCGCAGTCCCAGCTTCCTCCTAATGATGTGACGGATGCTTTTCTCATCAACGCCGAGCTCTTTCGCCACCTTCCGCATCGAACGCTCCGGATTTCGTTCAATTCGGCAAAGGACCTTCTGGACGTTTTCCGGAGTGGTCGCGGTGGTTGGACGACCGCTTCGAGGACGGTCCGCAGTCCCGCCTGTCTCCTCATAACGCTTCACGGCATCGTAGACAGTTTGCTTCTTGTAACCAGTCGTGCGATCAATGTCAGCCGTCTTCATTCCTTGTTTGTGCAATTGGACCACAGTGACACGCTGATTTTCACGAGACATTACTTCAACGTAACTGAAAGTAAATAAATAATTACGACACATTCTGGACCAAAATTAAACAAGGAATTCAATAAAACCATCAGAAATGACAAATAACTTAATTAACTAAGCCAAAAATGCATAAACAAAAAAGTACGGGAACTTTTTCCGCACCCTGTATTTCAGTCCAATTTCAGAACAAATAGCTCGCTCTTTGAGGAAACATAATTTGCAAATAGTGTTTAAAACTTCCCAGTCAATAAGCAAATTACTTGTTTATGCCAAAGAAAAAACATCTGGAGTTTATATGTTAAGTTACAACGAGTGGGACAAACGAGTCCAAATTTTCAGACCGGATTCAAAGAACACAAATCTGCGTACCTATTTAAAGAAACAAAATTTTAATTTTGCGAACCATTTCATAGATACCAGACATATATTTCCCTAGATTACGAATCTAAATTTTACATACAGCGCCAAAAAGCAAAGAATTAAACATTTTAGAAGCGATTGAAATTTATGAATATATTAAAGACACGTCTAGACAGTTATTAAACGATCAAACAGATCTCCGAAATTTCCCACTATTCAAAATATTGGAAAAAATTAACCCCAATAAAAGTGTAAAATTAGGTACATCGGATAAACAGCTGTAATACCTTCGTTTTAAAGTAGTGTTTGAAAATATACCATTGTTTTACGAAACTATAGTCAAAGTTAAAAAATAAAAGTGACAAAATAACAAAGTAAGAAATTGTTATATTCGATTTAAAAACGAACTATCACGAAGAAACGAACAAATCAATCAATAATTTAATTGAATCAACTTAATTGTGAATCAAGCTTCTGAAAGAATATTTTTCAAGCGTAGATCACTGCAAGAGTTTTTGCAATCAGGCAACCCTTTTACATCGGAATGTTTATTATGCGAATGAATTTCTACAGGCATACACGGGACTGTATTCTGCGAGGTATGTAAATGAAGTAACGGGACTGATATAATGTTCAGGCCAACTCCCTACCTTCACTTGGTGGTCCGAAGGAATTCTTTTCGTGAAACGGATTTTCAGATTTGAGTTCTGAAAACGAGTGACTATAATTTCGAATAAATCAAGTTTTGTTTCAAGCTTGGGCAGAGTGCGCATGAAACTTTTGTAAAACTTCAACAGGCCTATGGAAACAGTATTTTGTCAAGGCGGTTTAAGACAATTTCAGAAAGCCTAGACTCGATTGAAGGTGAATCTCGGAACGGAAAACCTTCAGTTATAAGAAATAATGAATTTAACCACAGAACCCGGAATATTGTGCATTCTATTGTCGGTTGATGGTCTGAATGATTGGGAAGTTTTGAATTTAACTCATACAGCCGTTAAATAGATTTTGATCCATAAATTGGGGATGAAGAAGGTGAGAAGATCTGGGGATGAGAAGAGAAGAAGAGAATGAACCTTGCTACACAGCAAAACTAATCAACGAGTTTTTGGCAAGTAAAAACATCACTGTGACTTCGAAGCTCCCTTATTAACCAGACTTGAGTCCTTGTGACTTTTTCTTTTGCCATTATTGAACATTTTCTTGAAATGTCACTATTTTGGAACATTGGAGAACATTGAAAAGGCCGCAAACGATCAGAGGAAGAGACTGCTATAAAGAGAAGAGGACAAACCGTCTCCAGCACTGTGTGATTTCCCAAGGCAACTAGTTTGAAGAAGATAATGCAAAATTGAAATTTAAGTAAAGGAAGTAAAGCCAAGAAAATTAATTGCTTCTACTTGGATACATTTTTAAGCTCGGTATAATATCGTCATAACAACGTATTTAAAATAAATTTTAAGAAAAAAATATACCAAACAAACTTAAACTCGAGGAGATTTAACACTAAACACTAAATCACTTTCACTCAAAACTTCTGGACGCACGTTCCGCTAACCATGTTAGCATCATCAGGAGATAACGTAATCCAATTCTAAAAATATACTATGTTCTATTCATATGTTAACTCTACCTAATGAAGCGTGTAAAAATCATGGACCGTGAAGTTTACTGAGCCTTACATTGATAATTGGAAAAGTGGACTGAACGGAATAGGTCCTTTATCCCGGTTCATGATTTTCTTGTATTTTTCTATTTGAATGCTTTGATATGCATCCAAAGCCCTATTGCTATTTACACTCTTAACCAGTCTTAAATTAATAATATCTATATTGTGGTCATGTTCGATTGCATGTTGGGCAACAACCTAATTAACCGCCTCCCTAATTAATTTGAATTCTTTGTTATAATTCTCTTTGTTTAAAGAAAAATTGATGAATCTATTTGCCATAAAATTTAAGCTAGCCATCTTATTTTGGAAGCTATGATTGGAATTGTTAGGAATGTACCTCGAAGTGGTGGTGTTTTTTTTCTAAAAATATCAAAATCTAACCTATTTTTATAGTTTTTAGTCACTAAAACATCCAGAAATGGTAAATTATCGTTGTTTTTGAGTTCATACGTGAATACTGTGTTCTGGAATTTACTATTTAAGTTCTTAATAAATCATTCATCTAAGTTTTGATGAATTTGATTTTGTGAATCGAAAATTGCAAAAACGTCTTAACCATATCTTCGGAAAGTAATTGTATTCATCTTTCGCCTTGATTTCAAATTTACTCAGTTGTCTCAGTCAGAATAAATTGGCTAAGAACGGTGACAGAGAATTGCCGATTGCCGTTCTTTCTTATTGTTCGTAAAACCTGTTATTAAGATGAAAACAATTTTGCTTCATGCATAATCTTGTTAAGGAGATGTACTCAGAAACAATCTTGTTAATTAAAACTGTTTAACTCGAGTAACTCCCTCAGATATGTCAAAGTATGTGGAATCGGGACACACGGAAACAACGATGATACGTTAAAGGAACATCCGAAGGTCACATCCTGTAGATGTGTGTTTGACTTTTTCTATGAATTTTGTTGAGTTTATCACAGAACAAGAAGGTAGTTGGTTTGGTAGCCTTTCAAATTCCTTTGTTAACAATATTGCCAAGTTGTATGTTTGAGAATCAATGGCTGATACAATTGGTCTCTTATATAGTTTTGATAGAGTATACAATCTTGGCACTTATGGATAAGAAATATGCAGTTTGCTTTTTAAAGAGCGTGAAATAAGACTGTTACAAGATTTCAATGTATCTCTGACTTCGTTAACCATTTTTGACAATGGATTCCTAGATAATCGATTATATGGACCGTCTTGAATTAATTTTTTAACACGTTCAAAGTAATCAGATGTGTTCATTCATTACTACAAAGTTATTTCCCTTATCAGCTTTTAAATAAAAACAATCCTTCTCTCGCAGACGCTTGACAATCTTAGAAATATTTGGCATATTGATTTTTATTTGAAATATTTTTTGCAATTTTGCCTTTACATGACTCTCTGACAAAAGCTTTGAAAACTCCGGTAAGCGTTATACCACTTTTAATACCGGCTATCGTATCTTTCCTCCAAAGCACTACGGGATGCCGGCAAAGGAAAATTGAGGTCTTTATTTAAGAGATCTAGGTCTGGATTGTTGAACGTCTCCGTTGAAAGATTTTCTACTACGTTATGCTCTTTTCTGGAATATATACTTTCAACTGCTCAATTTTGAGTTTTTTAAATTTCTTATTTAAAGATGACATTTTTTAAATAAATTTACTCCGGTGAACATATTCCTTTGGAAAATACACCAACATTCATGCTGTACATTAGTTAATTTAAAAGTTAATTTCTTGTAAAGATTATAGGCCTGAATTTTAAGAATACTCCTTTTACTGTACAAATGTTTGGTTTCTAAGTTCCATTTCTGTTTTCCAAAATTAGTTATTTTGTCACATATTTTGAAATATTAACTTTAATCAATTAATTAGAAAAACATAAGTTTAGAAAATTATTGAAATAATCTTCGACTTTTTAAAAGAATCAGAACAAAAATAAATTCATGGTAATATCGTTTGATGAACAATTAACACGAAGGCTGGACAAAATTAAAAAAAAAGTGGACATTAAGGTTGTGTACAAACCATATAATAAATTCAAAGGATTTCAGTAGGTTTTCGACCGGGCAGATCCTGCCCTGAACAGATCTTGAATCTAAGACATCAAAAACTGTACAAAAAAATCTCGTCTGTACATTTTTGGATTTCAAAAAAGCATATGATTCTATTGACCGCGAATTTTTATTCCAAATCTTGAAAGAACAAGGACTAGATCTGAAAACGCGGGCAATTATTAAAGCAACATTAACTAACACAAGGTCAAAAGTTAAATTCATGGATGACATCTCAGAGCCATTCGAAATTAAAACTGGAGTAAGACAAGGGGATGGACTCTCGCCACTCTTATTTAACTGTGTTCTAGAAAAAGTAATACAGGAGTGGCGTGAAAAAAAGTCGGCCCTGAATATTGACCTGCCCAATAAACTGGGTAGAACCAACATCAAAATTGATTGTCTGGAATTTGCTGATGATCTAGCAATTTTGGCTCAAGATATATTAACGGCATAAAAGGAAACAACATTAAAGGTAGGACTCCAAATTTCCTTTGAAAAGATACAATATATGACGCGCAACAGACTAAAAATACCATTTCTAAAAACAAAATAGGGTAACATCAGACGAGTCTCTCAATTCAAATATTTGGGTGAAATAATCATGGAAAACGGGTTGGAAAAAGCGACCAATAAGGATAGATGTCAAAAAATGGAAACGGCATTGAGACACACAAAATATTTACAACAAAAAATACATCTAAAAACACAAAACTGAGACGTTACAACATAGTTATTCAGCCAGATTGTCTATATGGGGCAGAAACGCTCATTTTGAATAGAAAGAGAGACATCGAGGAGATTGAAAACAAGGAAAGAAAAATCATAAGAGAAATCTTAGGCCCCAAACAAATAAATAGCACAACAATATACAAATAGTCGAATAGACAAATAGTCGAATTTTATGAAAATAGGAGTAGAGCTAAAATAGAAATAATTAAATGGATTGCTGCAATTAAAGAGGATCTAAGATCAGCAAATATTACACAAAGTGAAATTCAGGATAGAGGCTGTTTCAGAAACAAGGTTAACGTTTGGAAGGTTGGCCAGAGGGAAAAATGTAGGAAGACTGGAATAACTTGGTCTGACGAACGGAAAAAAGCCCTTAGCGAAAGAATGAAATTAGTATGGGCGCAAAGAAAGGCTAACAACAAGAAACGCCTCTAACTATACTTCGCGTGGTCCACCAGGGCCCATACGTGAATAATAATAATAATAATAAATTAAGAGAAGTCCTGTGTAATCCAAAGGAAAAATTAGATCAACATGAAAAGTCGGGGATTTACGAAATTAGTTGTCAAGATTGTGATCGAAAGTATATTGGGCAAACAAAAAGATCCATATTAACGAGATATAAAGAACACATGTCCACATTAGTTATGGGAGAAATGAAAAATCTTGTGTTGCCCAACATGCAATCGAACATAACCACAATATAGATATTACTAATTTAAGACCGCTTAAAAGTGTAAATAACAGTGTAAATAAAAATTATAAATAACATGTATATGAAAGCATTGAAATAGAAATATGTAACAAAATCATGAACCGGGACAAAGGACCTATTCTATTCAGTCAACTCTTTCAATTACGCTAGGGAACAGCAATTTTGTTGACTTGGATCTGTGACTTGTTTTTGACTAATTTTTCATCTCTGAATTCAAAAATATTCACAGTTTTTCTCTATCACGCCAAGTTCTTAACCTACAGCATACCCCTCATTTTACCTTAAAAGTCTACATACGAAAGGAAATAAGGTGAAATCTGACCAAATAGATTAGAATATTTTATTCATACAGAGGTTAACATATTATAAAAAGTTAAATTGTGTTTATACAAAAAATAAATACAATATATTATGGTAAAAATTTCTTCTTATAGCTTTTCCTGGAGTGTTCAGTTTGTGGACATTCTCGCTTGATGCTCCAACAGTAGTCAGCCATTATACTCACATCCCATCTACCTTGATACCGCGCTATAACCTTTAGATCTTGGTGGAATTGCTCGCCCTGTTCATCACTAACAGCACCAAGATTTTCTGGGAAGTTAGCAAGATGACTATGTAAGAAATGCAGTTTGATGCTCATGTTGCAACGAAGCTTTTTAAAGCTCTCCAAGAGTTGTTGAACAATTTCGATGTAATTCGGGGCTCGTGTATTTCCAAGAAAGTCTTTAACAATATTTTTAAAAGCCAACCAAGCATTCCTTTCAAGTTCGGTCATTGTTTCAGTGGAATTTTCATCTTTAACGAGTTGCCGAATCTGTGGACCATCAAACACATCAGCCTTTATCTTTTCATATGACAGGCTAGGGAATGCCGAAATGATATACTTTAAGCAGTCTCCTTCAATTGACAAAGCCTTAACAAATTGCTTCATGAGACCTAGTTTTATATGCAAATGCGGAAATACAATGTTTTTTTCTGTCGACAAGTGGCTGATTTAAAATGTTTGGATCACCAGGTCTTAGGTCAGATCTTGGCCCATATGCACAAAAAACGGGGATACTTGGTATACCCGCGTGGCTGGCCAAGAAGGAACCAGACCATTTTAAGTCAACACAGATGATCCATTGGTGCACGTTGTATTGCAACAAGTCAATGACTTTCTTTATGTCACCATATTCGTCACGCAAAGAAACTGAATGACTTATTGGGACTGAACCGTATAAATTTCCATTATGTAGGAGAACACACTTCACGCTACGCTTTGAGCTATCTATAAACAATCGCCATTCAGTTGCGTTATAGTTAGAAATGGCCAATTCTTTCATTGAACCTTCTACGTTCTGGCAATATACAAATCCGTCATTATTTCTGAAGTACTGCCTAAATTTACTACAATATCGATAGTAAGTGACTTTAGCTCCTTTTTCAAGCAATTGTTTTTCGTGTAGTCTTGATGTTAATAATTCCGATGCTTTTTTGGATAGTCCCAAATCTCGTGCTAAATCGTTTAACTCATGTTGATTGAATCCTTTACGAACAGAATCATTGGAAACTTTGAATTCTTCGTCGGTGGAGTCACTTTGATCTTCACTTGATTCACATTCTTGTATTTCTAAAGAAAGTAATTCTTGAAAACTAGCACTGGAATTTCAACTGAAAGAGGCACAGGGCGTATAGCTGACGGTAAACTAGGGTACTCAATTTTATGTTTGTTTTTCTTGTTGAATCCTAATGTTTTCACTATGCAAAAGTAGCAATCACTTAAGTGATCTTTGGGCTACCGCCAAACCATTGGTATACCAAACGAAAGTTTATTACGTGTTCTTTTCGTCCACATTCGTAAACTCTCTACACACTGCTTGCACACTTTATGAGGGGCCCATGATTTATCATGGTCACCTATTTTCACTTTAAAATAAGCAAAATTGGCTTGCCTGACAAATGTACTAATATTAGTCCGTTGAATGGGGATGGTAAAACTGCCACATATATAACAAAATGAATCAGTGCTGTTTAAGCACTTACGACGAGAACTACCAGAGGCAGACATAACGAAAATCTGTAGTTGTGTATGTATACTTTGACTTCACTATATCAGAGCGACACAGACCCGCGTACTTTAGTAGAGAAAAAACTTGACGTGATAGAAAAAAACTAAATAAAGTTTTGTAGTGTTGTAGTGTAAATAAAGTTTTAAAATAAAAAAAAAAGTTTAAATATCGAACTCAACAGAAATTATTTTTCAAATTGTTCCTCAGTGTTGTTTATTAATGTAAGGTATAGTAAATTTCACGGTTCATGATTTTTACACGCTTTATTAAGTAGGGTTGGTTATCATATAAATAGAACATTGTTTAGTTTTAGAATTAGATTAAATCATCTCTTGATGATGCTAATATAGAAACGTGCTTCGAGAAGTTCAAAAAAAGTGATTTGGTGTTTGGTGGTACATATCTTCGAGTTTAGTGTTTCACACCGAAGGTACCAATAGAAGAATTGAAAAACAAACTTCATTTGAATTTTTATTCAAAAAGTTTTATTTAAAATTGTATTATCTTTGATATAACATGACATATAATTCTCTTAAAGAAATTTAAGTAACAATAACAAAAATAATTTATTCTTTATAAAACCAACATAGAAATATTTTTTCTTTGACTTATTTAACTATTATGCTTCTCTCGGTTATGGTTATTTAATAAACTCTTGGTAATGAATCCCAAATTGCAAGTCTTACATGCAAAAGGTTTTTCATTAGAGTGCATAGTTATCACATGTCGCTTTAACGGACTAGGTTGGGTAAAACTTTGATTGCAGATTTTACAATGATAGGGTTTTTCACCTGTGTGTGTATTTTTGTGCCACTTCAAAGTGTTCCTTCTCAAAAATTTCTTTCCACAATGTTCACATTCGAATGGTTTAGCACCGTTATGACCCAAAATATGGATTTTGAAACCTTCCGGATTCATCAGGATCTTTCCGCACAAATCACAGATGAATTCTTTGCGAGGACCTTCCTGGTGCCACTTCAAAATGTGACGTTTTTTGTTTCTTTCCGTGTCAAAGCTCCTATCGCACTGATTGCACTTAAAAACCACCTTTTTGAAAGCAGGATCGTGAGTTTGCATGTGATACTCCAGCGAATGTTTGCTGGAATATCGTTTCCCGCATTCTATACAAAGAAAAGCCCTCTCGTGCTTGGAATCCATGTGAATTTTCAACTCCCCTTTGGAAACAAATTTCATACCGCACTGCTCGCATTTGGTCACATATTCCTTGTTGTGTCTCTTCATGTGAAGGTCAAAAGAGACTTTGGTCGAGAGCAACTTTAAACAGATACTACATTCAATCTTTTTACCAGGATTGTGTCTTTTCTGATGCTGTTTCAAACCGTTCGGACATTTAAAGCTTTTAGGACAATTCGGACATTTATATGGACGTCCTTCAATGTGAACATTCTTTTGGTGAGCGTTCAATCTGCGTTTAGAGCTGAAAACCTTCTGGCAGTGACCGCAAGGATATATATTGAACTTGGACGGGTTCAGAACGTCTATTTGGAATTTTGAGTTTAGTTCGTCAAAAATATCGTCTTGATCTCTTAGGTGGTCATCGTAGTCTTCAATATCGACAAACAACCTTAAAGAAAAATGAACAATAAATGCATATATGTAAATGAATAAAATCGATGAGGCAAATCTCTGGTTAATATTAACAGAGCAGCAACATTTTTATGGGGCGAAATAATTATAATAAATTATTTTATAATATTTATTTAATAATAGGACAAATAATCTTTGAATTCAACATAATTTGTACAAACATAGGGTTTTTCAATTCGTTTTTTTAAATCTTTTTGCTATTTTATGCTTTTTAAAGCTATTTATGGAGAACTCTAAAGCATCCAGCCTAAAGGCGGCTCCACATATTGGCCAAACAATATGGCAAGCGTCACTTGACTCACTTGGCCAACGTGTGGATATTGAACTTGGCGTTTGTGAAGGCGTTGGCGAATCGATGGGTTGTCGATTTTGTGTTCCGCATCAAAGGAACTGACGTACTGTGGCACAGGTAACCACGCTCTCCATTCATATATTGTCGACACTATGTGCTATTTTTTCAAAGCGTCAAGACAGTTTTTTTTTGTTTTATGAATGTTTTATCAGTTATCAGTGATGTTGATGTTGGCTCAGTTTGTTGTGAACTGATGATGTGGCAAGTTTGTAGCCAATGTGTAGATGCCCATTAGTGATGTGTGAAAGAACAGCCAATGTTGAATGAAATATTGGCTTGGCCATGTCAGATAATGTTTGGAGCCGGTTTAAGTTCCCAAACACATAATTTCCTTGTTTACCCTTACCATATGTTTCTCTATGTGACTATAATAAAAGTGGAACAGTAAACAATTTAAAAATATCGTTTTTATCACCTTGAGGGGTGTTTTATATGTTACTAAGTTGAGCTGTATTTTTGTGATTCAAAAGTGAGATAACTTTCTTGTTTTAAAAATCCGCGCGCTACAAATAATTGTACGAGGGTTGCTATTTTGTATCCGGAATTGGCAATAATGGTGGTGCTAGGCGCCATCTGTCATATACTTCGTTATTCTCCAGAATAACACAGAAACAATAATTTTTTTACCAAATTTACTTTTAATTTAATTTACACTTTTATTCCTCAACTTAGTGCCATTGTAATTCTACACACTTTTCCCATCGATGCTCCTATCTCTTTAATTTATAGTAATAGTAGTTACAGGGCTGACTGGGCAATTGCGGTACCCAACGAGCGGTTAGCTTTTTCATGCCCAAACCTTCAGTAAATATATGACAAATACGTTCTTTCGGGAGGTCTACAACCTCTGCTGGGTCTGCTATGTCTATAACCTTAATTCTTCATATAACTTTTTCAATGTTATATGTAGTGGTTGTAGATTTTTGGCTATACTGAAGAAAATTTCACGGTGGTAAATGATGGTGCAGAATCCCCGTAAACAGCATTTATCTCGGTTTTAATTTGCGTAGGCGTATTGCCTTTCAAATGCAAGAATTTAATGACGGCTCGATATTCGATTTTGTTTCCATATTTACAGAAAACTAACATGGACTGACATAAATGACTATTAAACAACAACTAAGCATCTAATATGGCTGACATTTTCAGGGTTATCGTTCAACGCATGCGCAATTATATTACCAGAATATTTTTGACGAGTAACGGCATCTTTATGTTGATACTGGAGCCTTCATTATCCTACTTTCTTCTTCATATTTACCATCATTTAGTAAAAATCAGGTGTGAATTTGATGTGTAAAGCAATTGCTTCTTCATATTATAATTTACACTAAACCATGCACTTTTAAGTGCTAGAATGATATTTTAGTAATCCTACTTAAATCATCAATCTATATGAATTACGTGATTACAAACGATGCTAATAAATGTAGTATAGTTAATTTTTTTGTAGTGTCAGTAATTATGCAGGAAAAACAATACATATTGTTCAAGGCAGTAAACATTGATAGTAATACAAAAATAGGAATGAAATTAGTGCTAAATTGTTTGTAGATTATTGTAGTCACAAGAATTTTTTTTTACTCTATTCATCTAAATAAATATCAGAAAAAATCGAAAATAACGAAGTTGTCGGAAAAAACGACCCAAACCTAGAAACTGCAAATAATATAAATGTTTGTAGTAGTACGCGTATGTATATATATATATATATATATATATATATATATATATATATATATATATATATATATATATATATATATATATATATATATATATATATATATATATTCGGAAAGGCTTCTGCGGTCGGTAATATTAGAATTACTCTAATTAATAATAATTAGTAATATTAGAAAATAATTGGTAATATTACAAAAAACTTTTTTAGTTGCGAAGTCTGGGGAGTAGGCAGATTGAGGCCTTGGAGTAGATCAACTAGATTCTTTTGAATATGGATTCAAAGTGGAAGCCGAAACGTCGAGATTTTACAAATCTAAAACACGGTTCTACCCGAGAACCTAGTCATTCTAATATATATATATATATATATATATATATATATATATATATATATATATATATATATATATATATATATATATATATATATATATATATATATATATATATATATATATATATATATATATATATAAATATATAAATACATACAAGCACATATGTTTGTCAGGAAATAGGGTTTATAAGGCTTCCTAAAGCATAAACAATTCGTGTTCTATAGGGCAACTGTTTCCATCGAAAATCGTGGATAGCATAGAAAAATTATCGCGAAATTCAGTTGATTCTTTAGGGAAATAACATAATTTTCAAAAGTGTAACAAGACCCCTTTCAACAAGAGTTGAAATGAATGATTATTGATTGCAGAAGGTAATAGCAAGTCAGGGCTTAAGAATATTGATGTGTCTTCCTTTGCGGAATATTGGAGATCGGTTTGGAAAAAATCGGACGACTACGAAAAATTGGCTCCTTGGGTTAAAACCATTCAAGAGTAGACAAATCCTCTCCCAGACATGGAGTGTAACGATTTCAAGGCGATTGACATTTACACTGCTGTCAAGAAGACCCACAACTGGAAGGCGCCTGGACCAGATGGATTGCATAACTTCTGGATTAAAAGCTTTACAGCCGCCTATCCCGTACTTGCAAATGCATTTAAAGAGGTTTTAATAAATCCAGACACTTTCCCCGACTTCCTAATGGGGGGCAATACATATCTACTATTTAAAAAAGGGGACCTTAAGCAACCCAATAACTACAGACCAATCACATGTCTGTCAGTATTATATAAACTGTTCATAGGCCTACTCAATGAACAAATCTACCGAAATTGTGATAAAAACGATATTTTTCAAGAAGAACAGAAAGGATGTATAAGAACAAGTATGGGCTTGCAAGGAACAATTGACGATCGATACTGTAGTTCTTGAGCAAGCGCGAAAAAGAAAACGCTACTTAAATATGTGCTTCAAATACTACAAGAAAGCATTCGATAGTGTCCCTCACGATTGGTTGGTTCAGGTTCTGAATTTCTATACAGTTAGCCCTCAGATTATTAATTCTTTAAAGTGCCTGATGGGGAAGTGGAAAACCAATCTTTTTGTCGATCAACAATTCATTGCTATTACAAATATCGAGAAAGGAATTTTTCAAGGAGATTCCCTTTTTCCAATTTGGTTCTGTCTAGCCTTGAACCCTTTGTCCACACTACTAAACAACAGCAATATTGGATATAAACTTAACCTGAGGAATCCAGGAAAGCTCTCTCATCTACTATATATGAATGATCTTAAATCATATGGAGAAACTAGAGAAAAATTAAACTCCTTGATAAAAACGGTCGAAACATTTAGTAGGGATATCAGTATCAACATTTAGTAGGAATGTCATTCGGACTGGACAAATATTCTACCATTAGTATACAGAAGGGAAAGGTTCAGAGTCAACATTCAAAATTCTGAATCCTACAAATACAAAAGAATCCTACAAATATTTATGAAAATCTTAAAAGCATAAGCTTGATCATAACCAGTTAAAGAAGGACTTTTCCAATCTATACCAAAAGAGCCTTACAAAACTTTTAAACACCAAACTGAACAGTGGAAACCTCATTAGAGCGATCAACGGTTGGGCAGTGCCAATTCTGGCATATTCTTTTGGCATTGGCACAAGAAAATAGGATGAGAAAATACTTCATTGATTCAAACAGTAGGTTAATGAAATTGGTTGCAAATGAGGACCGGGGTTTCACCCCATTAAACCTAAATAAACAAAACCGTATTGATAGCAGAACAACACTCACGGATTGGGTTCGAAAATGGAAGGGACAAGCATTATATGTAATGTTTCCTAAGTTACTCGAAGATGACACCATTGACGAACATTTGTTACTAAACTGGCTGACTGGTGGACTGTTGTACCCAGAAACAGAAGGTTCCGCGATATCTATTCAAGATAGGGTAACAAGAACAAAGGACTATGAAAAGCGCATACTGCATTTGGTTGATAAGTGCAGGAAATGCGGTACTCTGATGGAAACAATTGAGCACCTTATTGGCGGTTGCCCGGCTCTTGCCCCCAACGCTTATTTAGGACGGCATAATCAGCTGGCACAAATTATACATCAGCAAACTGCAAAAAAATACTCGCTGTTAGAAAGCGCAGCTCCTCCATATTATAAGTACTCGCCTACTCCAGTACTTGAATCATGTGATATCATTCTTTACTGGGACATACTACTACTACTGATTGAACGGTTGATTATAACAGGCCAGATATTGTTCTAATCAACACAAAGGAGAGAAGGGATTTTATAATTGACATCGCAGTGCCGCTCTCTCACAACATTAGAAAAACTGAGATGGAAAAAGCCACAAAGTATGAAAATCTGACATACGACTTGAAGAACCAGTGGAAACTGAGTAAGGTAGATGTAGTGCTCTTGGTTATATCTACCGAAGGCCTGATAAGTAAGAGATTTTCAAAGAACCTTGAGAGCCTCGGTATCTCGAGATCGATTGCCATAGTGGGACAACGTGCCGGGCTCATGCAGACGTGTCACATTGTTCGTAAATATTATACTAGAGTGAAAGGAGTTGAATTGCTTTTTCATTGCATTTCATTCAATTTCATTTTCATTGTTGGCATTGGAATATCGACTAGCATGAGCTGAGATTCTACCTAAATGATTTCGTATTATTATCAATATTTACTGCTTTGAACAATATCTGTTTTTCCTGCATAATTACTGACACTACACAAAATGAACTATACTACATTTATTAGCATCGTTTGTAGGCAAAAATAAGCAAAAATAAAACAAGTATTCTTTAATGCGAGTTCCAGCTGCTTTATTGTGATTACTTAAAAGATTTACGAAAACTAAGAGGATGCCTAAAAATTATATCATAATATTAATTTTTGTAGTGAAAATAAAAATTGTCCTTGTATAAAATATAAAAAACAAAATATATATTCAAGAAAATATTTTTTATTAATTTGTAAATTTGCAAATCCATTCGTAACATCAAATTATAAAATATATAGAATGTAATGATTGAAAATATTTTAGCTAAAATATATAAAACACTAAATCCTGTTTAATACACTCGATGCGCGCTTCGCTAACCTTCATCAGGACTTTAATCATTTGTAAAGAAAACACTTGGATATGGTATTAAACCACATCCTCTATTCAATTTTTCTATTGAAACCTTCGGTGTGAAGTACTATACGAAAAGAAATTTACCACTCAACACTAAATCACTTGTTTTTAAGACTGAATTCTCTCCTGATGATGCTAACATGGTAAGCGAAACGCGCGTCAAGAAATTAAAAACAAGTTATTTGATATTTAGTGGCAAATGTTTCAATTTAGTCATATCAATCGTAGGTGGCAAAAGGGTTAGGTGTATTTACGGACAACGATACCCGAAAAGACCTCTTCCAACTGTCGCAAGTTTCTGAAAGACTTTTAGATAGAGGTGGTGTAGCTTTAAACTGTCGAGAACGTAGGCGTCACCGAGAAATTGGCCCTGAAGTAGGAAAACATATTTTACATGTTGTTGAAGAGGATTCTACCAGAAGTACTCGCGATAAGTTAGATTTTCCTATTGACACCCATTTCACACAGGCAAAAATCTAGTAAACGGTTTATTTACCAAAATCAAAGGAATCCTAATTTTTATTTCAATATTTAATCAACCGACGGAGCCTCTTTGACCGGGAATCGGATGGTTGATATTTTGAATAGTTAATGTAATAAATCAAGTTTTCCTTTTTTTTGCATCAAAACAAACCAAATTTATACTGAAACATACGGAATGTTATAATAGCGAAATTAGTCAATTTGCTCTAGAAATTGATGTTGAATCCAGTCTATTCTCCGGATTTGGCTTATTCCCACTTCTTCCTATTCCCAAACATTAAGAAATAATGAAAATATAATTAAGAATAGTTTAATTTAATGGTATTTAAAACTGAAAAAATAATATAAAAATACTTTAAACTAAATTATGTTTATTTTTGAAATGATAACTCAATTGTGCCTTGGCTGGAAAAGCACTGGGACAAATATCGCAAACATAGGGCATTTCTCCAGAATGGCTTCTCATATGAGCTTTGAGCGGTCCTCTCTGAGTAAAACCCTTCCCACATTCGGAACATTTATGTGGCCTCTCACCTGTGTGCGTTAAAATATGTTGTTTCAATGTACTTTGCAACGCAAAAGACTTATCGCAGTGTTGACATCTCATCGGTTTTATACCTTGGTGCAGCAACATGTGACCCTTTAGGCTCCGCTTTGAATTGACCTCTTTCCCACACAAGTCACAAATAAACTTCTCCCCTCCGTTTTTGTGTATTCTCACGTAGTGATGATCAAGGCCACGTTTTTGGGCAAATTTTTTGCCGCAGTGTTCACAGGCAAATTTTTCCACGTGATAGTCTTTATCGTGTGTTCTCAAATGACTGGACAACGAAGCCTTATCGACGCAAGTCCTACCACAAACGAAACAGACTAGAGTTTCTCTATTTTCGTTGTGTCTTTTATATATATGGGCTTCATATTCCTGTTTGGTGACGAAGCCTTTACCGCAGTGCTCGCACTTGGCAACAAACTGTCTCATATGCCTGCTGATGTGATCTAAAAAACCGTGTTTCGTTTTAAATATCCTGTTGCACTGATTGCAGTGAAACTTTTTGCTTTGTTCGTGGACGGAAATCACGTGATTCTTGACTTCGTGAGACCTTTTGAATGCCCTATCACAAATTGGACATTTAAATGGACGATCTTCCATGTGACAGATCAAATGCTTCTTAAGAAATTTTATATTTCGGAATGTTTTTTTACAGTGTGGACATGAATATTGGACGTTTTTTGATTTGGATGAATCTATATCAATTT
This sequence comes from Cosmopolites sordidus, assembly GCA_031761425.1. Classification (NCBI taxonomy): domain Eukaryota; kingdom Metazoa; phylum Arthropoda; class Insecta; order Coleoptera; family Curculionidae; genus Cosmopolites; species Cosmopolites sordidus. The sequence goes on from JARFXV010000597.1 coordinate 487,782, forward strand.
CCACTTTGAGGTAGTCTGACCTAAAACAAAATTTTAATAATATTCTAATAACGGTAATGTGTAATAACGGTAATGATGTCATTTTATTAAATATTAATAATATGCATCTTTGTTCACGTTGATAAAGCAGATATGTATCTGTTTTTTGTTAATATAAATATTAAACTCGAATAGATTTACCACTAACCACCAAATTACTTTTTAAACTTCTCGACACACGTTTCGCTAACCATATTACCATCATCAAGAGATAATTTAATCAGAAGTGGTAAATTTTAGTTTTAATCTCTTCGAGTTTAGTATTTCACATCAAAGGTTCCAATAAAATAATTGAATATAAACATTATTCTTTCTTCTTAGTAAAAAATTGCATTAATAAAATATAAATACCAGTAAAACCATGAAGTAAAGCTGCTGGGGATAGCTGATATCATGAACATATCGAAAGGACGTAAATTGCTCTCGAAATGGGTACAGCGTTTCCTCACAGCGGAGCAGCAACCTATTGATGATTCTGGGCAATGTTTAGAGCTGTTTAAGTGAAATAAAAAGGATTTCTTCATGCCGTATGTGACAATGGATAAAACATGGATCCATCACTAGACCCGGAAGTCAAATCGGCAGTCAGCTGAGTACACAGTAGCTGTGAAAGCAGTTCAAAGCGATCAAAAACACGATTATCTCGAGAATCGTAATATCATCAATAGCGAATATTACATAGCGTTATTGATGCGTTTGAAGGACGAGAATGCAAAAAATTGCTAATAGTGCTATTTCACCAAGACAACGTCCCGTATCATAAATCCCCCGTTGGCAACGATGTACTACAACGAATTGTACTTCGAATTACTTCCTCATCTACCGCATTCTCCAGATCTGGCTCCCAGCGACTATTTTCTGTTTTCAGGCTTTAAAAAAATGCTCGTTGGAAAGAAATTTCGCTCTAATGAGGAGGTAATTGCCGAGATCGAAGGATATTTTGAAGGCAAAGAAAAATCGACCTTTAAAAAGAGTAGAAATGTTAGTAAAGCGTGGTAGTGATTGCTGTAGAAGGAGAATATATATTGACGAATAAAGTCGAAATTTGCAAAAAAGTGTTTTAAGAGGGGTTAAAGAGGAGAGTTTATAAGAACCGGCACAGTACACAGAACACGGTACTGTACAACACCGACCCAGAACTGTGCCCAAAAGTTAGTGTTGTCAATGAAACATCGAATTTTCTAACTAATTAAATGCAACAGAGGATATACAAATTATTTAAATGTTAAAAGTGTATCAATTGTTCTTCTAAACGCTCTAAACATCAAATCACTTCTCTACTTCACGTTTCGCTAACCATGTTAGCATCATCAGGAGATGATTCATCTGATTCTGATGATGCTAACATGGTTAGCGAAACGTGCGTCGAGAAGTTTAAAAAAAATTGAGTTTAGTGGTAAATCTCTTTGAGTTTAAAAATGTATGGTTATTAAAGTTTTTACACTGGTGATTTTATCTGTTTCTCAAGTTTTTTCCCTGTGCTTATTATTTAAGATATTATTATTTAAATTTTGTTATTAGTCAAATTTATGTAATTTATTGATTGTCAACTGTCATTTTTCAGTTTTATTGATAGCCTCAAAGTTTTTGCTGTTTTGCCTACGACATTGTTGTGAAGGGAGAAAGAGCTATTTAATGATCGAACGGTAGGTACTCAGATAGTCTCGAAACTGCTCTTGCGCTTATTTCAGATAATACAAAACAATTCTTGGGAAAATTAATAAAAAGTTGTGAATACCACGGCAATCCACCAGATTGCAGAGGAGGGTCTGCGCTATAAGTCATGTATGATTCTCGCTGCAACTTGGAACTGCAGTGTTCGATAATAGTATATATTAGAATCCTTTAGGTTACTAGGGTGTAAAAAAGTATATTTTCGTTTTTGAGTTACTTGGTTATTCACTGTTTATACTGGACAATAGAAAAAATTGAGAAGAACCTAACTTTTTCAAATATATTTTATTCACAGATGAGGCAACTTTCCACAAATATGGGTACGTCAATCCACTATTAGAGCATTAAAATACAAGGTTCAAAATCCCTTTAGACCATCAACATAGGCGGCCTTTTAATGTGTGGGTTGGAATTATCGGAGATCGCCTCCTAGGGTCATATTTTTTTGAAAATAGAGTTAATGCTGATAGTTTTCTCAATTTTTTTGCAAAATAATTTTGAAGAGTGCAGGCAAGAGTAGCAGGCAGGTGAGACAACATTTAGACACGAATTATGAAAATGAATGAATTGGTAGGGGAGATCCTGTACCGAGGCCAGCTCCCGGGATTTAACAAAACTAATTTTTGTCTTCAAATCCATAATAGCCATTCACCATAATAGAGGGCATGCAAATTATAATAAGAAATGTGTTTATGAATATTTATGTCCGTGCTCATTACAATCAATAGTTGTTTTGACTATTTTGTGCAATACAAACTCTAAAGTTTGTATTGCACAAAATGGTAGACATATTGAATGTTTAATAAATTTTCTTTTTTATAAATGGCTTCTTTATAAATGTTTGTACTTAAACTGTCTTACTTAAAACTAAATAGTTATGAGGTTTTGTTTACTACAACAATAAGTTGTTTACTTTATAATAATTGCTTTCTAATCAAATATTAAAATATGTTATAACCTAAATTCTTAATATATCATAACTTATCATGAACTTATTTATTAGTTTAATAATAACATAAAGCCTAGGGTGATTATTATTATTATTATAATATATGTTTAATATTATTATAATATATGTTTAACAAGAATAGAAGTATTTTGTCTTATGAATACTGTAAAATAAAAAAATATTAGACATTCCATTAAAAAAAGAGACATTTTTGAATTTTTCATTTATCTCAGTTATCCTGGACACCCTGTATAACGTAAAGAAATTTTGTTTACATTAAAAGTTAAGTCATAGTTTCACTAATATTCGTACAAAAAATAATAATCCTACATCAAAAAGTAAATTATGTATGACATTCCAAATAGAGTCTGCAACTCCGATATTTTTTATGAAATAGCGGATATCGGTAAAACTATTGGGTTCAGGTATAGGACATATCTCATGAAATATGCTTAAAATAAATAGCAAAATGCAAAAATGGATCAACATATAGTGTGTTCCGTAAGAAAAAACAAAATTATACCCGGCCGCGGTTTTGTGAGAAACCTTATATAAATAAAATTAATTTTAAATTCAAACTTTTTTTCTATCTTTCAACATCTGTTGTGAATAAGTGTTAAATCCTTAATAGTAATTAGTCTTGATATTGTTGCCTACTAATAAATATTTTCATACAAGAGTACCTACTTATTTATTAAGATGCATTTCGATATTCATGTAATCGTGCATCGATTTAGAAAAAGTCAGTTTTCTGGAAAACGGTCTATTCTAATAAAATGAAATAAGAATTACCTAAAAATCTTTGCGATTCAATAATTTTATTTAAAAAATTAAAACATATTACAAAGATGTTATGACAGCATTTACCAAGGAGACGCCCCTTTACCCCTGTAACCCTGACTAAAATATTCAATTATTAACACAAAAAGCGTTTTTCCATTCTAATTTATTGAAGTATACAGAGTTTCACGACTTTAGCATAAACCATTTCAAAAATATTGCGAAAAAACCATCTTTAGAGTTCCCCTTTAATGGGGTCTAGCCCCTTTATGAGGCAATATTTGGAATATGTTTATAGGATTTTTTTATATTTTAATCTCCAGAGTCACCTCTCAAAATATTTCGACGTTAATTCCGGATAGCCGGTCGCGTTGGTGCGGCGGTAAGAGCGTCTGCTTTGCCGAATCCGCGCTGGAGCGGTAGCTGGTTCGATTCCAGCGCTCGGATGGTTATTTTTCTTTCTTCTGTCCGTTTATCTTTCCTAAATGTTTGTGATTGTTTCTAGGCAAGAGTGTAAAATCCGACTACGAATTACCCCTCAGTCACGCCAGTTAAAGGCTGGGTAAGGCCGGATGCCTTCGGAGAAGTGTTCTACGTTGGTCACTCGCCAGTCGGTAGGCTTCCTGATAGACTTATGGGTAGGCACATAACCAAGGGTTTATAGCCCGAGGGGGGTGCTGGCCTGGATTTGTCGGAAGCTGATGACCGTGGTTCGGAACCCACGTTAAGCTGTAGGTCCAGTCGCTAAATAGCCTAGTTGCTGATGCGCCTCTAACCCAAACACTTTACTTTACTTTACTTTTAATTCCGGATACCGTATATGTATATATATATATATATATATATATATATATATATATATATATATATATATATATATATATATATATATATATATATATATATATATATGTATGTATGTATGTATGTATATTAATATCAAGCATTGTTGTGGAAAAAATATTTATTAAGATACATGGTATAATTAATTTATTGTTTAATACTATTTTATAATCATAGAAACTTCCCATCATGCAATGTACTAAATAACCTAAAATTATTATCTAAAAATTTCAATCTTAGGAAAGAAAATAGTAAACATATTTGATGAAATGGAAAACTTTTTAATACATTATTAAATAATAATTAAATAATTATAATTAATTACTTAATTAATTAATTAGTCATAAACATACCTACATTCACATGATTTTTAAATCAAATAGTGAGATCTTCGCAGTGTTTCCAGAAAGTATTTTTACCGTTCAAGACTGCTCCTTCAGATGCATCCTCTTTTTGTGACCATTCACGGCTATTTTTCGAGCGAAAAACTTATGACATATGTCGCATTCATACGGTTTTTCATCAGAATGAGTAAATTCGTGATCTTTCAAGCCCTTAAGCAAGCTAAAGCCTCTGTTACAAACTTTACAAACGTAGGGTTTTTCATCGCTGTGACTTTTCATGTGCGACAACATATTTGGCTTTTGAGCAAAAGCTCTTCCGCATATGGTACAAGCATATGGTTTGTCACCAGTGTGAGTATTCAGGTGCGTCAACATGTATCGCCTTTTTGCAAAAGCTCTTCCGCATTCGTTACAAGTATATGGTTTTTCACCAGTGTGAATCCTTTTGTGTTCAGAGAGCATACTCCAGGTTCGGAATCCTTTACCACACTCTCTACAAACATAAGGACGCTCACCTGTATGAACCTTAATGTGATATGTCAAGTAACGACTTAACGCAAAAGTTTTGCTGCAGAATTTACATTGAAATGGTTTGGAATCTAAATGACTCTTCATGTGATCTTTTAAATTTTTATAATTTTTTCCACAAACATCGCAAGGTTCACCGTTCTCATTGTGATGAGTGACGAAATGTTCTTTAAGATCAAAAGGTTTGCTAAAAGTTTTTCCGCATTTTTCACACGGAAAATTCTCACCATGAATGAATCTCATGTGACTGTAGAAGCTAGAACGATTGTTCAGTATGATACCGCAGATATAACAAACGATTTGGGGGTTATCTATATTGTGAATATTTTTTTGATGTTGACTATAATCATTCAAACAGTCAAAATCCATGTCGCACTCTTCGCATTTGATAGTGATTTCTTTGAAATGGGTTTGTTCATGTAACGAGAGGTTTTCCCTAGAACTACATTCAGTGGAACAAATCGAACAAGGATAACTGATGACATCGTCACGAACTGCCAAAAGAATTTCGTCATGGTAAGGCTCGTCTTCAAGAGATGGAAATTCTTTTTTCACATAATTCGCTAGATACAATGGTTCTTTGAATCTAAAAAAAATACATGTTATTGTTTTGAAGAATAAACAATAAACAATATATATATATATATATATATATATATATATATATATATATATATATATATATATATATATATATATATATATATATATATATATATATACTATTTTTTTTTAAAGGTATCGAAAATATTGTTAGGGATGATTAAAAAAAAATACTGTGAAAGTTAGAGCTCTTAATATTATTGTTAAGAGGTGCCGCATCGTAAATTTCAATTTCCCATTTAAATAACATAGGAAATTTCTTTTTTTTAATTTTGGAATTTTATAGTTTTTCAGCGAACGAAATTGAACGTTCTTCAAAAAAGGTCTCTTATAAATTTTCGATAAATTTACTTTTTCAAAAGTTATTCCAGGCAAGTTGAATGCATAATAAATTTTGATATTTTTTCAATTTTTCGACGAAACTATCAATTTTATCGAAAAATGTTATTCAACCTTTTTTATAGACCATTCCATTTCCTATAAATTTGTGTTAATACATTTTTCGAAACTCCATAAGGATCGTGAGTTATTTAAATTGAAATGTGAATTGAATATTTTCTCAACTGTTAATGAATTTTTATTTGAGAATACTTTAAATTGATATACATGAAATATGTCATTCTTTGTCTAAATTTCAAATATCATATTTCATATAAAAAAATAGGAAATTAATTATTCAATAAGATATTGTTGGTAGGTTTTTAAATATAAATATGTATTGTTTATAAAAATGATGATAAATATATATAAAAATGATGACTAATAGTCTGTCTAGCGTATTCTTCCATCCGCGAAACACTACGAATTAACATATTGTATAACTGTTCTGAGGATCGTTTTATAAATAAATCGAAATGTTAACAAAACAATAAAAAAAGTAACAATATTAAACGGCTAGAAAACATATATAATATATGCCCAAAAGGTAGCGTAACGGAACCGTGGAGCGAAATATTACAGAAATGTTTCACCTTTTTAAAATGGCCAGTGGACCTGCCCTGGCCCCGATTGCCTCTCCCAACTGCTTTCCTTGCGTTGGTCTGGAGCTCGGCTGATGACGGCTATAGCTATATAAATATATATATATATATATATATATATATATATATATATATATATATATATATATATATATATATATATATATAACAATAATATAACGCATTGTTGTGGAAAAAATATTTATTTAGATACACAGTATAATAAACTAATAGACTAAAACTATCATATAATGTAAGGCTCCACATCACAGGAACTTCACAAGATGCAATGTACTCACTAACCTAAAATTATTACCTAAACATTTAAATCTTAGGAAAGATAATAGGGAACATATTTACTGAAATGGAAAAACCTTTTATATATCATTATATAATAATTAAATAATTGTCATAAACACACTTACATCCACATAATTTTTAAGTTAAACAGTAACAAATATAAGCAGGGCTTCCAGAAAGTATTTATTTGGTAGCAAATAATTTATTATTTGCACTAACTTAATACTTAAATTTCGCGTATTTTCTACATAACTCCCCTTTAATAAAAGGTAAGTGAAAGTCATCTCGCATCTCGACGAGCGATATAACGTAAATGTTGTACGATAATTTATTTGAATCTGCTAAAACGCTTGGAATTGACGAATATTTTCAACAAGACGATCCCCACTACACAGCTTAGATAAGCATTCAGGAACTACTTCTCCATCATGTGCAATCAACTGAAAATATCTCCTCACTCCCTGACTATAAATTCTATGGAGCATTAATGATCATACCACGATAAAAAATTAGACATTTCGCGACATCTAGTAAAAATCATGTGTAGCAGTATGTCGCAGGAATGGTAATGGTAAACGCAAAGAGGAACAGAACCAGAAATGACGATGAGTGTAGACAGATACACTAAAGAAGAAGAGAGGGAAGAGAACGAACAATATGGAAAAAACCAGAAGAACAGATCCATATTATTAACACAAAAGAAGTGAGGTACAATGTATCTGCAGATGGAACTACAGGATATATGATAACATTAAAATCGAAAATATAGAAAGAAAATTCCACAATAAAAATAGTAGACAGTTTTATGGAGAATTGAGAAAAAAACACAAAAACAACGACATCACGTATAAGAAATAAAGGAGAAATGTAAACATGAGACCAATCAATATTAGAACGATGGGTAGACTAAGACCTTAAGGTTCACATCTTTGTTGCCAACGCTTATACTGAATGCTCTATAGATGTATCGTGTATATATATATTTATATATATATATATATATATATATATATATATATATATATATATATATATATATATATATATATATATACTCATAAGCTCTCTTAACTGCTGACTGAAAATAATTAAAAATATAAATAATTTTGAAGTTTCATATGATGATCCATTACGATATAAAGGAAAATTTGCAAAGCAAAAGGTTCTTGATACATGCAAAGAAGTATATCAATGAATGGATAACACGAAAAGATTAAAAATAGAGATGAGTTAGATGAGTTAGGAAAAAAAATGTTGTCAATGTAAAAAAGATCTTTCATTAGAAAATATAATTATGGGAAACGTTTAGGTCTTAATTTAATATTGGATATTTCCGGAAAGGTATGTATGACTGGCAAAATGTATATTACCAAGAATAAAGTTAAACATTCAGATGTTGGCGCATTAACCATGACGATGTCTATCCCTCCCAGGCCCACCACTACGCGATTATTGTTAAAACAAAATAATCAATCGATAAAAATACTACTCGTTATTCCAAAAGTTCCAATTTTTTACTTTACAGCATGTCGGTTTTTCAAAAAACTCGTAAGAAAAGTTTTTCAAGATATACACGAAGTTATTTCTTTTTTATACATCTGGTCTATTGCATTTTAATTATGTACAATTTAATTAATAATATTTCGCTTCAGAATCTGTAAAAAAATGTGATTTTTTTAAATGAAATAATGAATGATATCTTTCGGCGGAAGCAAGGAAAATAACAGTTGTTCTAACATATGAAAGGCTACTAAAATGTTTCAGATCGCTTCACCTAACTATGCCAAAATAGCGAGATGGCAAGTTAGGAACAGTGCGACTCAATCTTCAAAAGAAATTCAAAGGGCTATTGCAACACCTTTGGACAATTTCAACTACACAGAAGGTGTTGATACATATTTTAAGTTCATATTTATATATAGGATGGAGCAATAGGAAATGGGACAATATTTTGTATAATCTTCTGTATTTGATGCATATAATGTGCGCTATGTTGTTCTAAATCATTCGGATGTCGATCTGGACTCTGCACAGTTGGACTTTTCACTCGGATAGAGTCACATGGGGTCTATGAGATTCCTTGATCTGACTGCTCCCAATCATATATTGGCCAAACCAAAAGACGTATATAAAATCCCATATACAAGCATTCTCTCGAAGTCAGAAAATCGGATTTATCCTTAATTCTAGCAGAACATCATCTCCAAACGGGTCACAAAATTGATTTTGACAAGGCCAAAGTCATCCCATCTATGTATTCCTATAAACCCCGCATAATTCGTGAAGCAATTGAGATCGAAAAACGCCTAGACGGCTTAAACAAGAGAAACCGTCTCACCTCCGCACCTCAATCAAGCGCCCCACCCACAGTCTTACCTATTAATGCAGAGGTTGCACCGACCACGTTCTTTTCTAGTTTTGAACTCTGGAGAGTAGGCAGATTGACGCCTCGAAGTAAATCAACTAGATTCTCTTGATAATGGCTTCAAAGTCGAAGATTTCAAGGTCGAGATTTTACAAATCAAAAACGTGGTAGAACGGGTAGAACTCGAGAACCTAGTAATTTTAATATATATATATATATATATATATATATATATATATATATATATATATATATATATATATATATATATATATATATATATCTATATCTATATCTATATCTATATCTATATCTATATCTATATATATATATATATATATATATATATATATATATATATATATATATATATATATATATATATAAGGATCTGAAAAATCGAGGGTACTGGAAATCAATACGACTCGGACGAACCAAAAACAATATAGAAATCTCATGCCTAGCCTTCGCGGACGACCTAGCCAAACTCGCAGATAATGAAACATGGGCAACCAAACAGACAGAAGTCCTCAAGGAATGTGCAGAGAAAGTTCCAAGAGATCCAAAATTTGATCAGCAAATACGGCAAGATAAAAAGGGTCACATATTTCAAATACCTGGGCGAGATCGTCGAACCGATCGTCGAATTACAGGAGGAGAGAAGATAGCACAGAAGATGAAGATGGCATACGGCAAGACACAATATCTACAATAAGAAATGCCTATCCGCACACTCAAAAATAAGACACTACAACACAGTAATCAAACCAGAAGTACTATACGCAAGCGAAACACCTACACTCCACACAAAAAGTGGCATAGAAAATACACTAAAAGAAGAACGCAAAATTATGAGAAAAATTCTCGGCCCAAAACTAGCAGAGGAAGGATACAGTCTATATTCCAGGAAGACCACAGAGAGAATGTCCAACGTAGCGGCGGACATAAGAAAAAGAAGGTTGAAATTTTATGGATATATCAGTAGACTCCCACCGACAAGACTCACCAAAAAATTCTTACATACATATGAGGGGTCAAGTTAACATTACCATGGATCGCAGAAGTCAGAACTGATCTGGGAAGGACACAAATTGACGTTGTACTGTCAGGATTATTTCAATATTTTGCATGAATTTTGTTATTTATGTTTTCTTTTCTTTTTAAGAGTTAAAGAATGTATCGTGATTGGTAATGATAAAGAAAAAGTTGGAATTGATAATGGTAAATGGTAAAAAAAATGGTAAAATGGTAAAAAAAATGGAAGAGAAAAGACGCATATCATCATCAGATTGAGAATCATTAACAATTGTACTTATATCAACATGGCCAATGGCTATATAATTATGCATTGTTCCATAGTTAAAAGTAAGGGGTATAGCCGGGGATGGAAAACATATCAAATTCTAGAAGTGTTCTTGTTTATCTTCTAAACGTTTACCATTATTAATTCCAATAAACATTTATTATTACAAACTATTGATTGATTTGTCCGTTACTTTGTGATAGTTCATTTTTAAAAAGGAATAAAACGTTTTTATATAGTGATAAAAGTGCTAGATAACAAAGTAAAAAATTGTTTTATTCCATTTACTATTACCATTCGCGATACTCAACTCTTAAAAAGAAAAAAAAACATAAACAACAAAATTCATGCAAAACATTGTGACCGTATAACGATCAGTTCACAAATAAATTATCGACAAACCTCTCAACTATTAACGGAAACAGACAAATTGCGATATGTTGACTATCGTTTTAGGTCGCGGACAATGTCTTGGAATGACGGTCTTGAACTTTTGAAAATTTTAATTTAGCTCCCCAGCATTTATCAAGTTCTGTTAATTTCATATGTACTTTTAATGTACCTTTAACATTACTTTAGATAGGAGAATGAAAATACTTGTACTCCCTCTCTGTGGTGTGTTTATTTTTGAGGAAGCTGCAGTGCTAGCGAAACGTATGAAACGTTAATAATTAGTAAATATTTTTATTAAATTTGATACATGTAGTGTATTAAAGTGCATTAACAATTAGCCTATAAAAATATGCATAACCAAAGAAATAGCATCAAATAATTCTTTAAACTATTTGATTAGATAAGTAATCCGTGATATATGACAGAGATTATTAATAGGCTTTTCTTAAACGTTCATGTTATAAATGTATACTCTTTTTATGACGATCCAGTGTGAATTTCCGAGCAAAACATTTGTGACATATCTCGCACTCATACGCCTTTTCATCATTATGAGTGACTTCGTGATATTTCAGTGCCTTAAACACACTAAAACCTTTATTACAAACGTTACAGACGAATGGTTTTTCACCACTGTGACTTTGTGCATGTGCTAACATAATTTGTTTTCGAGCAAAAGTTTTCCCGCATTCATTGCACGCGTGTGGTTTTTTACCACTGTGGCTTTGCAGGTGCGCCAACATATTTCGCCTTTGAGCAAAACCTTTTCCGCATTCGGTACAAGCATATGGTTTTTCACCAGTGTGAATTTTTTTGTGTTCAGTGAGGAAACTCGAGATTCGAAATCCCTTACCACAATCTGTACAGACGTAAGGCCGTTCACCAGTATGAATTTTAACGTGATGCTTCAAGTAATGGTTGCCAGCAAAAGTTTTGTTACAGTATTTGCACTTGAATGGTTTAGTATCAAAATGTCTCATCATATGATATTTTAAATTTTTAAAATATCGTCCGCATATATCGCAAGGTTTACCGTTCTCCTTGTGATACGTGATGAAGTGCTCTTTTAGATCACAAGGCTTGCTAAAAGTTTTTCCGCATATTTCACACGGGAAATTTTCCCCGTGAATGGATCTCATGTGACTGTAGAAGCTGGAGCGACTGTTAAGTATAGCACCACAGATATAACAAACAGTTTGAGATATACTAATATTGTGGATATCTTTTTGATGATGGCTATAATCGTTCAAGCAGTCAAAATCAAGATTGCACTTTTCACATTTGATGGTGCTTTTCTTTGAATGAGTTTTCTCGTGTAAAGAGAGGTTGTGTCTGGAACTAAATTCGCTGGAACAGATCGAACAGACATAGGTGATGAGATCATTGTGAACTGAGAATAGTGTCTCGTCATGATAAGTTTCGTCTTCAGGATACAGAGGTTCTTTCTTTATATAACTGGCTATATACAGTGGGTCTTCGAATCTAAAATAAAATACATATTATTAGGACAAAAAAAAAAGAAAGCTAGTTAATTTTCAAAGTCAAAGATATGGGAATGTTTTTTATATCATTTTTTAACTTTTTATATTTTTTCAATACAACATTCTGGACAACTTTCTAGCTTTTTGCTGATGTTAATGTCAATAAGGCTTGAACTTTTAATTTCAAAGTATGAGGTATAGGCAGCTTTAGTTGCAATGCAAATTTAATAAGGGTGAACAATCTAAATTTTTTCTTTTATTAATTTCTGGGCTCTCTAAGAGATTTAGTTTTTTAGATTTATTTTGAGTGTGATATTTTAAAATTGTCGTTTAAAGTGTGATTTACTAACATTATCATTGACATAAGGAGAATTATTTTGTTCTTTAATATAACTTATTTTATGTTCATTGGGTCTAGTGGAAATGGATCTTTCTGTTTTTGCAACACAGACTTTTGGATACGAGCCGGACTTAATTAACATGTTAACCCGTACGTATATTATATTTAATTCACAAAAAAAAATTCCGCTTAACCTGTGTATTCATATTTGATACTTACACGAGCGCATTTAGACGGCTGTGTTTCTTACGCGAACGCAGTTTCGGTGGTTTTATATGGGGACTCAATGATAGTAGTCAATGCGTTCATTCTTTGTGACAAAGCTTTGAATAAAAATATGCATATAACCACAGTTAGAGAACATTTAATAGCTGGATTGTGTAAAGTAGAAGACCCAGAATCTCAGAGAAGTACGGTCGATCTCATGCATCTAAATATTATGGATATACTAATAAAAAATTTGTTTGCATAAATTGTTTTTTGATATTCACAATGTAAATTTCAAACAGTCTAATTGTTTGTAAACTCTTGAATAAACACTACTTATATAATATAATATGTATTAACGTTGATATATATGCCATAAGTGAGGAGTAACATCATAATTGACCTGTGTAAAATGTGTTCTAAATTAGATATGCTATTAAATGGCAAGTGAAACGTCAAAAAAATATCTAAATTTTTCTTAGTTTTTCCGTAAAGTTTGAAACAACTCTTAAAAAAAAGGTATCAGTTTGGGCGTATATATTTTTTCGATATAGGTTCAAGGGTTAAAGTGTTAAATAAACTCCTGATTTATAAAGTGTATTCCTTTGACTTTAATTCTTTTTAATAGGACGTCCCAAATTGTTATTTATTTTTAAGGCAATTTTTATACTATTTGTTTTTGGTAAATATTTTTGAAACCAGCACATGTTCGATACGATGCGGCTAGTCCTTTGGCTTATAAAGGGTCTTCCAAATTGAGTAGGTTTTTAAATTCTTGAATAAAACACATAATTTACGTTTATTTAAAAAAATTTTACTTGATAATGGAAGTAAAGTGTATGACATCTAAAGATGAAAACAATATCTGCCAAAAGACCACCTGTTGCAGATCCACAGACGTCTACGCTTTTGTTAAAATTTTAGATGGCATTTGGGCATAGCCGTGGCTCGATCTCACCAATGATTCGAATAATTCCCACCTTTACCTCAGGAATCGATTGGGGATTGTTCTTATAGACTTGGATTTTCACGTCACCCCAAAGAAAATAGTCCAACAGGATCAAATCACTTGATCTTGGTGGCCAATCAATATCACCATTTCTTTCAATAATTCATCCAGGAATTTTTTCTCTCAATAAATCAATTATTTCATTAGGAGAGTGAGGTGGTGCGCCATCCTATTAGAACTTTATATCTTCCAGATTAACGTTATTCAATTCAGCCCACAAAAATCCCGTTATCATCTCCCGATATCGAACACCATGCGCAGTTACAGCTTCACCAGCAGCATTCTGAAAGATATACGATGCAATTACACCTCTTGATCACAATGCACCCCAAAGAGTGACTCGTTTAGGATGTAAAGGCTTCTCATGAATCAATCGTGGATTTTCCTCAGCCCAAATTCGTCAATTTTGCACCAATTTCAAAATGTGCTTCATGAGAAAAATCATCTGTGTTTTTGATTCAATTGACAAATTCACGATGTTTTGAGTAATCCAGGGGGCTTTAGTTCCCGTGTTATTTAAATATTATTTGCCTTCAGAGCTAAATCCTTTCGTAAAATACGTATGTTGTCAATTTACTGAGTCCAAATTGTTGTGAACGCCGCCTAATGGAAATATCTGGGTATTCAGCAACATTTTCACGTAACAAATCAATGTTCTTGAACGACCACTACGACTATATATTGTTCTTTTTTTTATCTTGCACCAAACCAGTTTCTTGAACTTTTTGAATAATTCGTTTGAAAGTGCCTTCATATGAACGATTGTGCAAACCGTAAATATGACGTAATTTTCTAAAAACACGGCTTCGACACTTGCTGTATTACGCTTTTCGAAGTCTTCAAGCTACAGAAGCATTTCGAGACATCTACGCCATATATGGAAATGACGCTATAACCGATCGGGCTGTTCGGACTGTTGATGCATGAGACATAGATGTTGATCGTGCCTCAAATGTTGTCACCTCTTCATGGACTGTAACTTCTCCTAGAACAGCACCAATTACAATATGACGTTGCACATCACCATCGACACCTTTCCTTTCAGTCGATACAGACACCTCATGCTGCGGATTCCACAAAAACATCCGGAATAAACGGTGAAATTCTCGTTGCTTCAAATCCATTGATGATACTTTGAGGCAAAAGACCAAGCGGCTTTAACAATGCCTGTAATGTGCTGAATTTCAAACGCTTTGCCAGTTTTATAAGAAAAATACACGATTTATAAGCAAAAAATGACGCCTGGATACGAAAACCGAAGAAACATCGGCTTCTCTACTTACCTGAATGACGTCGTTTATTTGTCAATTCGTCGTTTATTTGAAATACATGCAATTTATAACACATTGGTGGTATTTACCTTGAAAAATCGTTAATAATTGATCACTTTACAGATTAATGAAAAAATCACGAAAACTATTTTTGTTCACACGTTTGGCAAAGGTACAGATAATGAATGCGTGCGCTCTCTTCGAAACTTTATGAAAAGTGAGGCATTGGTCCTACAACAATTTGACATAATGACATTGACATTTGACCAAAAGCCGAGAAATGGTAGTGTCTCATGTAGTGTCAGATTTCTTTGTACTGCATCCAATGAAATAATCAACTGACGTATCACTCGACGCCGAATACGTTCTCTTCAACTATTATCAAATACATTTATATTAGTTTCGTTGGAAAAAACAACATTTTTCCAAAGTCCCCTACTTAAATTATTTCCTTCAAACTCCTTACGTTGTTTTAAGTATTTTTTATTCAAATGGGGAACTTTCCTTGCAATTCTGTTATTATAACCAAATTGTTGCAAACCTCTCCTAATACTTTTCATACTGATTGGTAACTGTAATTCTTATTTGGCAACCGCCGAAGTCAAAAAAGGATTTTTACAAACTTCCCGAATAAACGAGCATCTTCTCGACTAGAAGTTCCGGCATCGGAACTTTAGTTTTTTTTTCATGTTTTTTTTCCTTTTAATACTTTTGAAACAAGGCAAGGACATCTTTTCGTTTTTCGTCAGCAAAATGTTTAGTATGACCAATTGTTTTTAAAATGTTTGTATACACAGACAGTTTACACAAACAACGTCAATCAAACAATAAAAACCAATTTCTGATAAAACGTGAACCAAAGTTATAAATATAATTCAATACTCTTCTTTTTTCACCACCTTACAATGACATTCTCGAATATATTTTATCTTGGGATTTTTTTTAATATTTATCAAGACAGTGAATATATGACAGTGAATATCAGATTAAATCATCTCCTGATGATGCTAACATGGTTAGCGAAACGTGCGTCGAGCAGTTCAAAAAAAGTGATTTGGTGTTTAGTGGTAAATCTCTTCAAGGTTAGTGTTTCATACCAAAGATTCCAATTGAAGAACTAAAGACAGTGCGTGATAAGAAAAGTATTTTTGTAGCAGGTGTATTTTATTTTAAGAAATTCAAGTATATATATATATATATATATATATATATATATATATATATATATATATATATATATATATATATATATATATATATATATATATATATATATATATATATATATATATATAACAATAAGGCATTGTTATGGAAAAATATATACACGGTATAATTAACTGGTAGACTAAACTATCATACAACGTAAGGCTTCATATTACAGGAACTACAGGAACACAAGATGCAATGAACTAATTAACCTAAAATTATTACCTAAACATTTAAATCTTAGGAAAGATAATCGCGAACATATTTACTGAAATGGAATAACCTTTAATATATTATATTATTATATAATAATTAAATAATTATCATAAACACACTTACATCCACATATTTTCCAGCTAAACAGTGACATATCGCAGTACTTCGAGAAAGTAATTATTTGGTAGCAAATAATTTATTATTTTTAGAAAAATAGGATATACTTAAGAATTATTCTAGCATTTATACTTGAATTTCGGGTATTCTCTTTATATCTCGCCTTTAATAAAATACAAGTCACCACTTACTCTCGATGAACGATATAACACAAATGAGGCAAGATAATTTATTTGAATTTGTTACAATGATTGCAATTGACGATCATCATTGTTAACAAGACAACGATCCCAATCACACAGCTTGGATAAGCATTTAGGAAATACTTCTCCATGTGCAATCAACTGAAAATACCTCCTCACCCCTGAATATAAATTCTATGGAGCATTAATGATCATACCACGACAAAATATTAGAAATGTCGCGACATCTCGTAAGAATTATCTGTAGCAGTATTTGGAATAGTAGTGACGTGTAAATATAAAGTCGCAGGAATGGTTGTGGATGCAAAGACGAACATAACCAGAAATGATGATGAGTGTAGACAGATATAGAGAAAGAAAAATATGAAAAAAGACCAGAAGAACAGAGCCATATTATTAACACAAAAGAAGCGAGTTACAATGCATCTGCAGATGGAAGTACAGGATATATGACAACATTAAAATCAAAAATATGTACAAGACAACATGTATAAGAAATAAAGGAGAAATGGAAACAGAACATGAAATATTAGAATGATTTTTGAATTGATTGGGATGTGAGTGTACAGGTTTTACTTCCGTATGTCATAACAGGTAGAATGTACTGATCAAAGACTTTTCTTTTCAGGCAAAGTGGGAGTCTGCTCTTAAACACAATGTTGAGCCTGCCAAATGCCTGCCAGCCACATTTAACACGCCGTTCCACTTCTGGGGCGGTATTCCCCTCCATTGAAATCCTCTGTCCAAGATATATAAAGCTGTCCACAATCTCCAAATCCCTTCCTAAAACTGAAATTCTTCTGTCCTGAGCGAAGTTACTGAACATAACTTGACTTTTTTTCCTGATCCTCATATATATATATATATATATATATATATATATATATATATATATATATATATATATATATATATATATACATATATATATATATATATATATATATATATATATATATATATATACATATATATATATATATATATATATATATATATATATATATATATATATATATATATATATATATATATATACATATATATATACATATATATATACATATATATATATATATATATATATATATATATATATATATATATACATATATATATATATATATATATATATATATATATATATATATATATATATATATATATATATATATTATATGATATAATGATTTAATCCAAATTAAATCATCTCGTGATGATGCTAACATGGTGAGCGAAACGTGCGTCGAGCAGTTCAAAAAAAGTGATTTGGTGTTAAGTGGGAAATCTCTTCAAGTTTAGTGTTTCTCGTCAAAGGTTCCAATGGAAAAATTGAAATACTTTATATAGCCGACTGAAAATGTTTGTATCCACTATCTGTGCTGTATTTAGCGGTGTTTTTTTCATACCTTCCGAGGAAAAACGCACGTACTCACTACAATTGGTCTCGCCCGGGGCGGTTTTGCGTCGCCGGCAGTTTGAAAGATCCCTTATTCAATTTGAACAAAGAAAATATTTATTTTTGAGGAAGCTATAGTGCCAGCGAAACTTGTTAAACGTTAATAATAAGGTGAACATTTTGACATTTTTTTTAATTAAACTTGATACATCTAGTGTATTAAAGTGAATTAACAATTAACCTATAAAAATTTGAAGAAATAGCATCAAATAATTGTTTAAAATATTTGATTTAATAAGTAGTCCGTGAAATATGACAGAGATTATTAATAAACTTTTCTTAAACGTTTAAGTTATGGATGTATACTCTTTTTATGACGATCCAGTGTGAATTTCCGAGCGAAACATTTGTGACATATCTCGCACTCATACGCCTTTTCGTCATTATGAGTTACTTCGTGATTTTTCAGTGCCTTAAACACACTAAAACCTTTATTACAAACGTTACAGACAAATGGTTTTTCACCACTGTGACTTTGTGCGTGGGCTAACATAGTTTGTTCTTGGGCAAAAGTTTTCCCGCATTTATTGCACGCGTATGGTTTTTTACCACTGTGGCTTTGCAGGTGCGCCAACATATTTCGCCTTTGAGCAAAACCTTTACCGCATTCGGTACAAGCATATGGTTTTTCACCAGTGTGAATTTTTTTGTGTTCAGTGAGGATACTCGAGATTCGAAATCCCTTGCCACAATCTGTACAAACGTAAGGTCGTTCACCAGTATGAATTTTAATGTGATGCTTCAAGTAATGGTTGCCCGCAAAAGTTTTGTTGCAGTATTTGCACTTGAATGGTTTAGTATCAAAATGTCTCATCATATGGTATTTTAAATTTTTAAAATATCGTCCGCATATATCGCAAGGTTTACCGTTCTCCTTGTGATACGTGATGAAGTGCTCTTTTAGATCATAAGGTTTGCTAAAAGTTTTTCCGCATATTTCACACGGGAAATTTTCCTCGTGAATGGATCTCATATGACTGTAGAAGCTAGAGCGACTCTTAAGTATAGCACCACAGATATAACAAACGATTTGAGATACACTAATATTGTGGATAACTTTTTGGTGATGGCTATAATCGTTCAAACAATCAAAATCAAGGTTGCACTTCTCACATTTGATGGTGCTTTTCTTAGAATGAGTTTTCTCGTGTAAAGAGAGGTTGTGTCTGGAACTAAATTCGCTGGAACAGATCGAACAAACATAAGTGACGAGATCATTGTGAACTGAGAATAATGTCTCATCATGATAAGTTTCGTCTTCAGGTTCTTTCTTTATATAACTGGCTATATATTGTGGGTCTTCAAATCTAAAATAAAATACATATTATTAGGACAAAAAGAGATAGCAAGTCAAAGATATGGGAATGTTTTTTTATTTAATTTTGATCACCTCTTATATATTGACACATTCTGAACAATATTTAGACATTCTATTACAACATTCTGAACAACTTTCTAGCTTTTTGGTGATGTTAATGTCAATAAGGCATGAACTTTTAATTTCAAGGTATGATTTACTGGCAGCTTTAGTTGCAATACAAATTTAATAAGGATGAACAATCCAAATTGTGTCTTTTATTAATTTCTGGGCTCTCTAAGAGATTTAATATTTTAGATTTATTTTCAGTATGTAATATTTTAAAATTGTCATTTAAAGTGTGAATTTCTAACATTAAGTGATTGGCATAATGAGAATTATTTTGTTCTTTAATATAACTTATTTTGTTTCTTGGGCCTCGTGGAAATAGATCTTCCTGTTTTTTCAACACATTTATTATTTATTTAGCGTATGGCTCACATGGAATTGAATCAGGTATATACATTAATATATAGGATATAAACAGATTAAATTGTAAAACACAAAGAGTTATAAATTATAAATAAATTATAAAGCCAACATAAACTTTTGGACACGAACCGGACTTAATTAGCACGTTAACTCCTACATAGTTTACATTTAATACACAAAAAAAATGTGTTTTCTTATTTAATACACGAGAGTAGGAGAGCGCATTTAAAAGGCTGTGACAACGTATTTAGACGGTGGTTTCTCACGCGAATGCAGTTTCCGTGGGTTTATATGGGGACTCGTTAAGCTCCTGGTTATGGCTTCCACTTTTCTTAAATGGTTTGGTCTTCGCATGAGAATCATAGGAGCAACACAGCAAACTTCACAAGTGTTCATTGTTTACTTTTGCATCGGTCAATGTGTAATCAGCGATTGTTAGGAACATATTTAACTCTATATTTTGTTGTCTGCGAATAGATCTGTTATGTCAAATAAAAGAAAAGGCCCCTTTTACAAACAATATTAGAGTATAATAGTGTTAAATCATATATAGATGTATCGGATCAGAAGTCTTCTTATAGTAATCCAGTTCAAAGATCTATAAATTGCTACCGAATAGTAGCAATAGAGCTTCTTACAAGTACAATAGTAGTCAATGCGCTCATTCTTTATAACAAAGTTTTGAATAAAAATATGAATATAACCACATTTAGAGAACATAGTTACTGGATTATGTAAAGCGCAAGACCCAGAACTTCTCATCCGGCTGACTTCTCACAGATTGGAAGAATATGACAAAATCATCATATAGGAAGTTGTGTTATTTGCTATAATAATTTCTCAGAGAAGTAAGGTCCACCTCATGCATCTAAATATTCTGGATATCATAATAAAACATTTGTTTGCATACATTGTTTTTTGATATTCACAATGTAAATTTCAAACAGTCTAATTGTTTGTAAACTCTTGAATAAACACTACTTATATAATATAATATGTATTAACGTTGATATATATGCCATAAGTGAGGAGTAACATCATAATTGACCTGTGTAAACTGTGTTTATCTAAATTAGATATGCTATTAAATGGCAAGTGAAACGTCAAAAAAATATATAAATTTTTATTCGTTTTTCTGTAAAGTTTGAAACAACTCTTAAAAAAAAAGGTTCCAGTTTGGGCGTATATCTTTTTTCGATATAGGTTCAAGGGTTAAATGTTAAATAAACTCCTGATTTATAAAGTTTATTCGTTTGACTTTTGTAATAGGATGTCCCAGATTATTATTTGTTTTGAAGGCATTTTTTATATTATTTGTTTTTGATTGAAACCAATTTGATTTGGTTACTTTTCCTGTATATGTAATGATTTTGTACTCGTTATTTTTGATATTATTGGTAGGATATATTGAATTAATTAATTTTCATTTCTACAGGCCGAGTTGGCCCATGGACTTGATCGATCTGGTGACTCAACCAGATCTAGACCGCGATTGACGTCGCTTAACTTCACTTATGGACAACTGATGTTCGACACGATGCGGCTAGTCATTTGGCATAAAAGGGTCTTCCAAATTCAGCTGGTTTTTTAATTATTGAATAAAACACAGAATAAAACACAGAGAAAATGTTTTATATATATATATATATATATATATATATATATATATATATATATATATATATATATAATATTTATTAAGATACAGGGAACATATTTACTGAAATGGAAAAACTTTTAATATATTATATTATTATATATGGTAACCGACACCAATGCTTGGCTTATGCCGACGACATTGTATTGATGGCGAGATCCAAGGAAGAAGTACTAAAGGTTTTCAAGATGTTGGAAAGAAAGGCGAGAGAATACAGCTTAACAATTAACGAGAACAAGACCAAATATATGGTAATGAAAGATAACACCCAGAGAACTCTCCCCTAATTTAGTCATAGATTGCGCAGTAAATAAGAAGTATACAATAGAGAAAGTGGAACAAGATGAATATCTGTGAGTAACACTAACGAGTAAAGGGGATGCAGAAAAGGAAATAGAGAAACGACTAGCGAAAGGAAGCAAAGATGCAGGAATGTTTTCAAAAATTTTAAGGGCAAAGAATATAACAAGAGCAACAAAAGGAAGAGTGTACCAATCAATACTAAGGCCCACGGTTACCTATGCGTGCGAGACATGGACGATGACGAAGAAGGAAGAAACTAAGTTGGAAGTCTGGGAACGAAAAATATTAAGGAGAATTTTTGGAGGAGTTAAAGTTCAGAATGAATTTAGAAGAAGAACAAACAAAGAAATAGAAAAAATGTACAAAAAACCAAACATTGTTCAGGTGGTGAGAGCGCAGCGAGCTAGATGGCTGGGGCAGATAGCGAGGATGTCCAGCGGGAGATGGGTTAAAGGAATTCGGATGAGAGGCGAAGGGGGAAGAAGAAGAAGACAGCGACCGAAGAAGAAATGGCTGGATGAGGTGCTAACTGATTTGAGGAAAGTAGGAGTGAGGGATTGGAAGACTGATGCTTTGGACAGAAAAAGTTGGAAAAGAAGAACGAAAGAACTCGAAGTCAAGGGCCACTAGGCATGTAGAGCTGAATATTATTATTATTATTATATATTAATGAAATAGTTATCATGAACACACTTACATCCACATAATTTTCAGTCTAACAGTGACATATACGCATTGCTTCCAGAAAGGATTTATTTGGTAGCAAATAATTTATTATTTGTAGAAAAATAGGATATAACTGACAATTATATTGTAGAAAACTAATTATTCTATCAACACTTGAATTTCGTGTATTTTCTCTATAACTACCCCGTATAAAATACAAGTAGAAGTCACAACTTACTCTCGACGAGCGATATGACAAATGATGCAAGATAATTTATTTGAATCTGCTAAAATGCTGGTAAATGATGATCATCATCGTTAACAAGACAACGATCCCAACCACACAACTTGGATAAGTGTTAAAGAATTACTTCTCCATCATGTCTCTCATGAATTACTTCTCTACTCCCTGAATATACATTCTATGGAGCATTAATGATCATACATCGAAAAAAAAATGAAATTTTGCGAAATCTCGTTAAAATCATCTGTAGCAGTATTTGGAACAGTAGTGACATGTAAATATAAAGTCGCAGGAATGGTTGTGGACGCAAAGAAAAACAGAATCAGAAATGACGATGAGTGTAGACAGATACACTAAAGAAGAAGCGAGGGAAGAGAAAGAAAAATATGAAAAAAGACCAGAAGAACAGAGCCATATTATTAACACAAAAGAAGCGAGTTACAATGCATCTGCAGATGTTACATTAAAATCGAAAATATAGAATGTAAATTCCAGAATAAAAATAGTAGACCGCTTTATGGAGAATTGAGAAAAAAAACACTTTTAAACAACAACATGTATAAGAAATAAAGGAGAAATCTAAACATGAGAATGTTAAATATCAGAACGATGGGTTAGACCTTAAGGTAGTTCACACCTTTGTTTCCAACGCTTTTACCGAATGCTCTGTATATATATATATATATATATATATATATATATATATATATATATATATATATATATATATATATATATATATGTATATATATTGTTAGAAATCTACTACCAAGGCACCAAATGTTGTAGAATAACCCATGTTAATTTGTCTCTTTTCGAGAGAATTACCTTTATTGGGTTTTGTTGTCATTGAATCGCCGCCAGTCACCCGAAAGGAATCTCAGGAACGGCTACGTCGTACCGATCCATTTTTTGTAGAGATTATTGATTGATTGTTTTTTGGCGAGTGGGGACGTGTCGAGACATTCTATTCCGGGTGCTCTATTAAAGTGTTATTTCGAAACCGAGCCTAATTATTTTATAATTTCTATATCCAGTATTTCTAACACCAGAAGTGGGATTGAATTCCGGAACTGTCTATTTGTGGGCCTGAGTGTCAATCAGTCGCAGTATATCGATACATTTGTTTCTGTTTTTTGTAGGTTCTTATTAATTGCGTTATATTTTAGCACTACGATTACTATTAACTCTTTTTGGTACCATTAATGTGCAAGAACTAAGTAATTATGGAGTCGACTGAAAGTGTTGGAGTTTCAGCCCAAAATCTAATAAGTGAATTAGTGAAAGCGTGGCAATCTCAGCGTTCTAGTGATCAGGTTGATTTGCCGTATTTTCGCCCAGAGGTAAATGAATCTACCAAGTGGGTAAGTTGAAACTATAAAAAATGAACTTGCATGGTCAGATGTACAAATTTTGGCAAGAGTTGGTCGATTTTTGATAAATGATGCAAGGAAATTGTTCGAGCGTTGGGGTCCGGAAATTGGACCACTTTTCGGAAAGACTTTCTAGCTTAGACTCTCTTTCTAAATTAGCCATGTTAAAAATCTACATGCTCATTGGTGTGAAGCTGATTTGGTAGGTAACTAATTGTGCATGGAATTTTAGCAATCTTCTTACAATTGAAACCAATAATAAAGTCAGAATGGTCGAGCGGAATATGGAAGATTGAACTAGTGCTAAATACAACTATTCAGAAGTCAACACAAGTTACTCCCTTACAACTTCATTTGGAATTAAAAGTTCGACACCATTGATACATGCTTTACTCAAATCTATTTCACCGAATTTAACTTCAGTTCGTAACAGAGAACTTGACAGAGTTATTAAAAAATTACAGCATCGATGAAGGCCTATAACCCAAAACGGAGGGACACTATTCGATATTCGGTGGGTGATTTTGTTCTGATGCATCGAGACTCCCAGATGCGTATAAGTAAGAGTGAGTATGAGTTTTTAGGTCCATATGAAATAGTAAAAAGACTTGAAAATGATCTTTATGAAATCCAAAAGATTGGAACTAATGTTATTACAAAAGCAGTAAAAGAACAGTTAAGGGCATGTCCATCAGAATGGTCTTTAGAGTGTGATATGGAAGAGATACTGCAGTTTTTAGAAACTGACGATGAATTGATATAAGTAAGTCAGGTGAGTCATAATATAAAATTTAAGGTTGGTCTCTATTCCACTAAATGTAGAGACGGGTGAAGGCTGCGGTCTACACAAATAATTATGTTATATTTCTGTATCTGTCTTGTTAATAGCGGAGCAGGGTGAAGGCTAAGGTCTCCACAAATAATTATGTTATATTTCTGTCTCTGTCTTGTTAATAGCGGAGCAGGGTGAAGGCTGAGGTCTCCACAAATAATTATGTTATATTTGTGTCTCTGTCTTGTTAATAACGGAGCAGGGTTAAGGCTGAGGTCTCCACAAATAATTATGTTTATGTGTCTGTCTCTGTCTTGCTAATAGCAGTACAAGTTGAAGTCTGAGGACTTCACAAATGACATTTATTCTGGCTTAATGCCTTTTATTTTGTTCCTTCACAGAAAAGCGTGAGGATGTTTGAAGGGCCGAGATCGTCGCTACTGTCAATCTGGCCGTGTTAGAAATCTACTACCAATGCACCAAATGTTGTAGAATAACTCATGTTAATTTGTCTCTTTTCATGTTAATTTGTGTCTTTTCGAGATAATTACCTTTATTGGTTTTTGTTGTCATTGAGTCGCCGCCGGTTATCCGAAAGGAATCTCAGAAACGACTACGTCGTACCATCTACTTTTTGTAGATATTATTGATTGATTGCTTTTTGGCGAGTGTGGACGTGTCGATAGATTCTGTTCTGGGTGCTCGGATAACGTGCCACTCTTATTCAGTTTTTGATATTAAAATGTTATTTTGTAACCGAGCCTAATTATTTTATAATTTTTATATCCAGTATTTCTAATTCGGGTCCAATATACTTAATAATATCATCAGTCCATCATGTTTTCGGTCTTCTCCGTGGACGTTTGCGATCAAACGGTATCCAGTCCAGGACCGCCCTGATCCATCTTTGTCCCATCGCCTCGGTAGATGGCCTGCCCACTTCCATTTCAATTGCTTTATTCTTCCAATGATGTCATTCACTTTCGTTTGTTCTCTGATCCATGTGCAGGTCTTTCTATCCCGTCTATTAATGCCAAGCATACATCTTTCCATTGCCCTCTGTGCTACTCGAAGTTTTTGAACTGACTGTGATGTGAGTGTCCAGGTCTCACTTCCTTTTGCGCTAGCGGGCAGGACACACTGATCAAAGACTTTTCTTTTCAGACAAAGTGGTAGTTTGCTCTTAAACACTATGTTGAGCCTGCCAGTCACATTTAACGCGTTGTTCGAGCTCCCGGACGGTGTCCCCTTCCATTGAAACCCTTTGCCGAAGATATATATATATATATATATATATATATATATATATATATATATATATATATATATATATATATATATATATATATATATAATATATATATATATATATATATATATATATATATATATATATATATATATATATATATATATATATATATATATATATATATATATATATATCATCATCATCATCATCAGCCGGCATCGATCCACTGCAGGATGAAGGCCTCTTAATTAACCTTCTGTTAATTCCATATTAAGAATGTACCTTTAACATTATTTTAAATAGCAGAATGAAAATATTTGTAACCCCTACCTGTACTGCATTTAGCGTTATTTTTTCATACCTTCCGAGGAACACACTCGCTACGATAGGTCTCGCCCGGGGTAGCTTCGCGTGGTCGGCAGTCTGAAAGACGCCTTTCCAATTTGATCGAATTTGAAGTGAATGAAATTATTTATTTCTGACGAAGCTACAGTGCCAGCGAAACGTGTCAAACGTTAAAAATAAAGTGAATATTTTGACATTTTTTTTATTAAACTTTATACATATAGTGTATTAAAGTGAATTATCAATTAACCTATAAAAATATGAAGAAATAGCATCAAATAATTCTTTAAAATATTTGATTAGATAAGTAATCCGCGAAATATGATAGATATCATTAATAGACTTTTCTTAAATGTTCTAGTTATAAATGTATACTCTTTTTATGACGATCCAGTGTGAATTTCCGAGCGAAACATTTGTGACATATCTCGCACTCATACGCCTTTTCGTCAGTATGAGTTACTTCGTGATATTTCAGTGCCTTAAACACACTAAAACCTTTATTACAAACGTTACAGACAAATGGTTTTTCACCACTGTGACTTTGTGCATGGGCTAACATAGTTTGTTTTTGAGCAAAAGTTTTCCCGCATACATTGCACGTGTATGGTTTTTTACCACTATGGATTTCCAGGTGCGCCAACATATTTCTTCTTTGAGCAAAACCTTTTCCGCATTCGGTACAAGCATATGGTTTTTCACCAGTGTGAATTTTTTTGTGTTCAGTGAGGAAACTCGAGATTCGAAATCCCTTACCACAATCTGTACAGACGTAAGGCCGTTCACCAGTATGAATTTTAACGTGATGCTTCAAGTAATGATTGCCCGCAAAAGTTTTGTTGCAGTATTTGCACTTAAATGGTTTAGTATCAAAATGTCTCATCATATGATATTTTAAATTTTTAAAATATCTTCCGCATATGTCGCAAGGTTTACCGTTCTCCTTGTGATACGTGATGAAGTGCTCTTTTAGATCACAAGGCTTGCTAAAAGTTTTTCCGCATATTTCACACGGGAAATTTTCCCCGTGAATGGATCTCATGTGACTGTAGAAGCTGGAGCGACTGTTAAGTATAGCACCACAGATATAACAAACGATTTGAGATACACTAATATTGTGGATAACTTTTTGATGATGGCTGTAATCGTTCAAACAGTCAAAATCAAGGTTGCACTTTTCACATTTGATGGTGCTTTTCTTAGAATGAGTTTTTTCGTGTAAAGAGAAGTTGTGCCTGGAACTAAATTGGCTGGAACAGATCGAACAGACATAAGTGACGAGATCATTGTGAACTGAAAATAGTGTCTCGTCATGATAAGTTTCGTCTTCAGAATACGGAGGTTCTTTCTTTATATAACTGGCTATACACAGTGGGTCTTCGAATCTAAAATAAAATACATATTATTAGGACAAAAAAAGAAAGCGAGTTAATTTTTAATTCAAAGATATGGGAATGTTTTTGATATCATTTTTTAACTTTTTATATTTTGTTCAATACAACATTCTGAACAACTTACTGACTTTTTGCTGATGTTAATGTTAATAAGGCATCAACTTTTAATTTCAAGGTATAAAGTACAGGCAGCTCTAGTTGATTACTTAGTATAAGTATAAAATTACATTAATAGATATATGTGCAATGTAAATTTAATAAGGGTAATAAGGGTTTAATAAAAGTTAATACTTCTCACTGAAAATATCGCTCATTTCATAAAATAATTCAACAATATTAACGCGTTATTGAACTGTGTACAACTGCATTTTTATAAATGTCATACATTGCACTTCTGAAATGAGACTAAATTTAGGTAAATTCACAACGCCATCCCCGTGTTTTAATCAATAATTAAAAAAACCGCTCAATTTGAAAGTCCCGTTATAGAATTAATTATTTTAAATATTAAATTATTAATGATTAATTTTTTAAATTAATAATTAAAATAATTTAAATAATTATTTATTATTATTATTATTATTCAAGTATGGGCCCTGGTGGACCACGCGAAGTACAATTAGAGGCGTTTGTTGTTGTTAGCCTTCCTTTGAGCCCATACTAATTTCATTCTTTCGCTATGAGCTTTTTTCCTTTCGTCAGACCCAGTCTTCCTACATTTTTCTCTCTGGCCAACCTTCCAAACGTTAACCTTGTGTCTGAAACAACGTCTATCCTGAATTTCACTTTGTGTAATATTTGCTGATCTTAGGTCCTCTTTA
The DNA here is from genome assembly GCA_031761425.1 of Cosmopolites sordidus. Lineage (NCBI taxonomy): Eukaryota > Metazoa > Arthropoda > Insecta > Coleoptera > Curculionidae > Cosmopolites > Cosmopolites sordidus. The sequence continues at coordinate 517,011 of JARFXV010000597.1, forward strand.
ATTGCCGCAATCCATTTAATTATTTCTACTTTAGCTCTACTCCTATTTTCATAAAATTCGACTATTTGTCTAGTTAGCCTACTCGGATTCATCCGTTTGATGTGTCCGTAAAACTTAAGTCTTCTTTTTCTCATATCGCTATGTATATCTGTGTATTGTTTGATTTCTTGGTTTTCTCGAAGTCGGTATGTTGTGCTATTTATTTGTTTGGGGCCTAGGATTTTTCTTTCCTTCTTTTCAATGTCCTCGATGTCCCTCTTTCTATTCAAAATGAGCGTTTCTGCAGCATATAGACATTCTGGCTTAATAACCGTGTTGTAATGTCTCAGTTTTGTGTTTTTAGATAGGCATTTTTTGTTGTAAATATTTTGTGTAAGTCTCAATGCCGTTTCCATTTTTTGACATCTATCCTTATTGGCCGCTTTTTCCAACCCATTTTCCATGATTATTTCACCCAAATATTTGAATTGAAAGACTCGTCTGATGTTACCATATTTTGTTTTTAGAAATGGTGTTCTTAGTCTGTTGCAGGTCATGTATTGTGCTTTTCAAAGGATATTTGGAGTCCTACCTTTTCTGCTGTTTCTTTTAGGATTTCAATCTGTTTTTGAGCCGTTAATACATCTTGAGCTAAAATTGCTAGATCATCAGCAAATGCCAGACAATCAGTTTTGATATTGGTTCTCCCCAGTTTAATGGGCTGGTCAATATTCAGTGCCGACTTTTTTTCACGCCACTCCTGTATTACTTTTTCTAGAACACAGTTAAATAAGAGTGGCGAGAGTCCATTCCCTTGTCTCACACCAGTTTTAATTTCGAAGGGTTCTGAGATGTCACCCATGAATTTAACTTTTGACCTCGTGTTAGTTAACGTTGCTTTAATAATTGCCAGCGTTTTCAGATCTAGTCCTTGTTCTTTCAAGATTCGGAATAAAGATTCGCGGTCAATAGAATCATATGCTTTTTTGAAATCCACAAATGTACAGACGATATTTTTATTGTACAGTTTTTGATGTCTTAGAATCAACTTTAGATTCAGGATCTGTTCAGGGCATGATCTGCCCGGTCGAAAACCTGCCTGATATTCATCAATGTTCGGTTCTAACTGTCCCTGTGCTCTGTCTAGTAGATATTGAGATAGAATCTTGTAACAAACTGGGAGAAGAGATATTCCTCTATAGTTGTTTACATCCGTTCTATCTCCTTTCTTATGTAGTGGATGGATTAGAGCATCTTTCCAGTCTTCCGGAATCGGTTCGGTTTGCCAAACTTCTTGTAGAATTTTGGTTATTTCCTTGATTGTACCTGGACCAGCGGATTTCAAAAGTTCAGCAGTGATTCCATCTTCACCAGAAGCTTTGTTATTTTTAAGCCGCTTGATTTGCCTAAGTATTTCCTCTTCATTCGGTGGTAATGAATCTGGGTTTGTTTGTTTAGGGTTTAGTGTTGGTAATTTGTTTAAGGGCTCAGGACAGTTTAGTATTTGTTCAAAGTATTTCGCAAGTTCTTTGCAATTGTCTTGGTTATTTAGAGCTAGTTGTCCGTTTTCCTTTTGAAAGCATAGGCTCTGCGGTTGATAGCCTGTTAATTTAGTTTTAAATGTTTTGTAAAAGTTTTAATGTTATAATTATTAGTTGTTATAATTATTTATTTATTTATTAAAAATATTAAATTAATAGTCATATTAATTATTTTATTTATAATATTTGGGTCATATACGTTGTTCAGTGCGAACTGTTTAATGATTTATAATGCTTTGTTATAATTACACTAGTTTACAAATTTTAACTTTTTTTATATACCCCGAAAGAAATGTATATAAATATGTGAACCTACCTTCCTTAAATCTAAAAGTGTTAGCAGAAATATTCTGTTACGTCACATTTGTTTTTCCTTTACCTTACGTGGTGACTTCAGTTTAATATTTATTTATTCGATTCAAACAACAAATATCTTGTTTCAAATTGAATTAAAATGTCGAATAGAAGGAGTAACCAAAGTTCTAATCGTTTTTGCTACGTTTGTTGACAGTTTATATTTTCAAAAAAAGAAGATTCATTGTAGATTCGTTAAAAAGTCCATGTCTTGATGATTTTGAACCAAGATAAAAAGTGGGTGTTTCATGTGTTTTGTGAAAGCTGTAGAATCGTTTTACTCCAGTGGTCATCAGGAGATAACTTATACCTTCCATTTGGTGAACAACATTGCTATCATATGTAATCATGAAATTGACTGTTACTTTTGTGTTACGAAGGCAGTGGGATGTAATACAAAAAATAAGGCGAGTATTGTATAAGCCGAAAGCTGTTTGTTATTAAGCCAATTTTACATTCGAAAGATCTTCAATCTGCTGCCCCGGTAATTCGAGTCAAAATATACTGACAATGAAAGTGCAACATCACTTTCATTGTCAGTATATTTGACTGAAGTTAAATGATTTCTAGTGATTCAGACGATTTCTCTCTTCAAGGAAACACTCCGCATTTAATTAACCAAGCAGAATTAAATGATCTTATAAGAAATTTACAACTATTAAGATCTAAATCAGAGCTTCTTCGTTCTCGCCCACAACAATAGAATTTATTAACACCAGACACGAAAGTTACGTTATCCAGAAACAGGAGCAAAGTTTTCTTAGAATTTTTCAAAAGAAAAGGGGAATATTGTTATTGTACTGATTGTTATTGTTATTGTACTCGCATTTGAGTTTTTTCCCTGAAAACTTTGGAAGTATGAGTGACGAACAGGAGGATTTTCGAAGAATGACATCCAAAAAACTATAAAAAGAAGGCGAAAATTACCCATTTTTATTATTTTTTAATTATTTATACTAAGATGTTTTTCAATTTTTAAGTAAATAAATATTTCTAAAAGCAGATGTGACAAATTTTTTTTATTATTGTTTTCTGGATAACTCTTACCTAAATAAATAATTCTTAACAACTTTTAGCTGGTGTATAAAAACCGTGTATACTAGTGTTATCTATAGACCTAAGGATGTTTAAGAGCCTGCCCATAAATGGTGCCATTTTTTGTGAATAAGGATATGATTTATTATATGTAACTATATCTGTGTGTGATTGATTATGACAAATTAAAAACTCATGATTTCTGAGATTATTTTTATTTTTCAACGTAGTTACATTACAATTCAATACACTTAGAATAAAGATGCTCTAACTTTTTAGTAGCCTCAGTATAATGCGATATGTCCAACTCTACAAAACAAACAATTACCTCATCATCATTTGAAGTGAAATCTTCGCCTAGAGAGCTTTCATTCCTTCAGGTTTGGAAAAAGAAAGTTATAGGAAAACATCGGTTACGTGGAAACATTTAGAAGCATAAGTCAAAGAGTTTTGTAGCAACAGCCGTGCAGACATATTATAGTGGTGAAAACGCACTTCTCTCGACGCACATTATTTCGTTAATCAAGTTAGCATCATCAGGAGATGATTTAATCTGATTAAACGTGCGTCGAGAGCTTTAAAAAAGTGATTTGGTGTTTAGTGGTAAATCTCTTTGAGTTTATTCTTTGATGCACTTTCACGTACAGTTTCACCTCATGCACATTACTGCTTTGTCTACTGTTATACGAGGGTAGTTTGAAAAGTTTCTAGTCAAAAATATTCTGATAATATAATTGCGGATGCTTTGAAAGATATCTTTGAAAAATTTAGCCATATTAGATCCTCAGTTGTTGTTTAACAGTCATGTATGGTTATTGTTTCTGTAAAAATGGAAAAAATGTAATATCGAGCCGCCAGTCTCCCGATATATTCAATCTATGGGATTTACTCAAAAACTCGGAGTTTGGGTGTCACACAAGCAATGATTTTCGCACAGAATCATCACAGGAGATGAGAAATGGTGTCCCTACTTCAATATGAAGTAAATGAAAGAGCGGGTGGTGGTAGGAGACACGCCAAAGCCGAATGTTAAGCAATATCTCTATCCCAAGAAGACTAAAATCTGAGTTTGGTGGGACAGGGAGGCTCTCGTATACTGAGAGGAGAACAAAACGGTGGACAAGGATCCAACTGAAACGATTCGATCGACAGGGCCAACAAGGCCAAGTTATCTTGCTCCACAACAATGCACGACTTCACACAGTAAACATCACCAAGGAGATCCTGAATGATTTCTATGGAGATTCTTCGGCATTCGCCGTACTCTCCAGATCTTGCTCCAACGGATTATCACTTCTTTCGCTCTCTGGCTAATCAAATGAGAGACGTAACCTTGGCCAATGATGCGGACCTCAAAAACTGGTTTAACAATTTCTTCGAGCTCAGACCAGGCGATTTCTGGTAAAAGGGCATTAATAAATTGGTCCAGAGATAGGAGCAGGTCGTAAACAATGACGGAGGATACATAACTGATTAATTTGTTATTATAATTGGTGCTTTTTTTCAATAAAACTTTAAACTTTAACTTAAAAATGGCGGGAACTTATGAAATAACCTAATAATTCTCAAAATACACAGACTTTCACATAATTAGACATAAATAGAAACTATAGACTACTACATACTACATACTAGATTACATATTACTTGCTGGGCAGGTGACGACTAGAAATCCAATCAGGATTCTTGTATCAGATGGCGGTCAAGTAAAGGGGGTCCCAATAGGTACTTTGGGATTTAAATTTAACGGGGCTTTTCAACGACTTAAAGTAAAAATTTAATTATGGATCGTTTTACGACGGCAGAACGTGTCACTCGACCGACGACACTCATTTTCACCTCACAGGTTATATGAATAAGCAAAGTTGTAGAATTTGGGGAAGTAAAAAATTATCGAGCAGAAGAACGTTTTGATCCTCTTTAAGTACCACTGTGATATGTATTGTGGGCTGGAGGAGTTATAGAACCATTTTTTCATAAAAATTAAACGTTACAGTGAAACGGTAAATCTTAATGGCGAACGCTACTGCAATATGTTCATAAACTTTATAGGGGAGAGTAATTGCGTACAGTCGATAATACAGGGTCCGACAGAAAGGTATGGTGTGTTTGAAAAAATTGACACACTCTTATTTTTAAACGAATATCAAAATGTATTGCTTTTATACATTAGTGGTATATTGCTGTAAGTATACATAACACAGTCAGGTGCGAAAAATCACATTAGTTAGAGGGCGTCCATTTTTGTCGAGGCATTCTTGTAGATGGATAGCAAAATCGTCCATACTCCTTTCGAGAATACCACGAGGAACCCTTTCAATTTCGCGCGTTATCGTTTCGGAAAGAGCTTCAAGAGTTCGCGGTTTGTCTATGTAAGCTTTGGATTTTAAGTAGCTCCATAAAAAGTAGTCACAAGCTGAAAAGTCTGGTGACCGAAGTGGCCATTCCACATTCCCACACAACGAAATAAGGCGCCCAGGAAAACGTTCCCTTAAAAAGGCCATTGTTGGAAAGTATTAGAAAAAACCTTAGTTCGAACGATCTGTATTAACAGACACTGTTCGTCCGCTTTCACCAAAAAAAAAAAACCGGTTGCAGAGGTTGATCATGTAATTCTCGGGAGTTTTCGGTTGTCCTGTATCGAAAGTTCTGTTTGTTTACCATCTCCGATAAATCAAAATGGGCCTCGTCACTCATAAACAAAACGATGTTGTCATCCAGGAATTCCAACACCCTTTCTGCGAACCTACGCCGTCTTATAAAGTTATTTTGTTGCAATTTTTGGACAACCATAATTTTATACGGATGGAAATGAAGGTCCAAGTGTAAGATTTTGCGAACTGACCTGTCTGATATTGGAGAGCGCGAGCGTGACGTACCGCTGAACGGCGAGAGCTGGTTTCCGCCGCTTGTCGCTCCCTTTCAATGTTTTCCGAGGTTCGTACTGTTCGATCTCCTCCCCGTTCAGTCCCAGGTCTCCACGATCCGGTTATTTGAAATTTGTTCACCCGCCTCATAATGGTATCGCGTTTTGGAACGCGACCATGCTGATCAACGTTAAAATGATTTTGAAATCGTCGCTGTGTGAGTGCAATAGAACGACCAGTTTCTATAAAAGCGTTGTAAATAAACACTTACGCGATGTGTCACACACACGCGATGTGTCACAGATCCGGAACTAGACCTCGAACGAACGAGATGGCATCCCGGAACGAGTAGATATCCACCATCCTGAAAACATTCGCTCGACACTGTCGTGCGTAACAGTCATTTCAAAAACACCATAATACCCTGCCGGACCCTGTAGCGCGCCCCAACCTAACTACAAATCTGTCTATAGTAAACCATGGCTGTTTGCGATCCTAATCATACTCAATGCTACCGACAAATCTACCCGCACGCGGCAGTAGCCGACAAGATGGGATTGAAGCCTCTCCGGCCACTACAACTTTCGTGCGTATATCTTATAATTTTTGTATAACTAACGGATCCAGGTATGTTCCACATTTTTATGATTATGATAAACAATATTGTAGTAATGAGCTTTGAACCATAAATGTGTGCCAGATATGGTAGAAATTATTTTTTATGGTTAACATCTTTTTCGTAGATATAGACGTGGTATCAAAACAAAATGGAGTAGTCTGACAATTGCGCAAAATTGTCAACTATGTATTTTAATTTTGTTTGTTGTCTTAAGGATGACTGAATATGCAACGAAAAGAAAAAATTAAACTTGGGATTCATGTAGTTATTTTGGCTAAAACATTTTTTTGAATTATACAAGAGCTACGCAAACGGGCTTATGAATCTGCTGTTGCAAAGAACATTAAAAACAATTTTTCAGCAGAAAAAAGGCATGGCACCTAAATGCTGGGTATATACGTTCTTAAAAAGAAATCTTGGGAACTCTTTGCGAGTTCCGGAGCCAACGAGCATGATCAGAGTGTCGGGTTCTAATAAAATTGAAATTAATTTGTTTTTTCCCCAATTTAGAGGAAATGATGGAGAAGAATGTTTATCCACCCAAAAGAATATTTAATGTTGAAGTAACAGTAATTTCAACTGTACAAAGGCCTGGAAAAAATTATACACTTAAAGGGTTTAAACAAGTTGGTAAAATTATGAGCGGAGAGCGTGGGCAAAATGTCACAATTGTATGTACAATGAATGCATCAGGCTGTTCATTTGTCCCACCTATGTTTATATATCTACGCCAAAGGATCAAGATAAGCTTAATGATTGGAGAGCCAATTGGAGATGAATATGAATGCTTAAAATCAGGGTCGGTTAACGAAGAACATCTTTTTGAAAAATAGCTTTGTCATTTAGCCAAACATATTACTGCAACTACTCAAAACCCCACCCCCTTAATTCTTGGCAGTCATGCCAGTCACTTGTCACTGAAAGCTTATCAATATTGCCGCAAAAATGGGATCCACATGGGATATCATTACCTCCGCATACTTCTCATAGGATGCAGCCACTGGACCTCACTTTTTATGCTTCACTGTTATCACACAAAGTGTGATTTATATATGAAAAACCATCCATATCAAAAATCTCTCATGATGTTTTGGCTTCCATTTTCAATAAAGTATATTTGAGAGTAGTTTCGATGAACATAACAGTAAAATGATTTGAAGTAACTGGCATTTATTCCATAAATCATAACTTATTCGGTGACGATGACTTATATATAATATATCAATTCATATAGATTTAATATATCGATATCAAACTTCGAGGAATAATGACATATCAACCACAGCATTTACTACAGTACGTGTTACGAATGAAACCGAAGTTATTGCTAGTTCTTCACGTTAGAAGAAAAGGAGAGGAATAGAAGTAAAAGATAATAAATACAACAATAATAAAAAAAGGGAAAGCCTTAGCAAATAGAACAACTATCAAGAGAAGAGTGTTCATTTGCAGCAGCGATGACGAAGTTCTTCCAGCACAATTATGCAATGGCGACGATTATGAGGGCACGGACACAGACAACGAAATTGATGATGATGCAATAACCTTTGCGGTTATATGTGGCGAATTCAGCCGGGACAAGGGAGTATGGTTTCGTTGTTGCAGTTGTTCCAGCTGGATCCATAAAGAATGCAGTGGTAAAGACGATTATGATGGCGCGGACACAGACAACGAAATTGATGATGATGCAATAACTTTTGCGGTTATATGTGGAGAATTCAGCCGGGACAAGGGAGTATGGTTTCGTTGTTGCAGTTGTTCCAGCTGGATCCATAAAGAATGAAGTGGTAAAGACGATTATGATGGCGCGGACACAGACAACGAAATTGATGATGATGCAATAACTTTTGCGGTTATATGTGGAGAATTCAGCCGGGACAACGGAGTATGGTTTCGTTGTTGCAGTTGTTCCAGCTGGATCCATAAAGAATGCAGTGGTAAAATCATTGCTGAAAATTTTATTCGTGACTATTGTAAAAAGTAATAATAATAATAATATTCTACATTTTCACATGGCTCCTGCAAGAATTAAAGATTATATTAGAAGTTGGTTGCCAGATAATCTGTCTTATTAATTATCATGTTTGAATCGCTCTGTTTCGTACCAGTAGAATATTATGGCTATAATCCCTTAAGAACAGGGTATTATACAACCCTTCCCTGTAGCCTCAAGCCTCAATTCTTTCAACAAGATGGCGGTAGGTATCATACGTCGAGGGAAACTTTGGATTTGTGACGGACACGTAACCGAACGTAATCTAGAAATGGTAATATTCAGTGGCCTGCAAGATTATGAGATCTAACCCCCTCGACTTTTTCCTATAGAATTCAATTCTAACAATCCGCAGACGATTAATGACTTGTACAAATTTCACAACTTGACTGAGATGGATAAACTAAAACCTCTACCCTACTCGACCGACCTCCGACTACAATTTATTTAGATCGGTCCCAAACAGCTTAGACGGAAAAAAAATACTTCTTTGGAAGTCCATATTGACCGACAATCTTTGGATTACCATATTGATTAAATGAACTCTTTAGTAAATACAATTTTTTTCAAAAAAATGAAACGAACTTTTGCATAAGCCCAATACTAATTTATTTAAAGCAACACAGAACATGAACGGATTGAGAGCCGTTTAAAAACAAATAACCAGGTATCAGAATGTAACACAGAATTTGTTGATTGATAATATTTGTGGTGGAATTAACAACTAACTTAAAAAATATGGGGAAATAGCATGAAATAATTCTTTAAAATACTTGATTAGATAAGTAATATGAAAGAAAATACTGTCACGAAAAGACTTTTCTTAAGCGTTCAAGATTGCTGCTTTAGATGTATATGCTTTTTATGATGATTCAGTGTGAATTTCCGAGTGAAAAATTTATGACATATCTCGCATTTATATGGTTTTTCACCAGTATGAGATTCTTCGTGATGCTTTAGTACACTAAGCACACTAAAACCTTTACTACAAATATTACAAATAAATGGTTTTTCACCGCTGTGACGTTTCACGTGCGCTACCATATTTGCTTTGTTAGCAAAGGCTTTACCGCATTCATTGCACGTGTATGGTTTTCTCCCAGTGTGGATTTTCAGGTGCGCCAACATAATTCGTCTTTGGGCAAAAGCTTTTCCGCATTCATTACAAGCATATGGTTTTTCACCAGTATGCATTCTTTTGTGTTCCGTGAGGATACTCGCGTTTCGAAATCCCTTACCACAATCTGTACAAACGTGAGGCCATTCACCCTTGTGAATTTTAATGTGATGCTTCAAGTACTGATTGTCCGTAAACGTCTTGAAGCAGTATTTGCACTGAAATGGTTTAATACCAATATGTCTCTCCATATGAGCTTTTAAATTTTTTAAATTCCGTCCACAAATATCGCAAGGTTCAGCGTTCTCATTGTGAGATGTCACAAAGTGCTCCTTAAGATCACATGACTTGTTAAAAGTTTTTCCGCACATTTCGCATGGGAAATTTTCACCGTGAATAGATTTCATGTGATTGTAGAAACTGGTGCGATTTCTAAGTATGACTCCGCAGATATAACAAACGATTTGAGACGTTTTAATATTGTGAATATCTTTTTGATGATGGCTATAATCTTTCAAACAGAGGAAATCGAGGTTGCACTCTTCACATTTGATGGTAATTTTCTTGGAATGTGTTTGTTCATGAAAAAAAAGGTTTTGCTTGGAATTAAACTCAGTGGAACATATCGAACAGGCATAAGTAATGAGATCATTGCAAACTGAGAAAAGTGTCTCGTCGTGATAAGTCTCGTCTTCAGTATATGGAGATTCTTTCTTCAAATAAATAGGTTCAAACAATGGATCTTCGAATCTAAAATAAAAAAACATATTATTGTTTGGACAAAACGAAAACGAGTTACTTATAGAGTCAAGAATGTGGGAATGGTTTTTATTTAATTTTTAACAACCGCGATAATATTTTCAATTCAACATTGTAAACTAAACTATCTAGCGTTTTACTAATATTAGTATCAATAAGGAATTAATTTTGCATTTCAACATATGAGGTAAAGGTGGCATTAGTTGAACATTTAGTATAACTATTATAAAGTGATGATTAAATCAAACAAAATGTTTGGTCTGTTTGCTTTACAAATCGTAATCCTCAGCTAGTCCATGAGTCTCCCACCCATTGTTTGAAGTATTACTTCGTCTTTTAACACTTCATATTTCATCTATATTTCATCTAGTGTTTTAAGACGAAGGAACTGAGCAGGATCGCGTTTATTCAATTCAGGCATGTAATTGTAGGATATGCAGATATCAGTTAAACAGTAAGATCTTGTGATTTAACAGTGTGCGACTTATTTTTGTTTTCGTCGTCGTAATATCGGCAACCCAGTAAACCACCCGACACTTAGCGGTTTAAGGGATATCCGATTATATAAAATAAAATAGTTCTCATGGAAAATATATTGTCAATAATAAAGTAGTTTTTAAAAACAAAAACGTTAAGGACTTTACGTTTAACGTTAAGGAGGAAAACTTTTAAGGACACTTCTTCAGATTGTGATGTTTAAGAAATATTCTCTAAGCGAGCTATCAGTAGTCCCTTATAAAACGGCATTTCCAGTTTGAGAATCGGAAGTTTTCCTCAATCAGTTTCTAAATCAGGGACATGACCGTATAACTTGAAGTGTGATAAAAAAAATAAGATTAATATCTGTAATATTTGATAATTTTTATTCGAATATCTGTATCTTCTCCTTAGTGCATGTAAAATAAAAAGATTTATATAAATTATTCAGAAGGGGCGCTGGTGGTAAGTGAGGTTTGCGATCGATTTTTTGGTCCATTTTTTTACCTCCTCTCCTCTTATTTGTAAAGGGAATAAACTGACTGAAATAGACTGAGTACAAGCTATAAAATTATTTTGATGAATGAGAGAAATATGGGTTGGGAAATATGGGAAAATGGGTTGATGAATGAGAGAAATAAACAGAAATAAAAGTAATAAAAAACATTTTTTAATAAAAAAGTTATATACAAAAAAAAACAACGAATTTAAACAGAAATATATATATTACATATATATATATATATATATATATATATATATATATATATATATATATATATATATATATATATATATATATATATATATATATATATATATATATGTAATATATATATTTTATTACATATATTTTCGTGTCCGTTTAGTATTATTATTATTTCTTTATTTATTGGGATTTTCGGTCAGTGTAAATAAGTTTTAATTATTTTATTGTTTTATTTACGTTTCGATTCTACAACGAACCATCATCAGAATACTTCTAAAATAAAAATCACTTTTATATAAAAAAAAATACAAACTTACATTTAAAAATCAATATCAAGTAAACAATTAATTTTTTGAATTTTTTAAGTAATATGAGTCAATTTTTTATAAAATTTTTGACTTTTGACATATTTAACAATTATTCCACCTATTTTGTTTTTTATTATAACCTAATTGTTTTGAATTTTTTATGTGGAATGATATTAGATGCAAAAATTTAAAAAAATATGAAAATTTATTATTTAATAATGTTATTATATATACAACTTAAATCATCTGTATCATTTCTGAAATTAATGGTACTATTTGTTTTTTTATATAAATCATTTCTTTATATTTCTTTTTTTATATTGTTTTTCAAAATCAAAGATTTTTATGTTGTTAAAATTAAAGTTATGTTCATTGTCTATAGCATGCTTTGAAAGTGCAGTGATGTTTGCTTCTAAGTTTCTAATGCTTTTTTTGTGTTCATTAATTCTGTTTTTGCATCTAATATCATTCCACATAAAAAATTCAAAACAATTAGGTTATAATAAAAAACAAAATAGGTGGAATAATTGTTAAATATGTCAAAAGTCAAATATGTCATTTAAAAATTTTATAAAAAATTGACTCATATTACTTAAAAAATTCAAAAAATTAATTGTTTAACAAAGAGGTTAACAATTGTTTTTATTTATATAATCTTTATTGATACATTTGTATAAAGAAAAATTAAATAAATAAATAAAATAATCCAGATTTAACTTGCAGTACACTTGCAAGGTTGAATTAATGATGCTGGTAAAGACGGCTTAGTCATTTGTCGTGAAAGTAAGTCATCATTCAGCTTGTCATAGCCAAATACGCAATAATCAATTGGCTGCAATTGTGTTTGATAAGAATTTTTCCAAAGAAATGTTTGTAGTGTAGCCCTTAATAGATGCAAGTGTAAAGCATCTGACGTGCATATCACTTTCATCAAATTAAAGCCGAAACCTATGTTTTGAGAAATCAGTTTATATCTGAGTTCAACAGGAGTTCATTTTTTTTTTAAAGAAATATGTGCAAACTATTTCTAATTGTTTCAGTTATTCATCATTTAGGTCAAGGTTTTCCAAATGCTTTGTTAAGTATTTCTTTAGATTTGATTTGAAGGTCAACCTGCTGGATTCGTAGAATTTCTCGGCAATCTTAAATAACCATGGTAATATTGTTTGTGATACCTCACTTCTATAGCAAATAAATCTTCACGCCGTTGACAAATACTATGCTGGTTAAAAACATGGTCTTCATTACTGCGTGCAGTATTTAAAATTTGTTCCGCTGTTGAAATTTCAGAGCACAAATACAGCTGCTTATCTAAACTTTTCACAAATTAAGCATTTTAACGGTTTATTCAATGCTGCAGGTACCCTGCATGACTAACGAGAACGTCGAGAATCTAATACACTTGCTTCGGAAGTTGAAGCAGACTCTTTTTCTTTTTTATTCAACGTAATCTCTCGACGCCTCATCTTCTCTTCACTTATGTAGATAGCTAAAAAGCCTTGGTGCCATGCAAATTCCTGTCTCGTGGAGTCTGGATTTTATACAGTTTTGAAAACTTTTCACTAATATCGTTTTTTCTTCTACTTCGGTTCTTTCACTAAATCACTTGTTTTATTACAAAACAAACACCACTGTTCGTTTGGCCTTTTTCTTTTCAAATTAAGCACTTCTAGCGACATTTCTAACGTTTTTCAGTAAAACATGCTTTAAATATTATAGACACTCAAAAATATCGAAAATCAAATTATTTTATGTACGTATACAACAAACACCATTTTATAACGCAACGTTTTTGCGTCGATAGACGTAGAAACACACTAAACAGCTGAACACGTTATGTTTACCACAGGCGAGGAGAGGCGATGGGAAGGGAGTGGAAGGTGGTCCCTTCCACTGTGGTCACTTCCACCCCACCAGCTGTGTGTGGTCCCTTCCACACACAGCTGGTGGCAAGATGTGTTTTCTCATTGTTTGGGGTCTCAGAATCTGAGCGTAGTTGCCGGTCCTCACCTTTTGCATACTCAGCTATCTCCAGCGCCTGAACTAATTGGGTTGATTCAACAGTTCGTTCCGTTTTTGGTGCTAGATCTACTTCACACGCGCATAAGTTTTGATGTTGAAAATTAATGTGCTATTTGGTTGCCTTTTTAACATTTTGTTAAGCATCAAAAATAGCAGGGAATAAGGAGCACAAATAAGTGGTAGTCCGAAGGGGCTAAGTCCGGTGAATACAGCTGGTGGGTAGGACGTCCTATTTAATGTTTTCCAAATAGTTTTTTCATCATTTTGCAACATGGGGTCGAACATTGTCGTGTTGAAAAATGACTATGTCGTGCGTTTAGGCATATTCTAGTCGGTTTTTCTTTCAATTCTCGGTTCAATTTTATTAATTGTTGTAGGTATCGATCGCCGGTAATCATTTCACCAGGTTTCAGCAGTTCGTAATATATAGCTCCCCTACTATCCCACCAAATACACAACAAAGCCTTCTTTCCATGTATATTGCGCGCGAATTTTTTCTTCGTTTTATTCCTACATAAAACCTTAACAGGGTTTTTTCTCAAAAAACGGTATTTTTTGTGTCGGTGGACGCGGTTTTTCAAAAACTAATGTACCGATCTTGTTGAAATTCTGAACACAACTTATTTTACAAGGCAATATATGGTCTAGATTTTGCCGTGATAAAATCGTGCTCTTTTGCATACAACTCTGCCAAAAATCCAAATTTTAAAGTTTTTGGATGAACATTTTATAAAATATTCCTCAAATATTGTTCTTTTATATGCTTAAAGTTTGAATAAAATAATTATTTTATTATATTAAAAAAAAAAATAGAATAGAAAATATGTTTTTTTTGCCCTTCGAAACCCATATAACCATTTACATATTCTGAATATGATTTTTTTTTAATTACTTGTCATTTAACTTAATCAGTTTTTATGAAGCACCTTGTTTTTTACACGCTCCGCGTTTAACATTAGTTTTTGCTAGCTTAAGTTAAGCGATGTCGATCATGATCGATATCTGGATGGGTAATCCTAATATAGACAACTCAATAAACTTTCCGACACTGTATCGGATATCCGATGAAATATGAAGCTAAAGAATTGATCCAAGTGATTTTTCAAGTCTTCTAAGAATTAAATTTCGTTTAAGCTGTTTTGCAGCGATATAAATAAATGATAGTCGGAGATCGGGAATGTACGGTGGATGGTCTAGAACATCTCAGTCAAGTTGTAAAAGTTTGATAAATACAGTGGCTTAGAAAAATATATAAAAATATTAGGGTATAGTTTAACGTTTGTTGCTTTTAAAAACTACCTTATTTTTAACAATACTTTTTTTCATAAGAACTATTTTATTTTATTTTATTTAATCGTATATCCGATATAGTGCCGGGAACTTTATTGGGTTGTCTATATTAGGATTACCCATCCAGATATCGATCATGACCGACATCGCTTAACTTAAGCTAGCAAAAACTAATGTTAAACGCGGTGCAGCTAAAACATGGTGCTTCATAAAAACTGATTAAGTTAAATGACAAGTAATTAAAAAAAAATCATATTTAGAATATGTAAATGGTTATATGGGTTTCGAAGGGCAAAAAAAACATATTTTCTATTCTATTTTTTTTTTAATATAATAAAATAATTATTTTATTCAAACTTTAAGCATATAAAAGAACAATATTTGAGGAATATTTTATAAAAAGTTCATCCAAAAATTTAGCCGCTGAGAACTGGTTTTCGGAGATCCCTTAGAAAAAAGTATCCTCGCGGTAGTCAAGAAAAATCATGATAACTTTATCAGAAATTAAAAAAAAACATATTTTCTGTTAGTAGGCTCGTGAGTGAACGAACGATTTAAACAAAAATTGAAATTTGAATTTTTGGCAGAGTTGTATGCAAAAGAGCACGATTTTATCACGGCAAAATCTAGACCATATATTGCCTTGTAAAATAAATTGTGTGTAAAATTTTAACAAGATCGGTACATTAGTTTTTGAAAAACCGCGTCCACCGACTTCAAAAATACAGTTTTATTTTATTATTTTATTTTATTATTATTTCGTCTATTAGCAATCAGAATTACAATATTCTATAAGCTAATGTGATTGCTTGAGGGCTAGACTTCCCTATATTGGCGTGATGAGCTGACTCCCCCAACGACGAGTCCCCATTATCCTTCTATCAGGTCTGTTGGCCAGTTTCTTTTTAGTCTTCTATTATTTGTTGGATTCAAAACAGGCTGTAGTAGGGTGTTAGGATGGCTTTCCAGTTTGTGGTGATATTTTATGCTGCTGCTCTTGATCACGTCCTTAACATAGGGTATCTGGAGATCTTCGTGAAGAGTGTGGTTTGATATGTACCAAGGTGCGTCGGCAATCATTCGTAATATTTTGGACTGACATCTTTGGATAATGGCTAAATTTGATTTACTGGTACATCCCCAAAGTTCTATCCCATAAGTCCAAATTGGCTTAATGATAGCCTTGTATAATAGAATTTTGTTATCTAAAGATAAATTAGACTTTCTTCCGATAAGCCAGCTCAATTCTTTTACTTTTAGGTCAATTTGTTTTCTTTTTTTGACTATATGGGTTTTCCACGTAAGTTTACTGTCCAAGTGTATACCTAAATATTTTGTATTCGTGAATGTTGGGATTTCTACGTTATTAAAATGTAAGCTAGGACACTGCCCTTTCCTGAGGGTAAAGTTGACTTGCGCTGATTTTGTCTCATTTATTTTAATTTTCCACTTTCGAGTCCAGGTTTGAATTAGGTTCAGGTGGGTTTGTAGTTTGTTTGAGGCTTCGACTGGGTTTATATTTGATGAAAGTATGACTGTGTCATCAGCAAATGTACCAATTGTGGTGTATTTTGTTATTGGGAGATCAGCCGTATAGAGTACATAGAGCAAGGGGCCGATAACGCTGCCTTGAATTTCCTTTCAATGAGATAGGATTTTAAGAGATGGTAATATGTTATAGGAAGAGATTTTTTGATTTTGAATAGTAGACCATCATGCCAAACCTTGTCGAAAGCCTTACTGACATCTAGAAACACTGATGTACAGTATTGTTTGTTTTCTATTGCTCTATTTATTTCATGGGTTATGCGATGAGTCTGTTGCGTAGTTGAATGGTTTTGTCTAAAGCCAAACTGGTGTGCAGGAATCCAGTTTTCTGTATCGGGGTCAGTATTTATTCTGTTGAGTATAAGTCTTTCAAAAAGTTTTGACATAACGGTCA
Organism: Cosmopolites sordidus; assembly: GCA_031761425.1. Classification (NCBI taxonomy): domain Eukaryota; kingdom Metazoa; phylum Arthropoda; class Insecta; order Coleoptera; family Curculionidae; genus Cosmopolites; species Cosmopolites sordidus. Next base: position 534,023 of record JARFXV010000597.1, read on the forward strand.
GTAGACTTATAGGTCGGTATGATGAAGCTTCTGTCAGATCTTTTCCGACTTTGAGTATTGGGATTATTAGAGCAATTTTCAGTTGTTTAGGCCAGTAATTGCATTTCAACATAGCATTGAGTATGTAAGTGATTAATACTATCCCTTTTCTTGGAAGTTCCTTTAACATTTTAGGGGTAATTTTATCGATACCTGGAGCTTTTTTTGTATTCAGTAAACTAATTTCTCTTTTGACTTCTTTTGGAGTAGCAACCTGAATGGATGGTATGTCCGTCATGATGGCAGCCAATTCTCTTTCTATTTCCTCATCTAGTTCCTCGTCGTTTGGAGTAAATACTTCAGCAAAATATTTAGCAAGCACGGTCGCTTTTTCTTCGTCGCTTCTGGCCCAGTTACAATTTGGCATTTCTTCGTTGCGAATTGGTGTAGCTTGTATTTTAGGTTTTCTCTTATGTTTGATTGGTTTCCAAATTGTATTGTCAAATCTGTTGAGCTTTGTAACATATTCTTGAAATGATCTTTCTCGAGCTTCTTTTAGTTTTAATTTCAAATTATTAATCGCTTTATTTAAGATAGTTTTATCTGACGGAGCCTGGCTTCGATGCCACTTGGCTCTCGCTTTCCGTTTTATAGCTATAAGTTTTTTTATCTGTAACGGTATATTATATCCTTGATTTGGCATGTCAGATTGAGGTGTTGCATGTTGTGCTGCCTCTATTAGGATACTGGTTAGCCTTGTTACTGCCGAATCGATTTCGTTCGGATTTTTAAGGGATACTTTTAGGTCTATTTTCTCATCGATTTTATTTTGGTATTTAGACCAATTTGTGTTTTTGTTGTGTAATCCAGGAATTGTGTATTTATTAATAACAAAATTACTAAGTGTTGCGATTATTGGTGAGTGATCTGATGATAAGTCATAACTTGATACAACGTCCATGTATTCTGAGGAAATTCCATTGGTGATAAAGAAGTCTAATAGGTCTGGTATTTTGTTATGATCAGATGGCCAATACGTAGGAGTGCCTGTTGACAGGAACGAGTAATTCTGTTCATGTATCAGATTTGATAGTTCTCTGCCTTTAGTAGTCGTCAGCCGTGATCCCCACAGAGTATGTTTGCTATTGTAGTCTCCACCTGCAATGAATTTCGGCCCTAATGTTTCAAAGAAATTCCCAAAATTCTCTTTTTTTTATTTGGTGGGCAATAGACTGCAGCAATAGTTAATTCATATGGCATCAGTTTAACTTTGACTGCTGTGGCTTGCAGAAAAGTCTCTTTATATTTAGGCATTTCATGGTGTTTAATAGTGTTTTTGATAATTACTGCTGTTCCAGCATGTGCAGTGTTATCTGGGTGATTAGTAATATAAGTTATATAGCGTGGAATATGAAAATATGTTTTATCTGTGAAATGCGTTTCACTTACCAGCATTATATCTATTGAATTTTGATGGAGAAATAATTCGACTTCATGTTTTCGTTGTGGAAGGCCATTAGCATTCCAATGGGCAATTCTTAAGAATTTAGTGAATTTTACTTATCAACGTTGTGAGCATGTTAAGTACCATGCTATTTTGTTGAACGAGTTGCTGAAACATCGCCTTGAATTCCTCTAAGAATGTGCTGATTATATTTGAGTTGTCTTCGTTGTTAGTTTGATTGATGTTTCTATTGCCTGTTACATTTGCATAGCTGATATTTTGTCGAATGTGAGCTGTTGATTGGGTTGTATTATGTTGGATGTTGAGTCTGTTATTTGCATTATTTGGTTTTTCTGTAATTCTATGGTAGAATTCACATCCTCTGTAGCTTGCTGTATGTGGGCCTCCACAATGAGCACACTTTGCGGGTACGTTCTTACTTTTCTTGCAGCTGGATGTACTGTGTGGTCCACCACATTTTACACATACATACGGTCGATTGCAGTATGTTTTTGTGTGTCCGTAGTTTTGGCATCGCATACATTGAGCTATACCTCTGGTTTTTCTTGGTGGTTCTACTTGTATTATTTTATTCTAAAAAGTATTTATTTTATAAATATCCTTGTTATTGTCTGCTGGCTCCAAGTCAACAAAGAATAGGTTTAATGGTTTTTTTGTTATTCGTTTTCTTCCGTTTAATATGTTCCTTACTCTATGTCCCTTCTGAGATAGTTCTTCTTTGATTTCGTTCAAATCAGTTGTATGATGTAGGTGTTTAATTACTACTCTGTATGCTCGCTCATCCTTGAGTTGATATGTATGGTGTATGATTTTGTTTTCCCTCAGAAAATGTATTAGTTTTCTATAGGTGTCTGAAACGTAGCTACTAATTTTTATTGTATTATCTGCTAGCGTTTTTGTACGGTATTGTTCATCTTCAACTATTTCCCTCAACTTGTTTCTCATTTCATGATAGTTAGTTACCCCGTAAATAAATATTGGTGGTGGTTTTGGAATTATATTTTCTGGCTGCTTCTCATTGTTACTTACTTCGTTATCTACAGGTAAGCTATTGAATCTGTTATTTAGTGGGACACTTTGTTGATTGTTTGGGTTTATTTTCTTTCTTTTGGTATGTTTCACGTTTCACGGATGCTCAATATTTTCTTGATCATCTAGCTCATCATCGCTAGTTGATGACATTCTGTAATAGTACTTATTATTATGTGTTGACTGGCTCTGCGATCTAGTTGCAGGAGTTGTATATTGTGTTGGTACACCCTGTATGTTATTGCTGGTTGGTACACCCTGTCTAACATTGTTGGTTGGTAGGTTCTGTGTAGTTTCAGTGACTGGTTGACCATCCTTTTTATACCCTAATAGGTTCCCCGAAGGGAACATATTTATATTTTATTTCTCACTTATCTCTCGATATTTTATCAGTTTATTATCAATAGAAAATTATTGTTATTTCTCGATAAATAGGCAAATCACTTGGTGAGGAATTCGCCCGGAATTCCTGGTATGCGTCGATTCCGGCACCGGCAAAACACGTCCGAGTACCGCGAGGCCTCGATGAACACTAAAAATACAGTTTTGAGAAAAATGCGGTTAAGGTTTTATGTAGGAATAAAACGAAGAAAAAATTCGCGCGCAATATACACGGAAAGAAGGCTTTATTGTGTATTTGGTGGGATAGTAGGAGATCTGTATATTACGAACTGCTGAAACCTGGTGAAATGATTACCGGCGATCGAAACCTACAACAATTAATAAAATCGAACCGAGAATTGAAGGAAAAACCGACTAGAATACGCCTAAACACACGACAAAGTCATTTTTCAACACGACAATGCTCGACCCCATGTTGCAAAATGATGAAAAAACTATTTGGAAAACGCTAAATAGGACGTCCTACCCACCCGCCGTATTCACCGGACTTAGCTCCTTCGGACTACCACTTATTTGTGCTCCTTATTCCCTGCTATTTTTAATGCTTAACAAAATGTTAAAAAGGCAACCAAATAGCACATTAATTTTCAACATCAAAACTTGTGCGCGTGTGAAGTAGATTTAGCACCAAAAACGGAACGAACTTTTGAATCAACCCAATTAGTTCAGGCGCTGGAGGTAGCTGAGTATGTAATTAGCTGAATTATATAGAATCCCATATCTTTTTTCGTTGTCCGCTTCACGTGAAGTGTTCCAATAGTTAATGATGAATTATGAGAAAAATTTACCATTGTGGATAATAAAGAACGAGGAGTATGTTTTTGAACCACTTCGTCATAAATAATAATGTGAAGAATCCTACTACGTTTCATGCATCAGATGGGCGCCAAGTAAAAACAGAAGAGACAGGTAGATCAAACTAGATTATAGGTAGAACTAACTGAGGTAATCGACTAAAAGTGACTTGAATTAGCTAACAGAAAGGGCATTGCGTTTTACCTAGATAATGCTAGACGTGTCTTTGGCCACCCGATTAACAACTTGAGTGAAATGTTTTAGTCTAACCCCGGTACTCTTCCAATCTCCTATTATCGTATATTTAAATCCCATCAAAATAGCTTAGATGGAAAATATTTTACTGCTTTGCCTGAAGACTTGAACAATCACTTGCATTAGTTCTTTAGTCAAAAATTATGGAGAAAGGTTATCGAACAGAACGGCCATACTACTGCCAATATACAACCAACGAGTTTAGTTGATCCAGTTTTTAAAAAAGACGACCGGGATAAAATTGAAAATTATTGTTAAATAAACCTACTTTCTTCCTTCTCTAAGATTTTTGAAAATGTTATGTGTAATCGCATCGTAAATTACATAATTAGAACAGAGCAACTTAATAGTATCCAGCATGATCGAGCATGAGCATGAGCATCCAGCATGAGCTCGATGATCGAAAACAAAAAGTCAGAATTCAAAATTCGGACGATTTTACTATGTGTAATGAGCTCATCATTCATCTGGGATTACCCCAGGGAAGCGTACTAGGGCCAATGTTATTAATTTTCTATGTAAATGACATAGTTCATGTAAATGACAACATAAACTGGAGTAAAATAATAACGTAAGCTGCTGATACAAATATGTTGGTGAAAAGTGAAGATGTGCAGCTAATGAGTAGTACTGCTGATGAATTAAATAGTATTGATAAAGGGTTTGCAAAAAACAAATTAATACTGAATAAAGATAAATCAAATGTAATACAATTCAGGACGAAGCAGTCTAGAATTATAAAATTTGATAACTAAATAAACTTCTTGTACTGAAAAAAATACTTGAAGACTGTTACCCCAAAAACAGAAACTGAATAATTTTGGAAGCCAAGCCATCTTTTTCGGGACTAACTGTGAAATGTAGAAGCTTTTCATATGTCAGAAAAGAACATTACGCAGCATGTTGAATATGAAGCACCACGAATCGTGCAGGAGAAAATTTAAAAGCAGTGATTTGTTTATTCTTACAGTTATTTTTATTTAGGAATGTATAATATTTTTCTGTAAGAATCCAGAATTATTTACGATTAGTAAATCCTAAACAACATATATAACGAGAAACAAAAATTATAATTACCCATTACTTAAGTTAACACTCCACCGCAGGGACAATACTATAACTGTATAAAAATGTATAACCACCTACCACATTATATTAAGATTATCAGGGACATTGATCAACTGAAAAAAAATGCTAGTTTAATTTAGAGCCCTACACTGTTGATGAGTATATAAGGTATCAGAACTGTACATAATATCAAGTACATAATATCATAATATTAACATACTTCTAAAATAAATATTATTATTATTATATTGATTAAATCAAATTTTCTACAATTCTTCCCACAAAAATGGGACGACCTTTTGCAATAACCCAATACAAATTTATTTAAGGCAGCGCATAAGATGAATTAAGTTTCGATTGAGCGCAGTTTAAAAATATAATATAATATTTATTTTATATAATAAAATTTGATACAATAAATTAAAATTTAAAGGTAAAGGTTAGAGGCGCATCAGCAACTAGGCTATTTAGCGACTGGACCTACAGCTTAACGTGGGTTCCGAACCACGGTCATCAGCATCGGACAAACCCGGACCATCACCCCCCTCAGGCTATGAACCCTTGGTTATGTGATTACCCATAAGTACGAAACTGAATAGGAAACCTACCGACTGGCGAGTGATCAACGTAGAACACTTCTCAGAAGGCATCCGGCCTTACCCAGCCTTTAACTGGCGTGACTGAGGGGTAATTCGTTGTCGGATTTTACACTCTTGCCTAGAAACAAACATTTACGAACTGTATAAATATAAGAAAGAAAGAAAAACAACCATCCGAGCGCTAGAATCGAACCAACTATCGCTCCGATGCGACACTGTCACCGGCCAATTAAAATGTATTTAAAATATTATATTTATGGTGAATTAAACTGAGTTGGACAACTAATTTTTAAAAAAATATGGAGAAATAGCAACAAACATTTTATAAAGATTTTTAATCAGATAATATGCAAGAAAATACAGTGAAAGGTAATAGAGAATATTTACAAACTTTTCTTAAGCGTTCAAGGTTGCTCCCTTAGATGTATCCTTTTTTTATGTCGTTTCAGTGTGACCTTCTGAGTGAAATACTTGTGACAGATCTCGCACTCATACGGTTTTTTACCAGTATGAAATGACATCCTTTGACTATTGTGCCTTTTCACGTGCGCCAACATATTTGATTTGTCAGCAAATGCTTTGCCGCATTCATCGCACGCATACGGCTTTCTACCAGTGTGAACTTTCAAATGTGCCAACATAATGTATCTTAAAGCAAAAGCTTTTCCGCATTCGTTACAAGCATAAGGTTTTTCACCACTGTGAATTGTTTTGTGTTCCGCAAGGGCACTCAAGTTTAGGAATCCCCTACCGCAATCTGTACAAACGTAAGGCCATTCACCGGTATGAGTTTTGATGTGATGCCTCAAGTAATAACTGGTCCTAAACTTTTTATAGCAGTATTTGCACTGAAATTGTTTAATATCAACGTGTGTCTTCATATGCGCTTTTAAATTATCGAAATTCCGTCCACAAACATCGCAAGGTTTAGCATTCTCATCGTGACATGTGACGAAATGCTCCTTTAGATCACAAGACTTGTTAAAAGTTTTTCCGCACATTTCACATGGAAAATTTTCACCGTGGATGCACTTCATATGATTATAGAAGCCGGAACGATTGTTAAGTATGACGCCGCATATAAAACAAACTATTGGACGATTATTACTATAATGAATATCTCTTTGATGATGGCTATAATCCTTTAAACAGTGGAAATCGACATTGCACACTTCACATTTGATGGTGATCTTCTTGGAATGAGTTTGTTGGTGTAAGGAGAGGTTTTGCTTGGAATTAAACTCAGTGGAACAGATCGAACATACATAAGTGACGAGATCGTTGCGAACTGAAAATAGTGTCTCGTCATGATAAGTTTCGTCTTCAGAACACGCAGGTTCTTTCTTTATATAACTGGCTGTATACAATGGGTCTTCGAATCTAAAATAAAATACACATTATTGTTTGGACAAAATGAAAATGAATGAATTATGGAGTCAATAATATGGAAATGGTTTTTATTTGATACATTTTTTTTCAATTCAACATTCTGAACAACTATTTACTGTCATGCTGATATTAATATCAATAAGGAATTAATTTATAATTTCAAGATATGAGGCACAGGCGACTTTAGTTGAACAATTAATATAAATGGTTTAAAATGTTGATTCAATTAAATAAAATGTTTGGTATATAAATGTTTTTATTTTATGATTTATTTCCAAAGCTGAGTAATTGTCAGATATTCTTTGAAAATAATATCATTTGCATGCCTTCCTCTTATCGTTTTATAAAGCGTAATCGTCAGCTAATCTACGAGTTTCTCACCCACAGCAAGTAATGGTAAATCCATATTTTATTTAGCGTTATAAAACGAAGAAAATCAGTTTCGATTGATTGCGCGGTTTGCTCTTGAAACATAGGAATAATGATAATAATTATAATTCTTGGTATTTCTTTTACAACATATTCAAGATATTCTCTGACATGTTTCGGCCTCCCGACCATTCTCAATGAGAGTTATGTCTAAATTAAACTAACGTAACGTAACGTAATTTTGTTAATTCATTACCTTCAAACCGGTAAACCAATAACATGACTGTATTACTGAAATCTTTTTGAAAAGATCTGGTTTAGCGAAGAAAAAATCATTTTTGATCAATACTATGCATCGGCTTACAGAGGTGTTCTTGCAATGGCCAAATTGAAAGAGTTACACTACGAATTGTTGGAGCATCCACTAAATTCACCAAATCTGGCCCCGTCTGACTTTTATCTGTTCCCAAACCTCAAAAAAATCCCAGTGGCAAGCAAGCGATTTTCATCAAATGAAGAATTTATGGTAGCCGTTGATGAGTATTTCGAAGGACTTCCAGAAAATCACTTCAGAGATGGAATAAATGAGTTAAGGAAGAATACATGGAACAATAAATTCATATTTTCAATTATAAACTTGTAGATTGATAACATTTGTGGTAAATTAAAGTGAATTAACAACTAATTTAAAAAAATATGGAGAAATAGCTACAATTCTTAAAAATGTTTGATTAGATAACATTGGCGGTTCTCGAGGGAGGGCGTTGGGGCGCCGCCCCTCCAGCATTTATCACAGTAAACAATTTTTCAGAGCAAAACCGTTCAGTTTCTTTCCTTTAACTCATTTCCTGTATAGGGTTTCAACAGCACGAAAAGTAAAAAGGCGGAAAAGGAAAATAAAAACAATTTTCAGCAGCACTATTTTCTTCTACGCCCTCCCACTTTAAAACCCCACTGTTAGATAAGTAATATGGAAAAAAACACTGTGGAACGTAATAGAGAATATCAACAGACTTTTTCCAAGCATTCAAAGTTGTTTCTTTAGATGTATCCTTTTTTTATGTCGACTCAGTGTGATTTTCCGAGAGAAATTCTTGCGACATATCTCGCACTCGTGTGGTTTTTCACCAGTATGAGATCCTTCGTGACTCTTTAATACACTAAGCAAACTAAAACCTTTATTACAAATTCTACAAATGAATGGCTTTTCACCACTGTGCCGTTTCAAGTGCGCTAACATATTTGTTTTTTCAGCAAATGTTTTTCCGCATTCATTACACGCGTATGGTTTTATACCAGTGTGAACTTTCAGGTGCACCAACATAATTCGTCTTTGAGCGAAAGCTTTTCCGCATTCGTTACAAGTATATGGTCTTTCACCAGTATGAATTCTTTTGTGTTCCGCAAGAACACTTAAGCTTCGGAATCCTCTACCACAATCTGTACAAACGTGAGGCCATTCACCTGTATGAATTTTAATATGATACTTCAAGTAATGATTGCCCGAAAACGTTTTGTTACAGTATTTGCATTGAAATTGTTTAATACCAACGTGTCTCTCCATATGGGCTTTTAAATTTTTTAAATTCCGTCCACAAATATCGCAAGGTTTAGCGTTCTCATTGTGAGATGTTACGAAGTGCTCCTTGAGATCATAAGACTTGTTAAAAGTTTTTCCGCACATTTCACATGGGAAATTTTCACCGTGAATGGATTTCATGTGATTGTAGAAACTGGAACGATTTCTAAGTATGATACCGCAGATATAACAAACGATTTGAGGGATATTGCTATTGTGAATATCTTTTTGATGGTGGCTGTAATCTTTCAAACCGTGGAAATCGAGGTTGCACCCTTCGCATTTGATGGAGATTTTCTTGGAATGACTTTGTTGGTGTAAGGAGAAGTTTTGCTTAGAATTAAATTCAGTGGAACAGATCGAACATGCATAAGTGACGAGATCATTGCAAACTGAGAATAGTGTCTCGTCATGATAAGTCTCGTCTTCAGGATATGGAGATTCTTTTTTTAAATAATTCGGTATACACAATGGGTCTTCGAACCTAAAATAAAATACACATTATTGTTTGGACAAAATGAAAACGAATGAATTATGGAGTCAAGAATATGGAAATAGTTTTTATTTAATTTATAACAACATTGATTTTTTTTTAGTTGAACAAGTATTATAAATAATTTAAAATGATGAATTAAACAACATTTTTAGTACACAAATGTTTTTTATGATTCAGTTCGCAAGCTGTATACTGTCAGATATATTTCGAAAATAATCATATGAATACCTTCCGCTTATTGTTTTACAAATCGAAATCCTCAGCTAGTCTGAGTTTCTCACCCACTCACAGTGAATCGCCTAGTACAAGCGAGCTGGACAAAAGTCAATTCAAAGAATCGATTAATTAATGATCCCATGACAATAACAACCCCCATAGATCACAATTCCACGTAATAATTAAGGTAAATATTCGAGAGTCAAAAGCGGTTGAAGTCAAGTGATAAGGTAGTTCCATTCATGTAAACTATTTAGTTACAATTTTGCAGTGCTTTCAATAATATCTAACATGATTTGAAGTGAAGACTATCATTTTTCCTGTAATGGATTTTAGTTTAGAGGGTATTTTTTATTTCATTTAAAATTTGGTCCAAATGACAGATTTTTAATTGTATACAGTTTTTTTATCCACATTTTATCCATAGGCTAATTTTTTAATATTGTATAGTGACGATCTTAAGCTGTACAATTATATATAATTGAATACCTCATCAATCCCTGATCTTTTTTAATTGATTTTTTTCAGTTCTTGTGTGCTCTCTTTCAAAAATGGAGTTATTTGATATATAGCAGAAACATAAGAAAAAAAAACGAAATTATCGTCTAATGGATTTTACTATGCAAAAATTTAGTATTACGGAGGTGACTTCTGATTCGTAGAGGTATTTATAGTTAATAATTTCAAGTTTTTCGTCAAAATTCTCTAAAAAGTGGGCTATAATGATGGACCGTTTTTTTAAATATAAATAAAAGTTGATTAGAGTGCAAATGCTTAGTGCAATCGTGAAGGGCCATTGAGTTTACCACAGCTGCTGAAGTAGTAAATCGTTTGTCAGGTCACAGAAATGTAGATACTTTGATTAGAAAAAGTTCGGAAATCTTCAGATAAAAACCCACTAGTAGGGTATGTTGAACAACTTGGAGCGCTCTCGCATTTCCGACAATAACTTTTAAACTTGTACTCGAATTGTTTTTACACCGCTAAACGTTTTGAAGAAGAGTAAATTACGAACCTAACAAAGTAAGAATCAATTAAATCCGGTGCATATTCTTAAAGTTACGGGAGATCAAGGAAAAAGTTTCTCAATTAGCCCCGCTCTACCCTACTATAACAGAACAGACCTTTGGTGTTGGCAAATCTTAAATTACTGCAAAACACGTTTTACTCACAATGACAAATCGAAAAGCATGCAATACGTTGACTGATACACGATCTCCAAAAAATACTATATCTGTGGTGCTACTCCCAAAATGATGAATGGCGAATTAAAAGATGTAGTTAAAAAAGAACTTTACGGTTTCCGCTTGTCTTCTTGCATGCATGCGTGGATTCGTTCCTTTCGAGTACTTGTTACATATCAGCTATCGTTTGGATATAAAATAAGGCAAGCTAGAGGCGATGGCGATAAATCTAGTGTGCAACAGCATCCGGAAGAAATCAAGCAAAAGTTTAAAAACCAGATGGGGTTTATTGTAGATAAACCAAAACCTGGTTATGGGAACACAAATGATGGCAACACCGCATGCAGGTTATTTATGAATCCGGAACTGAGTGGAGAGATTACAGGATTGGATGCTAATCTAATTAAAAAGTTTAGTATTTTATTAAGAACACTATCTTCCAGCTATAACATTAATTTTTTCTTGAAAAACTTTCTTTTGAAACCAGAACCCATTGTCTTAATCTGTATTCGTGGTACTACATATCGGTTACTGTGCACAAAACTCTGGTACCTAGTACGGAGGTTATTAAAACATGTATTCTTCCAATCGGCCAGTTCTCTGAAGAATATCAAGAGGACCGAAATAAAGATAGTCGTAGATACCGCGAGCACCATACGAGGAAACAGTCATGTATTTCCATGAATATAGATTTGGTAAATGTGCTTTTGATAGCGTTTGATCTTGTTATCAACTTAGTCAGAATTACCTAGAAAGAGAACCGAGAAATTACCGGTGGACGTTCTGAATTTAATTGGCCCGCCTTCAATACCAACACATCAGGCAGCAAGTAATGTTCATCCGTGTGACGATGAAGATTACTTAGTACCTGATTCGTCTGATTGTGAGATTGATGATGAGTCATGCGATAAATATTTCAAGTTTTTGAAATAATTATCGCATGGATAATTATATGTTGCGTGTTCTAGAGTCAGCAAACCGAACAATCACACAAGCATTGTGAAATTAACCAGACTAAGCAACAGCAACGCGTCGCTGGATACATCTAGTACTGAAAAGGCTTTTTTTATTTTAATTAAATCGGGCATTTAATTTGGACCACCCATTAATATTTGTAGTGATTTATTTTTTGTTCAAGTATCATGGTACACATGCGTACCCTTTTCATCCCGCTATGAGGAAATCCCCGCTTTTTTTTAACTTCAGAAAAATTAATCATTTTTTTCTAAACGGATTTATCAATTCGGGTATTAAAGTCTTACAAATCGGTTAGTAAATGAGGGTTTTTTGGTGATATTTAGAAAAAAAAGAAAGGATGAGGAATTAGGATAAAAAGAAAAAAACATTCAAGATTCTCAGGTATGTATACATTGAAGGTTAAATATTAGTGTGCTTACTAAAACAAATTAAATTTTCAAATATTTTACTGTCACTTTTTTATTATAATTAATTATTATTTTTACCAAATCAATTAACATTTTCAAATAGATTATTTTTGTTGCAAATTAAAAATATATGTTTTAAAAACTGTATTTTTTGGTGACAGTAAAAATATCAGAGATTTGATAATAGTTAATAGTAGTCTTAATCTGTATTCGTGGTACTACATATCGGTTACTGTGCACAAAACTCTGGTACCTAGTACGGAGGTTATTAAAACATGTATTCTTCCAATCGGCCAGTTCTCTGAAGAATATCAAGAGGACCGAAATAAAGATAGTCGTAGATACCGCGAGCACCATACGAGGAAACAGTCATGTATTTCCATGAATATAGATTTGGTAAATGTGCTTTTGATAGCGTTTGATCTTGTTATCAACTTAGTCAGAATTACCTAGAAAGAGAACCGAGAAATTACCGGTGGACGTTCTGAATTTAATTGGCCCGCCTTCAATACCAACACATCAGGCAGCAAGTGATGTTCATCCGTGTGACGATGAAGATTACTTAGTACCTGATTCGTCTGATTGTGAGATTGATGATGAGTCATGCGATAAATATTTCAAGTTTTTGAAATAATTATCGCATGACATAATTTGTTGTGTGTTAATTCCGATTTTTTTTAATTCAGTTTTTGTCCACCTAGTTTGTACAGCGATTCACTCTACCACTTGTTTGGAATACTACTTCGTCTCTAGCAAGTAATGGTGAATCCATTTTCATCTAATGTTATAAAATGAAGAAACTCAGACGAAATATCGCAGAATTGCGTTTATTCAATTCAGCTATGTAATTTCAGGATATGCCGAAATCAACTGGCCAGCACGATCTTGAGATTTATCTATAAATAGTTTACGATATTAAAACCGAAATCCGGCATGTTATCGATCAGAAATTGTGCGATATTGTAATCATCATTTTTGTGAGAATAATCGAGATGTGCAGCCGAAGCTCAAGTGGTCATTTGGCCGATATAATTTTTCATTTTTAATAAGAGAGCATGCACTCCAATCTATATTAATAAAAATGTAAACGTTGGTTTGTTCAAAATCTTAAATATCCGAAAGTTCTTCACCGATCACTTCGAAATTTTGATACAACGTTCCGTTCAAATACGCGCGTGTTTTTATATACCTATTATACAGTGTGTCCAGGAGAAGTCCCCCTTAAAATTTGTATTTCAGGACCGATTTTCATAAACTTTCTTTTGTTGGATAGATCTCGGTAAACGGCATTGAGAAAGTGTATTACATGTTTTTTTTTTGCTAATATCAAGTACTAGTGGGATTTTTTTAGAAAAAAACTAACAACGGATTCTTGGCCACCTTATATCAACTGTACCGATTTTTATGGTTCTAAATTACTAGGTGTCCCAGATATTTGTGATATTTATATTATAATTTTTCTAATAATTACATGTACTTTCTGTTATTAAAACTATACAAATGTCACTTTGACTGATAGATTTGTGTTATAGCGATTTCAAACGGCAATAATGATTTATTCTTTAGAAGAAAAAGTAGAAATTATAAAATTGGTTGGTGATGGCACGCGAACTTCTCGTGAAGCAGCAAAAGAATTTAATAGAAGACAGCCAGAACGGAACATCAATCACATTACAGTTTCTTGCATAAACCAACATTTTGATCAGAATGGAATTGTTAATAAACTTCCCAATCAGCATCGTTCTCGTGAATTTCAAATATTGTAAAAATATCATAAAATTATATCAAGGACACCCAGTAATTTAGAACCATGAAAAGCGGTACGTTTTGATTTAATGTCAAGAATCCGTTGTTAGTTTTTCTATTAAGAATTTTTTTAGCCCTAATAGTACTTCTCGAAAATGGGGGCCATAAAAGTTGACGCAGTTAGCCATGATGTTAGCAAAAAAAAACATGTGATACACTTTCTTAATGCCATTTTCTGAGATCTCTCTAACAAAAGAAAGTTTATGAAAATCCGGCCAGAAATAAAAATTTTAAGAGGGTGGTAAGTTCTTATCCTGGACACACTGTAGATGTCACTCCTGTGACAGGTAAAAAACATGTATTTTTTAAAACGCCATCTCTTGGACGTAAAAGCAACGCACGCAATACTAAACATTGCTCATGCCGGACAGCGTGCTTCTCAACAATGTTTCCGATTGCATTCTTAAATTGAATTTTCATATATTTCGATTTATTTTCATTTTGATTTAATGATATCGTATGATATTGCGTTGGAATTGAGCGGTATCGTTTACCATATCGTTTATTTCATGAGTATGGTTTTTTTTTCTTTGCATATACACTAGACACGGATTGCTTTTCACATGGATAATTACATGTTGCGTGTTCTAGAGTCAGCAAACCGGACAATCACACAAGCATTGTGAAATTAACCAGACTAAGCAACAGCAACGCGTCGCTGGATACATCTAGTACTGAAAAGGCTTTTTTTATTTTAATTAAATCGGGCATTTAATTTGGACCACCCATTAATATTTGTAGTGATTTATTTTTGGTTCAAGTATCATGGTACACATGCGTACCCTTTTCATCCCGCTATGAGGAAATCCCCGCTTTTTTTTAACTTCAGAAAAATTAATAATTTTTTTCTAAACGGATTTATCAATTCGGGTAATAAAGTCTTACAAATCGGTATGAAAAGTTTCTATATTTTAATTGCTTAGTTTTTTTTCCGAAATTTATATTAATGCGAGAAAATTGTAAAATTGTTGCGATTCTCTTAATGCGCCACTAACCTTGTAAGCAAAATTTACGTGCAGCATTGCCACATTCTTAAAAAACGTTCTCAGCTGTTTAAATCAGTTAAACAATATGACACCACATAGTAAATAAATAGTAGTCTATTTTATGGAAATTATTTATTTAAAGTAGAACAAATCTAAATACAAGCGAATAATTTATTATAAGTTAGTGATGAGGGGTTTTTGGTGATATTTAGAAAAAAAAGGAAGGATAAGGAATTAGGATAAAAAGAAAAAAACATTCAAGATTCTCAGGTATGTATACATTGAAGGTTAAATATTAGTGTGCTTACTAAAACAAATTAAATTTTCAAATATTTTACTGTCACTTTTTTATTATAATTAATTATTATTTTTACCAAATCAATTAACATTTTCAAATAGATTATTTTTGTTGCAAATTAAAAATATATGTTTTAAAAACTGTACTTTTTGGTGACAGTAAAAATATCAGAGATTTGATAATAGTTTGATTTTTTATTAATAAACATTTTTATAAAATAATAATAAAAATAGACACTTGTACACGACGTGGCAACATTGTACTAAAATTAACCTTACCGAGCGACTAATGTAGATTCGTATAGGGTAAGCGACGGGCGAAAGGTTAATGATGAATTATGAGGAATATGTCCCCTTATCGACAACAAACAATGTGGAGTATACCTTTCAGACACTTTTTTCGTCAGAATCAAGAATATGAAGAATCCAACCGGGCTTCATGCAACAAATGGGGGCCAAGTATAAAAAGAGGAGGCACCTAGATCAAGATAGATTATAGATAGAACTAAGTGAGGCAATCGACCAAAACCGGCTTGAATTAGCCAACAGAAAGGTCATTGTGTTCTAGCGAGATAATGTTAGACCTCACGTGTCTTGGGCCACCTGATTTACAACTTGACTGAGATGTTTTAGTCTATCCACAGTAATCTTCGACAATCACTTATTTAAATCGCTTCAAGATAGTTTAGATGATATAAACATTATTTCCTTGGAAAACTTGAAAAATCACCTGGATCATTTATTTAGCCAGAAGTATCAGAACGTACATGACGCGAAATTATGCAGTTATCGGAGAGATGGAGAAAGGTCATCGAAAAAGGTCATTCTATATTGATTAAGTGAAATTTTTAGTAAATAAAATGTTCAATATTTATAACAAAAATGGGGCGAGCTTTTGCATGAACCCAATACAAATTCATTTAAAGCAACGCAAAATACGAATTCAGTTCCGATTAAGCGCAGTTTAAAAATAAATAACCAGGCATCAGAATGTAAGAAATAATTTAAAGGTTGATATTTGTGGTGAATTAAAGTGAATTATTAACTAACTTAAAAATAATCGGAGAAATAACAATTAAGAGTTTTTAAAATGACTTGATTAGATAATATACAGGGTCCGTCACTCGAAGTGTTACCAACTTCACGCTGCTCTAGCTGCTGAACAGCGCTCTGAAAATTTGACAGACTTTAATTTACACCATTGTTTATAAGTGTACGAAAGCATATAGTTCTACGTCGTAGTTGAAAAGAAATATTCGTAATGGAAATCAAACGTAATCGAGTGCAAGTAACAAGACTGCAACGATCAATGGCATTGGAAAGCATGCACGTAAGTGGCGAACTCGAAAATTTTGTGTTTTCTGACGAGAACATTTTTACTGTTCGGGAATGCGTAAACAAACAAAACGATCATGTGTGTGAAGGGCAAGTCCAGTGACAATTTGGACAACGGAGTTGCTATGCGTAAACATGCGCCTGTTTCAGGCAGGGGTTTGGGCTGATGTAATTGTAAATGGTCGCTCTCCGTTCGTTTTCATCGATCAGGGCGTTAAGGTGAACTAGCAAGTGTACCAACAAAAAGTGTTAAACGATACCTTGATCCATTGAACACAAACAATTTGTTTCCAACCGTTGGACATTTCTACAGGACTCGGCACCATCCCATAAAGCGAGTTCGACAAAACAATTTTAAAAAAATTCCATTCCACAGTTCATTTCTTCGCAGCAATGACCTCCATACTCACCAGACTTGAATTCAATGGACTTCTTCATATGGTCCATTTTGGAGACTTAAGTGTCAACAAAAAAATATGAGAGTTTGAGGCACATTGAAGTCAGCGCTTCGTCGGGAATGGCAACGAATTCCACAGACTCACATTCGTGCAGGGTGCGATACATTCATAGGAAAACTTAAGGCCATCATTCGCGTCAAAGGTGGCCATATTGAACAGTAAGATGTTTTTCATGAAATTTAATGTCTAAAAATATTATAATTGACAAAAATTCAGACAGCATTTTTAATTAGTAACTCTTCGAATGACGGACCCTGTACTAGAAAATACTGTGAAATGTGATAGAAAAATGTTACTAGACTTTTCTTAAGTGTTCAAGGGTGCTATTCTAGATGTACATTATCTTTATGTCGACGCATTGTGATTTTTCGAGTGAAATGCTTGTGACATATCTCGCACTCATACGGGTTTTTACCAGTGTGAAATGAAATCCTTTGACCACTGTGCCGTTTCACGTGCGCTACCATATTTCGTTTGTCAGCAAATTCTTTCCCGCATTCATTACACGCGTGTGGTTTTCTACCAGTGTGGACCTTCAGATGTCTCAACATAGATCGTCTTTGAGCAAAATGTTTTCCGCATTCGTTACAAGCATACGGTTTTACACCAGTGTGAATTGTTTTGTGTTCCGCAAGGGCACTTACGCTTCGGAATCCCTTACCACAATCTGTACAAACGTAAGGCCATTCACCTGTGTGAAATTTAATGTGATGCCTTAGGTAATAACTGGTCCGAAACTTTTTGTTACAGTATTTGCACTGAAATTGTTTTATATCAACGTGTGTGTTCATATGAGATTTTAAATTATCGAAATTCCGTCCACAAATATCACAAGGTTTAGCGTTCTCATCGTGATATGTGACGAAGTGCTCCTTTAGATCACAAGACTTGTTAAAAGTTTTTCCGCACATTTCGCATGGGAAATTTTCAAAGTGGAAGGATTTCATATGATTATAGAAACTAGGTCGATTTTTAAGAATGATACCGCATATATAACAAACGATCGAACTATTATTAATATAATGAACGGCTTCTTGATGACGGTTATAATCTTTCAAATAGTGGAAATCCAGGTTGCACACTTCACATTTGATGGCGATTTTCTTAGAATGAGTTTGTTCGTGTAAGGAGAGATTTTGCTTGGAATTAAACTCAATGGCACATATCGAACAGGCATAAGTGATGATATCATCGCAAACTGAGAACAGTGTCTCGTCGTGATAAGTCTCATCTTCAGGGCATGGAGATTCTTTCTTTAAATAATTCACTATATACAGTGGGTCTTCGAATCTAAAATAAAATACAGATTATTGCTTGAACACAAAGAAATGGAGTTAATTATCCAATCAAGAATATGGAAATGGTTTTTATTTAATCTTTAACGACATTGAAATTTTTTGGTATTAATAAAAAATACATTTTTAATTTCAAGATATGACGTACATTCAAGTTTAATTGAATTCAGCTTAATAGATATTTAAAAATGATATTATTAGAGATTACTAAAACAAAGCAGTTTTAGCAGTCTCAATAAAGTGATATCATCGCTAAGATAATTCTGTTTAGAGATTCAGTTAATTAGTTTTCAATGATAATAATTAAAAACTTGGTATTTGTTTCACAATGTTTTGGCCTAGCGACCATTTTAAAATGGAGTTAGCGATTTTAGCGATTTTATAATTAAAAAAGAACTTTTGAAGATTATTGCTCAAGATAGCACTGAACAGGATCTGTTTTCTTTCTTAGGAATATTATTTCGCCTGCGAAAATTCCAATATTTATAATTGTAGCTTTGATAACAGTTGGAGTTCCAGCTATGGTGGGTTCCGAAAAGGGTCTTGTGGCATTATGTCAAGAGGATGATACTTTTCCGCAATTCCTCTTTATTACTGCATTATCCACGAACAAGCATTAACTTTTTCAAACTAAACAACGTTATGAAAATGGTAGTAAAAATTGTGAACAAGTTTAAAGCTCACTCGTTACAAAGAAGATTATTCAAAGAACTGACCGATCAAATGGACTGTCAATACAAGGATGTATTTCTTCACTTTGAACTCCGATGGTGGAATAGAGAAAACTCAAACGTTTTAATGATCTCCTACCTGCTCTAGTTGATTTTTATAAATAACGCGATAAACCCATTCCTGAACTGGAAAACTCAACCTAGTTTGAAGATTTTGGATTTCTGGTGGACATTATAGAGATATTAAATGAACTTAATATACAGCTTCAATGGAGAGACAAAGAATTAACAGAAATGATTTCTGATATAAAACTGTTCATCAAAAAGTTTGAGTTTTGGGAAGAAACCTTAATCTGTTATTTCAGAAAAGATATCTCAAAATCAGTTGTAACCCTACGATATTAAATATTATGTGCAAATAACAGCGAACTTACAAGGGATGCCTTTAAATCTGGTTTTAAAGATTTAACGTCATTGCATTAGTGGTGTAATTCTCACAAGTTTCTCTCTCAAGTTTAGATAGTTCTCTTTATTTGAATATTATTAAAGTAGCTTAACACGTTGAAAAGGTTGACTATCCCTGTTCTAGAAAATGAAGGTCATTTTCAATCCGGCCCACATGTTTCTTTCCACTGTTGCAAAGTTTATATTCAATCGAGTTTCGGCCTTCTAAGAATGCCTTAAATCACATGAAAATATGAACCCTTGACACTATTATTAAAAGCCTCTAGAGGTTTCGTAAAAACTGCACTGAAGATGTTGGCGTGCTTCCCGATCAAAGGGGAAGCCAGATCGAACTCTCTACCATGGTGTTTAGCTATGTAAAAAAATAATATCAAGCATTTTTTGTGGAAAAAATATTTAATAAGATAAATAATATAAATAATAACTGGAAGATTAATATTACCATAG
Source organism: Cosmopolites sordidus (assembly GCA_031761425.1). Lineage (NCBI taxonomy): Eukaryota > Metazoa > Arthropoda > Insecta > Coleoptera > Curculionidae > Cosmopolites > Cosmopolites sordidus. Next base: position 553,993 of record JARFXV010000597.1, read on the forward strand.
AGCGGCAAGTCTCGCCAGCACAGAGACTTTTACTAATCTAAAAGACTTTTAAAAATCTAAAAATATTAGGTAAACATTTGAAACATAGAAAAGATGACAGTGAACATATTTAATGAAACGGAAATATTTAAAGTAAATATATACTTATACCACAAACATATGTAGCGTGATGAGAATTTTTAAGAGCAATCCATTCAATTTTTCAGTCGAGTTCATACTAGGCTAATTAAAATGTTCGCGGGGGAGAAATGATACAAGTTTATAATTGAACAAATTACTTTATTCTTCGTTATATTCTCCACTAAGCTCAATACAATTTTTCGAGCGGATCTCGCAATTCATTTATTTCATCTCTGAAGCAGTGGCGGATTTAAACATTTGCGCCTGTAGGATATTCATATTTTGCCACCCCTACCGACCTTTACAATTCGATACCCTAGTTCACAATCATATTAATTACAATTTTGTAGCGTTCACAAATTCTTGATCGCTACAGGTAGCATTCGTAAATTGTTGATCAACACTGGTAGGTTTATTTCGGACAAATTCTTAAGTGAAAGAGCTCCGGTATCGTTTGGATAAGGCAAGACACTCTAACTCCAAATCTCCAGGTGAGCGGATGTTTTCGCGCCTTACCATTCCGAACGAGGTACGTAGGTTTGCTGGCCAAGTCACGCTTGGGTTGATTTTTGTGATATTCTTATAGAGGGTTTTACGACCCGGCAGCAGAGAATCTGATCAACAGACATCAGGCCATTGAACGACCACCGATTACAGAGCCCGACCATCGTGGAAACCTTACACCTTTTTGGGGCCACATGGCACAGTAACCGGTTGGTCAGATCGAGATTATTTCGGGACCCCCGCATAAGGATACCGGACTGCCCGCAGTGTCGTACTCAGTGTTTTTGTACACCCAGTACCGGATAGGCAAGGATAGACAACATCAGGAAATAAGGCCAGATAAACACTTTTTTTTATTATATTTTCATGTACCGTTAAGGATTGCAGTTACCATTTATTTTTCACAAATGCATTTTTACCATAATTTCTTATACTGATAATGGTCACGTTATCACCTTATATTTTGTATCTATTTGCCGTCTGATCATTTTTGGTTACCCTAGCGTTATATATTTATCTTTTTACTATTGTCAGAATAGAGGAAATAGCTTCTGATTTGTAAGTATAGGGACATATAGACCAGCTGGTGTAATTCAGAGCTGTTTATTTGATTTTTGATTTCTTTCACGGTAAGGTTTGGAGAACCACCTTCCCGTGTCTTTTGTTTGATAGTTTTAGTTATATATATATATATATATATATATATATATATATATATATATATATATATATATATATGTGTGTGTGTGTGTGTGTGTGTGTGTGTGTGTAAGATTCTAGTAAACCGTTTTATTTAAGATAGACCCCTTCCCGGTTCCAGGGTCTTTTCCGATATATGAAGTAACCGGGTGGCGCTCAACTTTTGTCGTGGCTTCATTCTGTCCTGGACCTTCTTCCCGGTGCTCCCGGCGAACAGCTGCCGTCGCTGTAATCTAAATATTTTTTATTTTGTTTCAAAAGAGAAAATAATAGGTCATAATTTTTTTGTTAATGAAATTGTAACTTTATGATTTGTGTACTCTCGTCTTAATCATACCTCCTTTTTCGCGTAATTACTATGATTGTGAACTAGGGGATCGATGTATCAGTTCTTAGATTATTTTTACAACCCAACGATTTAGTTAAGATTGCACAAGAAATAGTTTTTGAATAGCTAGCGCATAGCTTTCTCAAGCCCAATTCCTTTTCCAAATATGAAACACCCGTTCAATTGAGATGTCCATTCCTTAGCAATTTCGCCCAAAGTCAATTGTTTGTCATCCATAACCATATCATGAATAGAATTCATGATTTGTTCAATAGTTGCACTTATTGGATGTCCAGAATGACGATCATTATCCAGGCTTGGACGACCACGTTGAAACTCACCTGTCCTCTTACAAACCATTGTTTTTGAAGGAGCAAACTCCCCTAATACATTTACCATTTGTATTAAATTTACCAATCACTGCACGATTTTCAATATTTTCCATTTTAAAAAATAACACTGATATGTTTACTTTAAGCTGCTGTTTTTGTACGAATGAATTGACAGATCGACTTGAAACTTTACATACGAAGGATGAAATTTCACAATGTAGTAGATGTTTTACTGCTCTCTAGGTGTCTTTGCGCAAACTTTTCAATTAGCTTAGTATATCCTATTATTTTTTTTTAACAAACACAGATGAGCTATTTAACGAATTCTTATAAAATATTTTATTAAATAAGTAATATGCAAGAAAAATACTGCAAAATATGATAGAGATTAAACAGATTTATTACAAATTTATCATAATAGAGTTTTATTTGACGTTCAAGACTGCTCCCTTATATGTATCCTCTTTTTGTGTCGTTTCAGTGTGATTTTCCGAGCGAAATATTTATGACATATCTCGCACTCGTACGGTTTTTCACCAGTGTGAGATCCTTCGTGATATTTCAATCCTTTAAGCAAACTAAAACCTTTATTGCAAACGTTACAAACGAAGGGTTTTTCACCAGTGTGACTTTTCATGTGCGCCGACATATTTGGTTTTTGGGCAAAAGCTTTTCCGCATTTATTACACGCGTATGGTTTTTCACCAGTGTGGGTTTTTAGGTGCGCCAACATGTTTCGTCTTTGAGCAAAAGCTCTTCCGCATTCATTACAAGCATATGGTTTTTCGCCAGTGTGAATCCTTTTATGTTCTTTGAGGATACTCGAAGTTAGAAATCCCTTACCACAATCTGTACAAACGTAAGGGCGCTCCCCTGTATGGATATTAATATGATTCTTCAAATAATGATTTGAGGTAAAAGTTTTTTTGCAGTATTTGCACTGAAAAGGTTTAATGCCCAGATGACTCTTCACGTGTTCTTTTAAGTTTTTAAAATTTCGACCGCATATATCGCAAGGTTCACCGTTCTCGTTGTGATAATTGATGAAATGTTCTTTTAGATCGCAAGGCTTACTAAAAGTTTTTCCGCACATTTCACAAGGAAAATTCTCACCGTGAATGGATCTCATGTGGTTATAGAAGCTCGAACGATTGTTAAGAATAATACCGCAAACATAACAAACAATCTGAGGGTTATTAATATTGTGAATGTTTTTTTGATGATGACTATAATCATTCAAGCAGTCGAAATCAAGATTGCACTCTTCGCATTTGATGGTGATTTCCTTGGAATGAGTTTGTTCGTGCAAGGAGAGGTTCTGCTTAGAACTAAACTCAATGGAACAGATTGAACAGGCGTAATTGATGAGATCATTGCGAACTGATAATAACATCTGGTCATGGTAAGATTCGTCTTCAGGACATGGAGATTCTTTCTTTAAGTAATTCACTATGTACAATGGATCGAATCTAAAAGAAAATACATATTATTGTTGAAAATAATATATATATATATATATATATATATATATATATATATATATATATATATATATATATATATATATATATATATATATATATATATATATATATATATATATTACAGCTTTAAAAAACCAGAGATTTGTTTACATCGTTTGTACTAGAGATTATTCATATTAACAAAAATAGAAATATTACTAATTCCAAGTTTAATATAGAGGGGCTGAGTTTCATTTATTGATATAGATTGAATAGTTTTCACGGTCCATGGAAATATGAATATTTTAGTATCTCGATATTACGACGATCAATTCTGTATAACGGAACGGATTTATTTGGTTAAGGATAGAAGGGAAAAGGATTTGATAATTTTAAGGGTATATATTCCTTTTACAAAATGTCTGTCCCTACGTGTTTTGTGTTTTGTTTATGTACTTTATATTTTCAAATATTTTGACTTTATTTTTAGACATTGTAAGTTTTTTTTGTTGCTGTATATGTATTGTTTGATTTTTTATGATATTTTGATATATATATATATATATATATATATATATATATATATATATATATATATATATATATATATATATTAAGCACACAAAAAAAAGGAATAACTAAAACTATCAAACAAAAGACACGGGAAGGTTTAGGGAAGGTATCTCGAGTTACGACGATCAATTCTGTATAACGGAACGGATTTATTTGGTTAAGGATAGAAGGGAAAAGGATTTGATAATTTTAAGGGTATATATTCCTTTTACAAAATGTCTGTCCCTACGTGTTTTCTGTTTTGTTTATGTACTTTATATTTTCAACATTTTGACTTTATTTTTAGACATTGTAAGTTTTTTTTCGTTGCTGTATATGTATTGTTTGATTTTTTATATATATATATATATATATATATATATATATATATATATATATATATATATATATATATATATATATATATATATATATATATATGCAATTGTTCCTTTCCGTACAGCCACCACTATAGCAAGTGTCTCCCGAACCAGTTTTTGCCTTTATAGCCATCATCAGCCGGTCTCGAAAGGAATGTAAGAAAAGCAGCTGAAGGGAAACAGGGAAACGGGCAAGGTCTGGTGATAGTCCACGTGAAATACAGGTGAAAACGTTCTATTGTTATCCATGTTATATCTTTCTTCACGATCCCGCTATGCTTCCTTTTGACCATATCTGGTATCATGCCTAAGGTTTTTAGGGCAGTACGCTTTTCGCAGTCTTAACTGCTGACGAGGTTCGCCACAGGATGGACACTTGATGACGCTACAGTGGCGGCTGAATGGAACATTACAGTATCATAATTGACAAATAAAATTTACAATTTTACAATTAACAGAAAATCCTTTATTTAAACCAGCGTAAACCCTGTAAAAAAGTGGGATAGAATTAGTATAATAAAAATAAAATTACACATGATAAAAAAACACACATTACTTCTTTTTTTATCATGCCAGATATTTTTATATTAATATATATTTATATATATTAAAAATGGAGCAACATTCCAAATCAGTTTATTTAAAGCAAAAAAATTCCAACATTTTAAAAATTTTAGCCTTTATTCCTAATGATCTCCTGATATCGTCTTAAGTTAGTCAATTCAGTTATGAAGTTCTGAAGAATCTATTGATTCAAACAATTTTCGACCATATGGTTTAAATTTGTGTAACACTGGGTCCTAAATTCGTCGACTAAGATTTTTCATAAATTTTCTGTCGGTTTTAAATCCGGGAATTGAGCTGGCCACTTCAATAATTCAATGTAGTGCTGTTTGTCCTCCATTACCTCTTGTTCCAATGAACATGTTTCATGGCGCACTCCAACCGGGCATTTCTATTCTTTTTAGGTAATAGCGGTTTTTTGGCTGGACTTCTAAACAATCCTCCTTCACATAATACTCATTGAATCGTTCTTGTAAAAACGTTCACGCCATCCAAATCTGCTGTTATACACGCTGCGCTCTTAAAGGGATCCGCGTAACTTATAGTAATGATTTTTTTTATCTATTTGTGAAATAGTTTTCCTCGGTCTTCGTCAGATTGAGTACGATCTCACGACGAAAAAAATGCTCAATTTCTAAATTACCGTTGGGCGGAAGATCGGGGTGAATGGTAGAAATTGACATTCCGATACATATAACCTTTGAGTTATGATACTCAGTTATGAGTTTAACGACTGGAGAGAGAGATAACCAAAAGGGAACTAAGGGCTGCACAACATTGGAATACTGTTGGAATAATTGTAAGGTGGCACAGAAACAAATTGAAGGGCCACTATGAAACGTTTTGCAGTTTGCACAATCATCCATTTGAAAGCACCATCAATCGAATCATGAAACAATTTTACTGGAGAATATGGAGAAATATTCAGGCAATAATTAAAAAACAAATATAAACGTTACGTAGTTATAAACAGTTACTTTCCGGAGGTATGGTTAAGATATGTGGATGACGTTTTTGTAATTTTCGATTAAAAACATTAAAACTTAGATGACTGTATTAAGAACTTAAATAGCAAATTCGAAAACATAGTATTCACGCATAAACTCAAAAACAACGATAGTTTACCATTTCTGGATGTTTTAGTTAGCAGAAACCTTTCGATATTTTTAGAAAAGACACCACCACTTCGAGATACGTTCCTAACGATTCGAATTATTGCTTCCAAAATAAGATGGCTAGTTTAAATTTTATGGTAAGTGGATTAATCAATTTTTCTTTAAACAAAGATAATTATAACAAAAAATTTAAATTATTATTAGGGAGGTATCCGAAGTAAACGGTTATAATAAGAACATTGTAGATAAATTAATTGGAAAACATAAGTTTAGAAAATTATTGAAAGAACCTTCCACTTTTCAAAAGGATCGGAACAAAAATAAATTCATTGTAATACCGTTTGATATCTAATTAACATGATAAACTATATAATAAATTAGAAGTACTGGGTAATTCAAAGAATAAAATAGATCGACGTGAAAAGTCGGATATTAAGTTAGTTGTCAAGTAGTTGTCAAGTTAGTTGTTAAGTAAGTTAGTTTGCAAGAATGTAATCGAAGGTATATTGGGTAAACAAAAAGATCCATATTAACAAAAATATAAAGAACACATTGCCCACATTAGATATGGAAGAAATGAAAAAGCTCGTGTTGCCCAACATGCAATCGAACAGGACCACAATATGGATCTTAGTAATTTAAGACTGGTTAAAAGTTTAAATAACAATAGGGACTTGAATGCGTTTAAAAGCATTCAAATAGAAAAGTGAAAGAAAATCACGAACCGGGGTAAAGGACTTATTTCGTTCAGTTAACTCTTTTCAATTATTAATGTAAGGCTCAGTAAACTTCCCGGTTCATGCTTTTTATACGCTTCATTAGGTAGGGTTATTATATAAAGAACAATTTAGTTTTAGAATTAGGTTAAATCATTTCCTGATAATGCTAACACGGCGAAACGTGCGTCGAGAAGTTAAAAAAAAAGCCAGGCGCTCATTGGGACTGCCGACAAAAGTGAATAACTGGGTTTTTTTTTAATTTTTAAATTAATTATTCTTTAAATGTATATTTTCTTCACGTAGATTAGATCTAAACAAATATAGAAAATGGACATTTAGAAAAACTAATTATATTACAATATTTTTTTCTAAAGTTCTAATGGTGAAATTGAATAATATTAGTTAATAAATAATCATTTTGTAAAAAATAACAAAACACTTATTTTATTTCTGACAATTCAAACCAATAAACAATAATTTTGAGATTAATTAAATTTATTATAAAATTTTATAGAATTTTTAATTTTAAAATCCGCGACAACAATACTACCGAACAACTAAAAATCTGTTTTGCCACGCTAGTAACTTCTAAGCCACTATGAAATGTTCATTGCACGATGTATTGCAGAGATTAACTATTATAAATATAAATAATATCAAATTTTTCAACGCAAATATTGATACCAATAATGGAAGTATTCGACAATAAAAGCTTTGTTGTTGCTATTCATTTTTCTACATAAAAATCTTAGCATATTAAGTACTCACTCTTCTACATCACAGTAATTTTACAGTTAAACAAGTAAAATAATGATCATCTAAAACACAATTTAATTTCAAACACATTAAAACACATTTAAAACACATTAAAACACATTTAAAACACATTTAAAACACAATTGGCGTTGCCAGTCTGGCGCAACACGTCACTAGCATGTCGGTGACGCGAACCTATAAGTTTTGCCCCTACCGAAAGTCGCTTAATGCGGTTAAAGAAGTTTTCACTTCAAAAAGTGATTTGGTGTTTCTCTGGTAAATCTCTTCGAGTTTAGTAAATATAAACGTAAGAAAAGACTCAATTTTAGAACAATCTTTTTTCAAGTATGTTCAGAATTGGGCCTTCAGATGAAAGTCCTTTTTGTGACGTGTAAGTGCGCTTTTCCTCCTGAAAAGCTTGTGACATATCTCACATTCATGAGGTTTTTCATCACTATGGGATATTAAGTGATCATTCAGTCTCCCAAGAAAGCTAAAACCTTTATTACACACCTTACAAACAAAGGGTTTGTTAACATTATGACCTTTCATGTGCGACAACATATTTGCTCTATGAGTAAAAGCTCTTCCGCATTCGTTACAAACGTACGATCTTTCACCAGTGTGAATTTTCATATGCGTTAACATATTCAACCTTCTGGCAAAAGCTTTCCCGCAATCCTGACAAGTATACGGTCTTTCACCAGTGTGAGTTTTTTTATGTTCCGTAAAGATACTCGAAGTTCTAAAGGCCTTATTACAATGTGTACAAACGTAAGGACGTTCGCCGGTATGAATTCTAATATGATCTTTCAAGTAACAATTTAACGAAAAAGTTTTACTGCAATATTTACACTGATACGGTTTAGCAGTCACGTGGCTTTTCATGTGAGCGCTTAAACTTTTAAAATTTCGACCACAAATATCGCAAGGTTTACCCTTCTCGTTGTGACAAGTGATAAAATGCTCTTTTAGATCACAAGCCTTGCTAAAAGTTTTTGAGCACATTTCGCACGGAAAATTTTCATCGTGAATGACTCTCATGTGATTATAGAAGCACGTGCGTGACTCAAGTATGACCCCGCAGATATAACAAACGATTTGGGCGTTATTAAAATTGTGCATGTCTTTTTGATGACGACTATAATCATCTAAGCAACTGAAGTTCTGGTTACACTCCTTACATTTGATGGAAATTTCCTTGGAATGGGTCCGTTCATGTAAGGAGAGGTTTTGTTTGGAACTATATTCTGTGAAACAGATCGAACAAGTGTATCTGGTGAGCTCATCTCGAACTGACAGTAGATTATCTTCATTGTATGATTCAGAATCTTCCTCGACGTATTCTTTCTTTAAATAATTCACAGTGTATAGTGGATCTTCCAGTCTAAAACCAAAGTAAATTTTATTGTTTAGAAAAAATCACTAAATTGATTCATTGGAACCAAATTTGGTTTCAATGAAAACTAGAAAAAAAACAGTCGGAATTCTCTACCGTAATTAACATGTTTCTTAATTTTAACAATTCGACATTCGTGATATTCAGTTACATTTTTAAAAAATTTGTTTACATATCTATTCAGTTCAAAAAAATGCAAAAAAAATCTCTCTGTAAGGCATTGTTTTTGATCGTAATATTATTTACTATATTAGCATCTATAAGCTCTTGGCGGTTAATAATTCTTTTTTTTTTTCTTAAAAAACACATTTAATTTGGAACAAAGGTAAAAAAGGTCTCGCCAGTAGAGTACGCCGTACGAGCCCCACCCATCCCTTCACTGGAGGAAACGTGTTTCGTCTCTTGATGTTCAGACTTCTCAGGGTACCGACATATGCTCTCTCGTCAAAAATAGGCAGATCCGATCCACAGTCAATGACCCATGTCCATCCATGGATAGGGTCTCCCTATTCTTGACGAGAGAATATATGTCGACACCCTGAGGAGTCTGAATATGAAGAGATGAAACATGTGCCCTCCAATGAAGGGATGGGTGGGGCTCGTCCCCAGTCAAGCTACTAACAAAATACTCGTTTAGGCGAAGACGCAGGTTATTGCGTGTTACACATGAGATTGTAGAAGCAGTTAGGTGTATGACATTTAAGTACTGTTGTCTCATTGGATACACTCCAATGAAATCTAACACTACATATATATATATATATATATATATATATATATATATATATATATATATATATATATATATATATATATATATATATATATATATCATCATCATCATCATCATCAGCCCGCATCGATCCACTGCAGGATGAAGGCCTCTTCAGCATGCTTCCAACCTTCACGGTCCTGGGCTTTCCTCTGCCACTCGGGTCCAATATACTTAACGATGTCATCAATCCATCGTGCTTTCGGTCTTCTTCGCGGACGTTTGCGATCAAGCGGTATCCACTCCACGATTGCCTTGGTCCATCTGTCGTCCCATCGCCTCGCTATATGGCCTGCCCATCTCCATTTCAACTGTTTTACTCTTCCAATGATGTCACAGACTTTTGTTTGTTCCCTGATCCATGCGCAGGACTTTCTGTCTCGTCTTGTAATGCCAAGCATACATCTTTCCATTCCCCTCTGTGCCACCCGAAGTTTTTGAATTGATTGCGATGCGAGTGTCCAGGTTTCACTTCCGTATGTCATAACGGGTAGAACGCACTGATCGAATACTTTTCTTTTCAGGCGGGAGCGGGAGTGGGGTCTGTTCTTAAACACTATGTTGAGCCTACCAAATGCCTGCCAGCCACATTTAACACGCCGTTCCACCTCCCGGGCGGTATTCCCTCCATGGAAATCCTCTGCCCAAGATATACAAAGCTGTCCACAATCTCTAAATCCCTTCCTAAAACTGAAATTCTTCTGTCCTGAGCGAAGTTATTGAACATAACCTGACTCTTTTTCAGGTTTATTTTCAAGCCAAATGGTTAGCCAGCCCTTTGCAGTTCTTGTATGCGTCTTTGCAGCTCCTCTGGGTCTTGTGAAATGAAAATAATATCATCTGCAAATCTAAGATGGTTTAAGTTTGCACCATTGATCTTTACACCATCCTGTTCCCAATCCAGTTTACGGAATACTTCTTCAAGGCCAGCCGAGAAAAGAATAGGCGATATTGCGTCACCCTGCCGTACACCTCGTTCTATATTAATTCCCACTTCAAGATCATCAAGGTGAATTGTGGCTGTAGCTCCATCATATATCGATTCTAATAGGTTTACATAGGCTCTCTCTACACCTTGGCTAAGCAGTGCATCCATTATCGCATGCTTTGAGATGGAATCAAATGCTTTTTCGTAGTCGATAAAAGCCAAGCACAGTGGCATGGTGTATTCGATCTGAATCCTGCTTGTTCTCTTGGTTGTGCGTCATTCAGTTTTTTTAATATCCTTTTAGAAATTATCTTAGTGAAAACTTTGTACATCACTGATAGGAGGCTTATTGGACGGTAGTTCTTTAAATCTTCCTGTGCTCCTTTTTTATGTAAAAGGATCACTTCTGCATTTTTCCATAAGTCCGGTACTTTTTGTTCTTTGAGGCATTTTGAGTATAATTTTGCCAGTGTTTTATGTAACGTCCGACCACCAGCTTTTAGCATTTCGACAGTTACACTATCCTTTCCTGGAGCCTTGCCGTTCTTCATCAATTCTATAGCATTTGTTACTTCCTCCACTAGGATATCTGGCATTATATATTGTTCTTCCGTGGGTATTGCTGTCCCTGTGTGACCCATATATATATATATATATATATATATATATATATATATATATATATATATATATATATATATATATATATTGAGTAACTCCTGAATGCCCTATATACTTCCGTACAGCCACCACCATAGCATCAGCGCTAGTGTCTGCCGAACAAGTTTTTCAACGCAAGAAAAGTGTGCTGAAGGGAAACGGGCAGGGTCTGGTGATGGCCCACGGATCGACACCCAGAATAGTTGAGAAACATATATATATATATATATATATATATATATATATATATATATATATATATACATATATATATATATATATATTAGGGTGGTTGTTAAATTTTTTCCGACGCCCCAAAAAAAACCTTCCATTTGATGGATGGAAATTTGATTTGATTTGATTCCAAATACTGAGGATTTTTTTTACATAAAATAACACGTGCCCCAAACCGTTCATTTTTTGATAAAATCGTACTTTTTTGTAAGTATGTCTTGAAGTATTCGGATTGGAGAAAAAGATATAGGAACAATTTTGTAGAAAATTAAATTCTCTACAAAAAAGGCCCTTTCCATTTTGTTCATTTAAATTAATTTTTATCTCGATAATAAATTCATTAACTCCATATAGCCAACATTTTAAGACCTACAAACGTCGATTTTTTTTTTCTGAGATATAAACAATTTCGTAGCTTAAGTAGAATTTGCAATTATTTATTTAATTATATTTAGTTAATAACGACTTCAATATTGCAATATAAATATAAATATAAATATAAATAAAATATAAATATACACAAATACAAAATATAAACACACGCACACGCACTCGCACTCGCCCACCCACTAAAACACGCTCGCACACGCACACGCGCATTAATTTTAATTTATTTAATTCACGAAAATGCCGTTGTCTACAGTTGAAGATATTGTGATATGTCAAGCCAAAAAAGTTCGTAGTGATTCTGGTAAAAGCAAATGTGTTGACGAACAAAGAACAAACTGTGAAGTCTGTATGAAGAACAAACTGTGCCTGCATTGCATTTATTGTCACGGCAACTAAGGAAAGATGAAACCAACATTCTTTGCAGCAGAACTAGCTTCCGGAGAATATTACCTCTAATGGGTTTTGTATATCGAAATATTAATAAAAGACAAATATTAATGGAATCACAACGATTGCGACGATGGCGGTTTGACTACTTAAACTCTATAAAAAAATACAGATTAGAAAATCATCCCATTGTTACGCCTTTCCCCGTATTACTGTATTTTTATCCAATTCAGCATATGAGGCATCAGGTGAAATCCAATGTTAGAGCAGAAAACATTTATCCGACTTTAAGTGCAAGTGCTGCAACATTAATTAGGAAGGTTATAGATAGTATTCCCAAAGAAAGTTGGATACATTTGATTAACCATGTTATTCAAATAGAAGATTCCTATGTGTCATTTACTAATAATATAGAACCACTTATTATTAATATGGGAACAGGATGGTGTAAAGATCAATGGTGCAAACTTAAACCATCTTAGATTTGCAGATGATATTATTCTCATTTCACAAGACCCAGAGGAGCTGCAAAGACGCATACAAGAACTGCAAAGGGCTGGCGAACCATTTGGCTTGAAAATAAACCTGAAAAAGAGTCAGGTTATGTTCAATAACTTCGCTCAGGACAGAAGAATTTCAGTTCTAGGAAGGGATTTAGAGATTGTGGACAGCTTTATATATCTTGGGCAGAGGATTTCCATGGAGGGGAATACCGCCCGGGAGGTGGGACGGCGTGTTAAATGTGGCTGGCAGGCATTTGGTAGGCTCAACATAGTGTTTAAGAGCAGACTCCCACTTTGCCTGAAAAGAAAAGTATTCGATGAGTGCGTTCTACCCGTTATGACATACGGAAGTGAAACCTGGACACTCACATCGCAATCAATTCAAAAACTTCGGGTGGCACAGAGGGGAATGGAAAGATGTATGCTTGGCATTACAAGACGAGACAGAAAGTCCTACGCATGGATCAGGGAACAAACAAAGGTCTGTGACATCATTGGAAGAGTTAAACAGTTGAAATGGAGATGGGCAGGCCATATAGCGAGGCGATGGGACGACAGATGGACCAAGGCAATCCTGGAGTGGATACCGCTTGATCGCAAACATCCGCGAAGAAGACCGAAAGCACGATGGATTGATGACATCGTTAAGTATATTGGACCCGAGTGGCAGAGGAAAGCCCAGGACCGTGAAGGTTGGAAGCATGCTGAAGAGGCCTTCATCCTGCAGTGGATCGATGCGGGCTGATGATGATGATGATGATGATTATTAATATAGATCAAAGTGACTAGTGAGAGTGAAACCGAATTAAATGTATAATTAAATTTGTTATAATTTTTATTGTACTAATAGATAAATGTATTTATTTATTTATTTTTATTGTACTAATAAATTCAAAATACACAAACCAAAAAAGAATGTTTTAGCCATTCATAATAATAATAATAATTTAACAATATTTTATTTTTTCCAAAATTACTCAGAATTTAAACCACTCCGACTCTGGTGCCTTTGAAGAAAGTAGGAATATTTTTATTGAAATTTATTGGGGCAATTAACATTTTGCCGAAAGGCAATGAAATATCTTGAACCAGACCTCCTAACTATAATATAATAGTTAAACCATAATAAATAATATTATTTAAAAAAGGAATAAAACAATTTTTTACTTTGTTATCTATCACTTTTATATAAGTGATAATAAAAGTGATAGATAACAAAGTAAAAAATTGTTTTATTCCTTTTTTAAAAAATGAACTATCACAAAGTAACGGACAAATCAATCAATAATAATATTATTGAAAAGCGATTTTTTTATTTATTTTTCCCGTTAACAAAACCCTATTTACTACCTAATATCGATATAATTATCAATATTAACATCCTTGCGCCATAAAGGGTTAGATTAAGACGGAGTTTTGGATCATTCTTTGATATATTGATAATTCCTCTTCCTCCTTTCATTCGTAGCAAAATAATGTTTACTGTATTTCGTTACTGTTGTTCTAATTATTCACTGAAGCTGTTTGTTCATGTGCATTAGTCCAACATATAACTCACGGGCGTAGCCAGGATTTAGTTTGGGGGGGGGGGGGGGGGGTATACTTACATGAAATTTAATATCTATATATTCATCGGAAAAATTACGACATATTTATAAAGTTCTTAACTTTAAATGAAATGGTTAAATTAATTTCATTCCTCTGCGCTAAATCTAAAACCATTAAAGAAGAAATCTTCGGCTTTTTCTTTTAAATATATCCACTACTTCATCTGCGTGAATTTCCGTTCCATAGTGAATGTTCATGAGAGCCAAACCATTAAGTCTGTTTTCACTTGTAGTGTTTCGTAAATAGTTTTTCAGTCTCCTTAGGCTCGAGAAAGACCTTTCTGGGGTAGCAGTGGATACAGGAATGGTAGCCAAGATTTGTAGTCATGTGTAAATATTAGGATAAAGGTTTTTATCGCACATATCTAGGCATTCCAAACTAGATTTCGGGATAGGCGAGATACTTGTCATCACTGTTTTCCAGACTTCAAGTTCTGCTTACTACTGATGACTACTGATATGTTGCTTTCGGGAAGCAGTGACCAGTACATGGAATTTGCTTCTTCAATTTCAGAACTGGCAGTAAAATTTGAAGGTAGCACACCAGATAATGCTGATACTACTTTACGATGTTTGGTAAACCTTTCAACCAATTGTTGAATGGTATGATCAAGAAATGGAATGAACAAATTAATTTTGTAATACGTGCATACATCCAATGCAGGAATCTTCGGTCTATTTAATTGTCTTCCGACGACGCGTGGCATTCGCAGTATCTCACCATTTTCTTCCAGTAAAACCTTTGCGTCTTCATAGAGATGAAGATATTCGACTTCAGTGTTGTCAATCGCTGAATAAATTTCCCTGAATCTTATAATAGCTTCCAGAGTGTTAAGTCCTTAACCCTCAACTCCCCCCCCCCCCCCCCCCCCCCCTGGCTACGCCCGTGATATAACTCCAAGCGAATATGTAAAGGCTGGTATAGAAAATGCATTTATAGTTTTTTTATTATTAATGTTTATTTTGGAAATAAACATTTATTATGAAGGAATAAAAAAATATTAGTTAAATCTTTCAAAAAAAATGTATTTAAAAGATATTGAAACTCATGCAAAACATAAAAATATAATTAAGAATTATGGAAAATCATGCAAAACATACTAAAAGTGATTCTTAACTAGTATTTAATAAGTGGCATTCCACTCAACGTTGTCAAATGTACTTTATATGCTTTAAACAGTTTTCTTTTTGTGTTTTCTAGTATTATGAACATCCAGTGCAGCTTTTCGAGTGAAGAATTGGTTGCATAGCGCGCACATAAATGGTTTTAAGCCGCTATGTGTTTTTTCATGATACTTCAAGAGCCTAGGTACGCTAAAACTTTTATTGCAAACTTTACAACTGTAGGGTTTTGCGTCTGTGTGTGTCTTCATGTGCGCCAACATATTTTGCCTGTGAGTAAAAGCTTTACCGCATTCGTTACACCTGTGAGGTTTTTCACCTGTGTGAGCTTTCATGTGAGCCAACATATTAGGTCTTTTTGTAAAAGCTTTACCGCATTCGTTACAAACATGTGGTTTTTCACCCGTATGAATCCTTTTATGTTCCGTGAGGAAACTTGAAGTTCGATATCCCTTACCACACTCTGTACAGACGTAAGGTCGCTCACCAGTATGGATATTCAGGTGATTCTTCAGATAATGATTCGAAGTAAAGGTTTTGTTGCAGTAATGACACTGATAAGGCTTAACACCGGAATGAGTCTTCATGTGATCTCTTAAACATTTAAAATTCAGGCCGCATACGTCGCAGGTTTCATCATTTTTGTTGTGATACGTGACAAAATGTTCCTTTAGATCCAAAGCGTTTGTAAAAGTTACCCCGCACCTTTCACACGGGAAATTTTCACCGTGTATGGCTCTCATGTGGTTGTAGAAGCAGGGGCGATTTTTCAGTATTTCACCACAAATATAACAAACAATTTGAGGGTTATTAATATTGTGAACATCTTTTTGATGATGACTGTAATCATTCAAGCAGGCGAAGTTCATGTTGCACTCTTCACAACTGATAGTGATTTCCTTGAAATGGGTTTCTTCATGTACGGAAAGGTCCTGTCTGGAACTACATTCAACGGAACAGATCGAACAGGTATAATTTACGGGATCATTGCCATCTGATATGTCATCACGGTAAGACTCCTCTTCAGAACATGGAGATTCTATCTTTAAATAATTCCCTATGTACAATGGGTCCTTGAATCTAAAAGCAAATATATGATATTAGTGTTCTTGTGAATATTAATTTCAAGAGTTCATGTTGCAGACTCGAGAAAAACCATCTGGAGGCTGTAACAATTGCAAACGATTGAAAATGACAAGAAAATAAAATAAAAGGATCGCTAACCAGCGTTCAACTCGAGCCCGACTGACTGACTGACTGATGAAAGATACTTTTCAAAAATTGTTGCGATCGCATTTCGATTTATCGGAAAAATATCCGGCTTCTCACTCTATTCTCTTTTCGAGAGTTTCCCGATTATAAGGTAAGAAGGATGACGTCTTTCCTATATAATACTGCGCAATGAAACAGTCAATGTATACCTATCAAAACTATCCCAGTGGGTTTATAAGTTATCCCAGTGGGTTTATAAGTTATCCCAGTGGGTTTATAAGTTATCCCAGTGGGTTTATAAGTTATCCCAGTGGGTTTATAAGGTCCAATATAATAAAAATATTTTAAAGATAAAAATATATCTACATTTACATAAATTGTAAATAAAATAGTGCGACTTCGGAGGTGGACTCCGTGGCGTCTAGACGTGTCCGCCACACATTGAACTAGCATTGACAAAATTAGCAGTTGATAGTTTCAGTTGCGACGGTCTCATCTAGCTTAGGACGAGAACAAAACCCCGAAGTAGTTCAACCGTGCGGAAAGTTGTGGAAACCGGCGACTTTCTCAGTCAGTAAGCGTGGCTTGGCCCTTCAACTTAACTCAGAGAATAGTTTTAACTCCGACGCTAGAAAAGAACCAACGCGCTACCAAGACCTTCCATCACGAGCTCAATCATCCTGAATAAACAACACCAGAATAAAACTGAGAAGAACATCACCTCGTTTTCACCAAACCGAGAGCGAAGACTTCCTAGCCACGACGTAAGCATCTTACACCAATTTTAAGAATAAATTGCACTGAATCTGGTCCTCGCCGATCGGATTCCTCGGACGGTCGGCTCGCCGGACGGTTAGCCGCGCCCAGAAGACGGCGTCTAACATTTTACCCCGACGTGACCTATCACATTCAGCAATAGAGAAGAAAAGTAAGAGCCAGTCGGGTCAACTTGAAACCATGAGAGAAGTAGTAGTAGTATCTAAGAGCGGAAAATATAAACAGAGGGAATAATATTCATAGTAAAAAAGCAAAAAGTTATTTCAACATTTCCAATATATTTAGACAACTGCTTCGACACACAGTGCCTTCTTCAAATACAAAACTACAATGTTAAAATTTTGTCGGTTTAAGGCAGTATTCTAGTCTAGAAATTTGAAAAATTCGATTTTTTATTCAAGAATATCTCCCTAAAAGGATTTTTTAAAATTCGAATTATTTTTAAAGTTATAGTCATTTTAGTGACGTAGCACTCAGACCGGTTTCTGCGGAGCGGATTTGAACCTCGAAGCTGTAAAGACGTACAAATAAGTAAGAAACTCTCTGTGAATTTTTTTTAAAATTTGGAGTGAATATTTTATTTGTGTGGGTATAATGGATCGAAAAAATAAGAAAGGAAGTTCTTGTCGTCCAGACAGATCAAGAAAACGGATATTCAGTGGCAATCAACATACTCTTGAAGAGAATACATCGTTTACCAGTGCATCCGCAGCAAAGTTCAAAAATTCAGCTGACGATGACGTTCTTATTGATTATAATTTCGGCTACTGTATTTTAGAGTTTTCTTCTGTGTTTTCATCTCTTGCACTAATGATTGTATGTGCTACTTGTAAGGAAAAAATCACATTTTCTCGGTCGGCTGCACGTGAACTAGGTTTTAAAAATGAAGTCGTATGTGGCTGCGAACATACCCGTTATATTCAGTCATGCGCATTTGTCAATAAGACATATGAAATAAATCTCAGAATTGTAACAGCTGTGAGGCTCATCGGAGTTGGGACAGAAGGAATTAATATCTTTTGTAGCATCATGGATATTGGTCAGGGTTAGGCTACCGGAACATATTATAGTTGTCTAGATAATTTACATCTGGCTGCATCGGCTATGTATAACCTGGTTTTTTCTAAAGCTGCGGAGGAAGAGAAAAAGTTAATTTTAGCTTCTGATCCGAATGCTAATCCTACACATTTCACAGTTTCTGGTGATGGGATGTAGGAGAAGAGAGGTTTCAATTCACTTTTTGGAGTTACTACGCTTGTAGGTAAATTCAGTAAAAAAGTTATTGATACAGTCGTGAAGTCGAGTTTTTGCCACGGCTGTAATTTATGGAAGAATAAAAAAAATACCGACATCGGTCCCTACGTAGACTGGTATGAAGAACATCAAGACTCTTGCTCGATTAACCACAAAGGAAGTGCCGGAAAAATGGAGGTCGACTCAGTGGTTGAAATGTTTGGAAGATCCGAAGAAAATCATGGAGTAAAGTTCGTCAAGTATATCGGGGATGGTGACTCGACAACTTTTAAAGGTGTCCTTACTATGAATCCTTACAATGATAATCCAGTTGTTATAAAAAAAGAGTGTGTTGGGTATATCCAGAAGCGCATGGGATAGCGACTTCGGAAGGCTAAAATGGACAATAGTGGAATTGGTGGCAAGGGTGCTGGCAAGTTGACTGATAAGATGATCAAAGAGTTATCTTTGTACTACGGATTAGCTATTCGTCGTTATCCTGATTCCGTTGAGGATATGAAGAGCGAAATATGGGCAACTTATTATCATAAGAGTTCAACTGATAAGGAGCCTCAGCACATGAATTGCCTACCTGGACCATGCAGTTGGTGCAAATGGCAGAAAGCAGCAGACGAAGGAACTTTGGATGACTTTCAACACGAAAATCCACCACTTACTGATAAAGTTTTAACAGTTTTAAAACCTATTACGCCTGACAGATGATTCTTTATTGGAACGTTGTTTGGGTTCCGAAACTCAAAATAACAACGAATCACTAAATTCTTTGATATGGACGTTTGCACCCAAACATATCCATGCTGGAGTCCAGACAATTGAAATTGCTACTTATTTAGCAGTCAGTATTTTCGATGAAAGCTTTAATCCGATTTTAAATATAATGAAACTTATGGAGATGAAAATTGGTCTGGAAACCCAGGGGTTTGTTGTTAGGCGCAATGAAGTAAGAATTCAACGTTCTGAAGTTCGAATGTAAGTTATATGTACGCATCTATCAGTTACACTGCCTGACGTAAAACTTTAAGCACGTTTTTTTCGAAACTACTTTTTTCGATGCGGTTGACATAATGTCTCAAGTTCTAGTCGACCGATTTACTTAAAATTTAGCATGAATATTCTTTATATATTCCTCTATCGTATGAACCAATAAAAATTTAAATTTTTTCATTGTTAATATTTTTAAAAAATTCGGAAAATTTAAAAAATTAGTGGGAAAATCGACCTCAATTTTTGGGTAGCCAGCATTTTGCGAAAAAAAAATTTGACACTTTTTCTGGTTCATACGATACTGGCATTTATACTGATAAAAAGTATCCATAATTTTATTTTTCAGATGACCAGGAAGGTAGATATCATGACGACCGGGACACGGCTGCCCCCCCCCCCTATTTCAACGACGCATAACTTGCTAAAATTTGTATAGTTTTTTATTTTTTATTTTTGTATGTACTCTCGAAATATGAATACATAAGCCATAAAAAAATGGATAGTAAAAATATCAATTGCTTTTTTTATGAATCCTTAAAAATCACTCGAAATTCGGGCTTCTAGACTAGAATACCCCCTTAATGTCGTTAATAATGTCGATTTTTCTCAAATTTCTCAGTGATTCTTTTTTGTAATAAATTTGCCTAACGAACAAAATTTTAAAGATATAAAAATGTTATTATTATTAACGTTAACGTTTCGGAGGGTACTCTCCCCCCGTTTTCAAAACTAAACTAAAAAATAAATTACATATTAATTACAAACCAAAATTTAATGGTTAATTTTGATGTGGTGAGTTTATTTACTAATGTATCAGTTGATATATCACTTCTCATAGTTAGAAAGAGATTAGAACATGACACAAAATTAAAAGATCGCACTAAACTAAACATAAATACAATTTTGGAATTATTAACTCTGTGCTTAAAAACCACATATTTTCAATTAGAAAATGATTATTATCAACAAAGTTTCGGAATGGCAATGGGTTCTTCTCTTTCTCCTTTGATGAGAGTAATATCTTTATGGAGGAACTCGAGAATGACATATTAAATAAATCTCTTAAAAAGCCATTAATATGGCTTAGGTATGTTGATGATATTTTTGCTATATGGCAACATAGCATTGACGATCAAATATTTTTTTACAAGATATAAATTCTCGAGAGCCTACAATTAAGTTTACTTTAGAGATGGAGAATGAGAATAAATTGCCATTCCTCAACACTTTAATAATAAAACAAAACAACACATTAAAAACTACAGTTTACAGAAAACCGACAAACACAGATACTAAACACAGTACTTGTTTGTACCGACAGTTATACACTACAAAAAGAAACAAATCACATAAAAGACATTTTAATAAAAAACAATTACCCAAAGAATTTTATAGATAAATCGCTTAAAAATTTTGATACTAGACAAAACAGACAAGTTATTAATAACAATAATAATAACTCTCAAACAATTAACCTCACAATTCCTTATATCCGCGATATTTCTGACACAATTAAAAGAGTAGGAAATAAATACAACATATGAACGACATTTAAAACAAAAAATACTCTTAGATATCTATTAACAAAGTCTAAACCAAACAATATACAACAAAATACTAAAAATGTGGTTTATAAAATTCCCTGCGAATGTAGAAATTCTATATAGGTGAGACATCTAGACTGTATTGCTATGCCTTCGGTAAATTTAAATTCAATATGGTTCCCGATTCTAAAGAATACAATTAAACACATTTAAATATTTGAATACACAATCAGTACAATAAACAATCACATAGTAAACATTACCTATATATATTTTTTGGTAGTATGTTACTGTCATGAACAAAATCTATTGTTGTCAATGTAAGTATCGTTGACGTATACAAAAAAATATATTGACTTTCACTCGTTACTTTATATATTACAAATTAATATAATTTTTTTTAGTTTAGTTTTGAAAACTGGGGGAGAGTACCCTCCGAAACGTTAACGTTAAAAGTTTGTAACATTTTTTATAACATTTTTATATCTTTAAAATTTTGTTCGTTAGGCAAATTTATTACAAAAAAGAATCACTGAGAAATTTGTCTCCGTTTGGTTTTATGTTTTCCAAACCAGTGAAGCCACTTTCGCAAGAAATGCAATAAGGAATTTTCATAATAACCATGTGTGAGCAGATGAAAATCTCCATGAGGTATGCGAAGATTGTTTTCAACATCAGTTCTCGTTGAATGTTTGGGTTGGAATTGTAGGTGACTATCTAATTGGACCGGTATTTCTATCACAAAGACTTACTGGCGAGGTGTATCGCAACTTTTTGGAAGCAACGCTGCCTGAGTTTCTGGAAGATGTACCATTAGCAACAAGGCATGAAATTTGGTTTATGCACGATGGTGCACCACCACATTTCAGTTTGGTTGCTCGTGATTTTTTATCAGCAACATACGGATATCGCTGGATTGGTCGAAGTGGGCCATACGCATGGCCTGCTCGATCCCCGGACTTAAACCCCCTGGATTATTTCTTTTGGGGATATCTGAAGTCATTCGTTTACGCTACTCCATTGAAGAATTTTGATGATTTGCGAAATCGGATAATTTCTGGGTGTAACTCAATTAGAAACGACCCTGGTGTGTTCGACAGTCAATGACAAAGAGTTCGGCAGTCAATGACGAGAAGATTGAATGCTTGTATCAAGGCTGGAGGAAGTCATTTCGAACATTTATTGTAGATTGAGCAACTTTACATGTACTTTTTGATAATAAAATTTTGTTAATGTCGTAAATTTTGTTCACCCTCTATCTTCGAAACAAAGGGGTTTTTCAAAAATTCATTAATCATTTAATTTTTGCCGCATGTTTACCTAACACCCTGTATATCTCGAGCAAAACAAATTTAAAAATTTTATATACAGTCCCAAAAAGCAAAAAAAACTAAACATTTTAGAAGTAATAGAACTATATAAATATAATCAAGACCCGTCTAGACAGTTATACAACGGTTAGACAGATCTCTGGAATTCCCCACTATTAAAAATATTGTAAAAATACCCTCGATAAAAATGTAAAATTTTATAGATATGATAAACAGTGATATCTTAGTTTTAAAGTCGTGTCTGATACTGTAACATTCGTCACGAAACTATAGTCATACAAAGTTAAAAATAAAATACGAGAGTAGTCTGAAAAGTTTTCAGTCTCAACATGAAGATGGCGTTACTCGTCAAAAATATTCTGGTAATATAATTGCGCATGTTTTGAAAGATAACCTTGCACATTTCAGCTATATTAGATCCTTAGTTGTTGTTGGTCAATCATTTATGTCAGTCGATGTTAGTGTTTCTGTAAAGATGGAAAAAATCGAAGATCGCGTCATCATTAAATTCTTTTATTTGAAAAGTACGCCTACGCCCACGCATACGCTCATGCCTACGCCTATGCTCACGCCTATACCCACGGTCACGCCTATACCCACGCTTACGTCCACGCCCACGCCCACGCCCACTCATACACCCACGCCCACGCCTACACCCACGCCTACGCACACGCCCACACAAACTCGAAATTTGCGTAGGCGAATTGCCTTTCAAACTTAAGAATTTAATTTAATCACAGTTTTTTCACATTCGCAGCGAATATAAAAGTGTGAGAGAGAAAATTAGAGGGAGATCTAATATTGTTTTATTTTTTTTGGAATAACGAACAGAACGAACATACTTATAAATAAGTTTTGTTTTTCAATCTTAATTTAGATGTACTCGTTTTTGTGGCATGTCAATGCGAATTTCCTAGTGAAAAACGTGTGACATATCTCGCATTTATGCGCTTTGTTTACGTCGCCATTATGAGATTCTAAGTGACACTTCAGCCTCCGAAGCAAGAAAAAACCTTTATCACAAATCTTACAAACGAAGGGTTTATCAACGCTATGAATTTTCATGTGGCCCACCATGTATGATTTTTGGGTAAAAGCTTTGCCGCATTCGTTACAGGCGTACGGTCTTTCATCAGTGTGAGTTTTCAGATGCGACAACATATTCAACCTTTTAGCAAAAGCTTTCCTGCAATCGAAACAAGCAAGCGGTTTTCCACCAGTGTGAATTATTTTATGTCCGGTGAGGATACTAAAAGTTCTAAATCCCTTTTTACAATACGGACGTAGAAAACTGGTTTATTCAAAATTAGGTGCCATCATCAGCTCCACATTTTTTACCATCTTTCTGGCAACTTGTGGATTGAGCCTAATAATACCATAAAACATGATAGTGGGGAAATCCACTTTTTTGTCAACGTCTAGGAAGGCAATATAAGTTTAATAACAGTGAACCATTCAAGTTTAGCTGGTCATTTAGCAAAATATCCAATTTTTTACTTTTATTAATTTCTAGGCTCTCTAAAAGATAAAAGAACATTAAAAAGAGAAAGAAAAGATAAAAAAACATTATAAAATTATTATTGAAAGTATGCTTTTCTAACATTAAGTGATTAGCATAATGAGAATTATCATATGCAAGCTAATAAGACTAACAGAAATGATAATCAGAAATTCACAAGGAGCAGTTAGAATAGCGGAAGGAGTAACAGAGGATTTTGAGATTAATTTGGGAGTGAGACAGGGAGACGGGCTATCAACAACATTGTTTATACTGACGCTGGATGCAGTAATCAAAGAGTATAATTTCACGGGAATAGTCATCAATAAAGCGATACAAGTATTTGCTTGCATAGGCAGACGATCTTACTGTGCTAGCTAGAGACAGAATAAGCCTGGAAGAAGCAATCCAAAAAATTGGACAAGAAGCAAAGGAAAAAGGCCTCACAATAAATCAAGGAAAAACCAAATATATCGAAATAAGGAAAGAAAATAGAAAAGTTACAATCAAATCAGTAAAAATACTAAATTACCAATTTGAAGTAGTGGAACACTTTAAATATTTGGGAATAGTAATAAATAGCAAAACCGACAGAAACATAGAGATAGATCACAGAGTTCGTTGTTCGATATTAAAACAAAAACAAAACAAAAAAAAATACCGCTGTTGTTGGCAGCGTTGATGAAGATCTAAATTTATTAATTCGTCGCAGATCGCAGGAAGGTACCAAACACACGGGCTTTTCTCGAATGTTTACAAACAAATACAAGTTTGTCCACTTTCTTTGATAAACTCGTCATTCATTCGCGATTTTGCGTTGTTTATACATATTTATTAAAGCCGCTATATCGCCGTCGAAATAATTTGCAAGAGAATATTGTTGCCAAAACTGCAAAACTGCTGATTACGGCCGCGAGAGCTGTTTATAACCCCTGCCGCCCCCCTTCCAGAATATTCTCAAAGAAACCGCGAAGTGTCCATTGGAACAGTGTAGTTTTTGCACGACCACTCGCTATTCGTTTGGAGCACCAGGACAATATCAATAACACGCAAGCCGTTATCGGTTATTATTGAATGCTCCCATCACAATAATTTAAATGCGTAACGACAACTACATGAGTGTAACCCAGTATTACACCATGTCAGTTTTTGTAAACGACGTTAAAGATTTGAGAGTTAAACTACTTACTTAGACGTTTAGTCCTAGACAATTCTTTGCAAGTCGTTTTTTTTCAGTTTTGGATAACAAGGTACGTAGTTTGTTCGTTTTAGTTTCGGGCCGTGAAAAAATGAATGGCGGGCCGCGGGTTGAAGACCTCTGCTCTATAGGAATAGTCCGTTTTAAGATATTTCGTTGCCCCTTGGAACAATGTTAATTGCCCCAATAAAGATCAATAATTCGAAGCAAAATGTATGTTATGTATGAAGAGCAAACAGTATCTACACTGCATTCATTGCAACAGCGACCAAGGAACGTCTTTGTCGCTTTCGTCAACACATTTGCTTTACCCAGAATCACTGTAGACTTTTTTGGCTTTAATTGGCTTCGTCACAATCTTTAAAAAGTCAGTTTTCTCTTAAAATTAGCACTACCGGAGGCACAATGACCATTATCTTGCCAAGAACGCCACATTTTTAGCATATTTGGTGTAAAAAAAACCAAGTATAAAATTAATTTTATCTTATTTTATTAGGCCCGGCCCTGTTACGTTTGTTGCAGCTTTGCCGGGTTTCGTTACGACAGGGGTTATTAAAAGTTTATTGCAGCCAATTGGTCAACGATATATCTTGAACCGCACTATATATATGACTATAATCCAACGTATTTGTTACCGTCAATTTAAGTTGATTGCCATTCAGTGTTATTACTTTACTTTTAATAATGTTACTTTTTATTTTAAGTGCGAACAATAGGACACGAACTGCCATAATTATTTTTAATCGCCATAATTATTTTTCATTTTTGTTAATGATCTTCCAGATGTTTGCAGTAGCGGAGATATGGTAATGTTTGCTGATGATAGCAGCTATTTAACAAGAAATAGAAACATGCAGGGAGCCATTGAAACGGTACAGGAAATGCTCAATAAATTTTATAATTGGTTTACGAATAATAAGTCATCCCTTAACGTAGACAAAACCAGTTTTATTGCTTTTACTCCTCGAACACACTAACGGAGTCATATTTACTAAAAATTAACGGTAACTCTATATAGCAAACATCCTGTACTAGATTTCTGGGTGTTCATCTCGATAACAGCCTTTGCTGGGATGAACACATAGCTGAATTATGCAAGGCATTAGCTGCTGTCTCATATGCTGTTTATAGGTTGAAACGGGTTGGTACCACGGATATTGTGCATTCATATTACTATGCAGAGTTTTACAGTCGCGCTAGGTACGGTTTGATATTTTGGGGTGGGTCGCCTAATCTGATGCGTGTTTTCAAAATACAAAAAAAGATAATTCGAATGATGGATGGGGTGTCAATATTGGCAACATGTCGACCAATTTTTAAACAATACAGGATTTTGACTCTCCCATCACTATATATTTTGGAGATTATCATCTTTGTTAGGCGAAATTTTGTAGCATTCGTAAAAAATAGTGATTTTCATCACTATGACACACGAGGCTCTGATGAACTTATTATACGAATACATTCATGTAAGATAGTTGAACATAATGTTTACTATAGGGGTGTGAAGCTGTATAATAAGTTGCCACAACGATTTAAGTATGTTCAGAATGACAACAAATTTAAAAAATTAGTCAGCGAATTGCTTATAAGTCAAAGTTTTTCTAGTTTAGAAGAATATATGTCGTATCAATAATTAGATTCAATGCTTATTTATGTATACAATGTTTATTTGTGCAAGATTATCATTTCATGTATTATTTCTGAGGTCGTGTCACTGAACATTCTGTCAATCCGACTTAATCATGGATATTTATATTGTTGTGGGGATTGAAATACTTTATTAAGTTATTAAATTATTAAATTATATACCTCATCAAGAATAAAATATTTATATGTAGGTTTAAATGTTATATATTCTTTGTATGCACAGAAGTGTGTCAATGTGCATGCTCTTGTTTTAACTTGATCCATGCATATTTGTATTATCTTGAGGATTCAATAAATTATTATTATTATTGTTAATATTAATAGAATACACACAAAAACTATATTTAAAATATACAAAAAGACACCAAACACTGATTCTTAAACAATATTAAATTAGATAGGGAATATACCAGTAAACACTAACAAATGTATTGTGCAATACAGCTAAAAAAAGTTCAAGGTTGCTCCTTTGAATGTTCTTTATTTTTATGATCACCCAATGCACTTTTCTGAGAGAAGCATTGGTGACATATCTGACATATAAACCCTTGTACATCAGCATGTGTTTTTTCATGATAATTCAGTTCTCTACGTCCAATAAAAGTTTTATTACAAACCTTACAACGGAACGGTTTTTCGCCTGTGTGCGTTTTCATATGCCTCATCAAGGTCGGTTTTTGAATAAACGCTTTCCCGCATTCGTTACATACGTGTGGTTTTTCACCAGTATGAATTTGCATGTGCACCGACAGATTTTGTCGACGAGGAAAAGCTTTCCCACATTCACTACATACGTGGGATTTTTTAGCAGTATGAGTTTTCATGTGGACCAACATATTTTCCCTTTGGTTAAAAGCTTTTCCGCATTCGCTGCACGCGTACGGTTGTTCACCAGTATGAGTTCTCATGTGCGCCAACATATTGAGTCTTTGTGCAAACACTGCTCCGCATTCGTTACACGCAAATGGTTTTTCACCGATGTGAATCCTTTTATGTTCCGTGAGTAGACCTGAAGAGAGAAATCCCTTACCACAATCTGTACAAACAAATGCAGTTTTATCATTCTCACTGTGATAAGTGACGAAATGTTCCTTTAGACCCAAACGCTTCCTAAAAGTTGCCCCGCACTTTACACATGGGAAATGTTCTCCGTGAATGACTCTCATGTGGTTGTAGAAGCAACGGTGATTAGTGAGGATGTTACCACAAATAGAACAGACTGTTTGGGCGATATTAATATAGTGAACGTTTTTTCGGTGTTGAATATAATCATTTAGAGAATTATAATTGATGTGGCAGTCTTCGCATTCGACGGTCGTTTCTTTATTATGAGTTTCTTCGTGTAAGGAGAGGTTTTGCTTGGAACTAAACTCAATGGAACAGATCGAACAGACGTAAGTGAGGAGACCATTGTAATCTGAGAATAATGTCTCGTCATGATACTCTTCACACTTAACGGTACTTTCTTCGGAATGAGTTTGTTTGTGTAAGGAAAGATTTTGTTCAGAACTAAACTCAATGGAACATGCATAATTGATGCGATTCTCGTGATTTGATGGTAGTTTCTCCTCACGGTAGGTTTCGGAACAAGCTTCGGGATCGAGAAATTCATTCTTAAAATAAATTATTTCACCAAGCGAATTTTTAAATCTAAAAAAAAAATAAATAAATATTAATATCTTGAACTACAATATCGTGATCATACTTTGACTAATAAGGGCAAAACTAAATGGACAACTAAATTCAGTCATTCAGCATTATTAACTTTATTTCTTTAGCGTTTATGATAACTAGCACTGTCCGTACAATTACGCTTTCCTTAGGCACATTGGGAAAAAGGCTATTTATGAACCAATCTTCAAATAGTTCTCCTGTGGTGTCGTCATGGTAGTCCAAAGATGAATGTTTAATATTTTTGGAGGACAACCGTAAACGATTTGGAACCCATCCATCTTCAGAACCAGCATGTAAAATATAAAATTGTAATTCATTTTCCTTGTTTGCTGGAGCATTGGTTTGTCATTTTCTTCATGCATCTACCCATCCTTTTGCTGGCGTCTCATGTGTATCGAACCATGTTTATCAAGGTAGATAATGAAATGATTTTGTAATCTATATTTTTTTATAGTTTAAGTAGTCAAACCGCCATCGTCGCAATTGTGATTCCATTAATATTTGTCTTTTATTAAGGGTCCGATATGAAAAACCCATTAAAGATAATATTCTGCGAAGCTCCGAAGCTCCGAAGCTCTCTACTGCAAAGAATGTTGGTTTCATCTTTCCTTAGCCGCTGTTGCAATGAATGCAATGCAGGCACAGTTTACTCTTAATACTTAGCATAAATTTTGCTTCAAATTAAGTCTAATCTAGTCTATTAATCACTACAAACTTTTTTGGCTTTAATTGGCGTCGTCGCAATATCTTTAACTGTAGACAATGGCGTTTTCGTTAACGAAGACGTTTCTTCTGCTGTTGCTTTTACATTAAGCCCCCTATTCAATAAAGAAACATACACATTTTTAACAATTTGCTTAG
Organism: Cosmopolites sordidus; assembly: GCA_031761425.1. Lineage (NCBI taxonomy): Eukaryota > Metazoa > Arthropoda > Insecta > Coleoptera > Curculionidae > Cosmopolites > Cosmopolites sordidus. Next base: position 583,510 of record JARFXV010000597.1, read on the forward strand.
CATCGGACGATAAATTATTTCTTTTAAATTTAGCACTACCGGAGGCACAATGATCATTATCTTGCCAAGAAAGCCATATTTTTAACACATTTTGAATAATAATAAAAATACGATCGACATTATAGAACTGCACAGTTTAAGAAAAGAATGCGAACTAAACTAAAATATTTCGAAACTACTAAACCAGATATAAAATTAATGTTATCTTTTTAACTGTTATTTTAATAGGCCCGGCCCTGTTTACGTTTTTTTACAACTTTGCCGGGTTTCGTTACGACAGGGGTTGTTAACAGTTTATTGCAGCCATTCGGTCAACGATATATCTTGAACCGCACTATGCGTTATTATTTTTTTTATTAACCGTGTAGTTATTTGTTATTTCATTTGGAGAATTGTAATAAAGAAGCGAAATGGAGACTCAGAGTATATCGAGTAAGAAACGCAAACCAAATTTAGAGGAAAACTGGCGACAAAAAAATATGGCCAAGTCAAGAAGGGTAGTTGGAACTTTTCCAGTCATTTTGAAGGAGTCAGCACTTCCTGGCTGGAGGGCTGAGGGTTCTAGTAATTCTGAAGCCGATGATATTGGAGATCACCCGACCGGTGTGATCATGATTCCGACACTGATGAAGGGGTCTCTGATTCTGAAGATGTACAGAAACAAAGCTAGTTGTCATCAAGCGAAGACGAGCTTTTTTTGCCAAATTTTCAGTCCCATTATGAAAATAATTGATACAAATGGGCGAAGCATTCACCAAATAGATCTGTGCGAACTCCCTAACATAATATAATTACGCGGTAGTTCAAGGGAACTTTCTTGGCTACTTTACCTTACTTACTTAGGTCAATTTTTTTTATAACGACAGAAGTAGCGAAATGATCCTTCAAAGCATCGCGTACGATACGATTATACATTTTTAATCGATTTTCAAGAATGACCTCTCTTTTTTGGTTGTTTTGGGGTTACACATGATTTTTTGAAACCTCAGCAATAACATATCATGACCGTTTGATTGCATTCGTAATAAATGCATAAGATTTGTTTTAGTTTCGTTAGTTTTAACGGGAAACGGACTAACAATCAGAATTGATACACAATTATGTGTATAAAATTAGTACACTCTTATTTTTTTCAACGCTGAATTACGAACCTTCAGGAAGAAATAACTTCTTTAAGAAAATAAACGGCAATAAAACGCGCTGGTTATTTTTTTTTCTCAATAAATTATCTGGTAGGTCTCTGGAGACAAATAATTGACGACCTCCTTAAAATGTAGAAGCAGCTGCTTGTCAAAAATGCAATCACCAGTGCGATCGCACTGCCATCTACCGGGAAAATATGCGACGTCACTCTATTCTCTTCTCGAGAGTCTCCGGATGTGTGTAAACTAAAAATGTTTTGAACTTTCTGGTATAATGTGTGTAGTGCTTAATGAAACAACCAATATATACCTATCAAAACTGAATTAATTACAAATTCTTTTGGTGTCAATATTTTTATTTAATATCGAAAATCAATGAAGTTACATTTACTTGAAAAACATTTGTTATTTATGAGCTATCACTTGTAAGTGCCGCCATCTCAGTCGCAGTACAAGACGTAATATACTAACTAAAAGCTAAAATTAAATTATACTGGACTAAAATTATTTGTTAAATATTTAAAAGCTATAAACATTTACGTAATGAAACCACACCATAAACAAATCTACATTTATATAAATTCTAAATAACATAGTGCGAAATATACTTTGCTTTAAATAATTTGAAGGTTTAAGTGCACTCGTTCAGACAGTCACGTATCGGGGTCAATTTTTAGAACGAAATACTGTAATTCCTTTATAATACGTTATTCCCGCGACACACCATTCGAGTAGTAATAAAAAAATAATCTAATAAAATAAAACAAATAGCCCAGACAATCAAAAAAAAACATTATCCAATATTAATATGCAATATTTTTGATCTTTGAGTCTTTGATGTCATTTAATTGCCTTAATTTAGACAATTACATCATACAAACATAACTCAGGATGACATAAAAATATATGGAAGTGTGTTTGGTTGACATTATTACACGATGCAGAAAGATATACTTTGAGGACATTGGACTAAAATAATCTTAGGATGAGCATCATTTGATATCAAGTGGCGCCCATGTTTAAAAATATTAATAGAAAGATTAATGATATTGTTAAATACAGTGGATCCCATAGGGTTGTTTCCAATAAAACTCAGGATCTGCTGGATTGGATAGGTGCCTTCATCGTGATAGTGATAAAGGAGTAGATACAGGAATAAACCTCTAAAATATGAGGAATTGCAGCCAGTATATATTTAAACTACTCTTTCGTGGTCATTTGACATTGATATGAAAATAGGAACTAGTTCGGTACAGTCTAAATATAAACAACAAAACAAATGTAATGAACATATGCAGAAAACCAAAGCAAATAAATATACTATAAAAATGAACATGTCTTATAAAATATCTTAATCAATAATGGATAAGAGAAAATGAGAACTAAACTAGCGAATACCACAAAAGTATATGAAACAGTCTTTAACATTTTCTTTTGTAAAAAAAACAAATATGCAGAAAAACGACAATTAAAAATAAAGACAGATAAATGGTCATTATGAGAAAAATATTAACGATTATAAGAGATTGTGGTGGCTCATAGATCTGTCTGGAAATCAATGAAGAAAAAACAAAGTACATGGCGATGATGAATGGTAAAGCGCGAGTGATTAAAGACATTAAAAAGCAGTGACGGTTCGTAAGTTTGAAATATGGAGGTTCTGCATGGCAGCAGACGATTTATAAAATTCATTTAACAAACCAAAATTGAGAATAAGAGATATTATCTTACCAGATATAGTAAGCAAGTAAAAAATCTCTACAATTAAATGTCACGAAATATATGTAATTTTATATATAACTTTTTGGGGGTCTGCAGGGGTTTGTAGTTCTCCAGCTCTTATATACCAACCGCCACTGCTAAAAAGTCTTGCGGACGACCATTTATATCTATTTGGACATGCAAATAACTTTACATACTTGGGAGTCTATACCTATACAAGACTTGTAAAGGAAAATAAAAACTAAACTCAGTGTCAGAAACAGCTCAGTTTCATCATCAGTACCAAACGTTATTTATACCAGCAGTATTACACGGCTGTGAACTATGGATACTGAATGTCTGAAGAAGTGAAACTATAAATCTAGGAAAGGAAGATTTTCCTAAAACATAAGGAGGGAAAATAGTTGATGGCATATGGGAGCGACGATCGGGTAAAAAACTGCTGGAATTCTAAAACAATCCCCCTAGCATCAAAGTTCAAAGATGAAGGTGATAACAAAGAACTGAAGCATAAGTATTAAAAAAAAGAAGAGGATAAGCAAGGAGGAAGTGAATAGATGCAGTGAAAGAACACCTGGGAAGATTGAAGATTACAAACTAGGAAGATAACGCAAAAGATAGAAATCGTTAAAAAAAGCAGTATCATATGCATATGCATAAGCATTATATATGACATAAATCATATAAGAAGTTAAGTTAGATGAGAATTATTGTTAAAAGGTGCAATCAGTAACATAGCATGGTGTAGGTGCAGGTTAAATAGTTTGGTCATATAGTCAGGATGAAGGATGTCCGAGAAGTTAAAATAGTACGAGGAATAACTTAAGAAGGTAGAACCAAAAATGAAAAGAACTGCAGTGAAACTTGTAATGAACTTGCAGTGAAAGAACTGCAAGTCTAGTTCTTTTCACTTCGATAGGGAAAATAAAAGCGTTGGAATTATTCAGTCGATCAAATATCGCAGATTTATTGATTAGTTTTACTACTAATCAATTTATTAATCTTAATAATTAAGTTAATCTTACTTTAGTTACCTCCTTCAGATGTACCTCCTTTTTATGGCGCGTCAGAGTGGGTTTCCTAATGAAAAACTTATGGCATATCTCGCATTCATACGGTTTTTCACCACTATGAGATATTAAGTGAAACTTCAGCCCCTGAAGCAAGTTAAAACCTTTATTACAGATCTTACAAACGAAGGGTTTTTCTCTACAGTGACTTCTCATGTGCGTTAACATATTTGACTTTTGAGAAAAAGCTTTGCCGCATTGGTTGCACACGTACGGTTTTTCACCAGTGTGAGTTTTAAGGTGCCTCAACATATTCAGCCTTTTGGAAAACGCTTTCCCACAATCGTAACACGCATATGGTTTTTCGCCAGTATGAGTTCTTTTGTGTTCCGATAGAACACTGAAAGTTCGAAATCCCTTGTTGCAATATTGGCAAACGTAACGACACCCACCGGTATGAATTTTGATATGATAGTTCAAGTAACGATTTAACGAAAATGTTTTATTACAATATTTGCACGCAAATGGTTTAGCAGACGAATGGCTCTTCATGTGAACCCGTAAATTTTTAAAATTTCGACCACACAGATCGCAAGTCTCACCGTTCTCATTATGATAAGTAACAAAATGTTTTTTTAGATCACAGGCGTTGGTAAAGGTTTTTTCACACATCTCACATGGAAAATTTTCGTCGTGAATGGATCTCATGTGACTGTAGAAGCTATAGCGACTGTTAAGTGTGGCACCGCAGATATAACAAACGATTTGAGATATATTAATATTGTGAATATCTTTTTGATGATGATTGTAATCATTCAAGCAATCAAAGTCCATGTTGCACTCTTCACATTTGATGGAGATTTTCTTCGAATGGGTCTGTTCATGCAAGAAGAGGTTTTGTCTGGAACTACATTCTGTGAAACAGATCGAACAAGTGTATTTGGTAAGATCATCCTGGAATGACAGTAGATTGTCTTCACAAGATGCCTCAGAATCGTATTCGGGAGATTCTTTCTTTACAAAATTCATTATATATAATGGATCCTCCAATCTAAAACAAAAGTATGTAATTGTCTTGAAAAAATAATTTTCAGTTCAGTGAATACAGTCAATAACAAGTATACTACGAAACTCGTAGTATACTTGTTATACTACGTACATCTACAAATATCAATATCGTACTGGTCGAGTAGATGCGGTGTCTAAGATGGACCAATGGTACCTACAGTTCGCGCGGAAGAAGGTTCTCTACTCCTGCTCTTTTTTGGTGTGAATGTTTATGTAGTGTACCCGAATTTAATGAGGCTTTGTGTAAGATATTGGTTAGCAAAAAAATATGCTAAATAACCAGTTGATGCAGCTCTAATAGAATCTATAAAAAGTTTCAAAAATATCGTATTTATAAAGATATAGTATCAACATTTTATTTTTCATTTAAGGGGTAACATTTTTTAAAAAATATTTTTTTTTATCAGCTTAAAAAATTCTTTGAACCTTTTAGAATATGGGGCAGATTTTTTTTTCCTTGAAACTGCGCCCTTTTTCCTACGCGCGTCGTATTACCCCGAAACAACACCTGCTGGGAAGGTACACTCTAATAGTCTGGGGAGGTACACTCCAATGTTTTACCTTATGATTTCTAACTTATCACTTTTACCTTATCAAAGACAACATCTTCGACTGAAATCGCTAATCGTAGTGCTAATTTTTAACAGTTTATTTGCAATCTGAGTGCTTATAAGATACAATGGATGACGGAAAAGTGTACCAGGGCAGGAACGCCCAGGACCCTTCTATATTTAAATATACGGTGCATAAGGATATATAGGGGAAAGTTGCCGAATTTGGACCACTTAAACATTGTTTTTATATATGGGCTTGTAAAAGCATTTTTAATAAAAACTTTTAGATGGAAAATAATTGTATTATTGTAATCTTCAAACTAACATAACTATTTTATTTTTTTTTTACTTATATTATAAAAAATTAATTTTTAAAAATAGTGTTCGGTCCATCCAAGAAAATCTGTTTTTTGCGATGGACCACTGTATATATATATATATATATATATATATATATATATATATATATATATATATATATATATATATATATATACATGAGATATATAATGGTTAGTTGTTTGACCGGGAGGAAACCCCACCCAGCCCTTACATTGGAGGGCACATGTTTCGTCTGTTGGTGGTTAGACTCATCAGGGTATCGACATATGCTCTCTCGCCAAAAATAGGGAGTCCCTCTCCACAATCAAGCGACCCATATTTTCGCTGACTTCTCGTCGGATGGCTTATAAATGGAGTTTTAGACTTATTTAACGAGACAACAGTAGTCAGGAGTTAGTAGGAGTGCAGGTCAAGCAACTAACCATTACTCATTATGGCGGAGACGCAGGTTGTTGTGCGTTCTACATGAGATTGTGGAACCCAACGGTCGGGGGTGTAACTCCTGACTACTGTTGTCTCGTTGGACGCAGTCCGAAGAAGTCTAAAAACTTCGTATATATATATATATATATATATATATATATATATATATATATATATATATATATATATATATATATATATATATATATATACAGATATATTTAGCGTAGTGAAACAATTAATGTTTACCTATCAAAACTGTATTAATTACAAATTATTTTGGTATCAATATTTTTATTTAACATTGACAATCAATGAAGTTACATTTATTTGAAAAACATTCGTTTTTTTTTGCGCTACCACATATAAGTATCGCTATCTCAGTGGCTGTATAAGACGTAATATACTAACTATGCATTAAAATTAAATTATACTGGACTAAAATTATTTGTTAAATATTTAACACAAAAGAAAATAGGGAGCAACGTAATGAAATCATACCATTGTATACACATACGTAATGGAATCATACCATAAACAAATCTAAGTAATGTCTGAATGATTGTGGCGTGCTCATATATTTTTTTTCTTTGCCACGATCTAAAACTCAAAAAATATCAAAAATATCTGTTCTTATGTACATAAAGAAGCAATCATTCAATTATCGACATACACAAAAAATATATTTACGTTCTATCTTTTCATAATTTATAGAAATTAATATAATTTATTTTTAGATTCCTTTTGAAAACGGGAGGAGAATACTTCCCGAAACGTTAACTTTAAAGTTTGTATATTTTTTTAGGACATTTTTATATTTTTAAAATTTCGTTCGTTAAGCAAATTTATTACAAAAAAGGATCACTGAGAAATTTGTCTCCGCTTGGTTTTTTGTTTTTACCCAGTGATTTTATATTTACATAAGAACAGATATTTTTAATATATTTTGAGATTCCCAACCCAAAGCCAAATAAAGGAGAAAAATACATAATTTCTAAATAAAATAGTGAGGAATATACTTCATTATTTTAAATAATTTAATAGTTTAAGATCACTCGTGCAGGCAGTGATATGTCCGATTCAATTTACGAACGAAATACAATTAATTCTTTTATAATATGCAATTCCTAAGACATGTCATTCGAATGTTAAAACCCCCTAGATATAACGACATAAAGAACTTAAAATAGCTACAGAACAAATAGCCTAATGAGATAAAACAAATAACTTAGAAAATTAAAAAAAAAACAATATCCAATATTAATATGCAGTATTTTTGAATTTTGGGTGATGGGTATCAATTAAACGTATTAATTTATAGACAAATGGGCTATAACCTATACAGGACAAGGAGGTAAATATGCTCCTTGCAGTAAAACCCTCATAACCTTTACAAGAACTCAGGGTAATAATATATGGAGGCTTGTTTGGTTGGCATTATTACAAGATATAGAAACATATACATTAAGGATAATAAAGAATTGAAATGCAGAAAAGAGCAAGTCTTATAGCAACATATAATAGCATGGACATCATTTGATATTAAGTGATATTGCTAAATACAGCGAGTCCCAATGGATTATTTCCAAGGAAACTCAGGATCTGTTGGATTGAAGAGGTGCTTGAGGTATCTTGCTAGTGATAAACGAGTAGATGTAGGACTAAAAATCAAAAATAGGGACAATTGCAGCATGCCACAGAACTACTTTTTCGTGATCATTTAACTTTGATATAAAAATTGGAGTTAGGTTATAATTGAAAACAATGTAAAATAACAATGTAAAATAAACTGTAATGAACATATGTAGAAAACCAGAACAGTTAGAAATACACCACAGAAATGAACATGTCTTATAAAATACCTGTATCAATAATGGATAAGAGAAAATGAGAAATAAATAACAGAATAGCGAATACAACAAAAGTGTATCAAACACTCTTTTAACATTTGTTTTGCAAAAAAACAATTAAAAACTACAATTAAAAATAAACACAGTTAAATGAACATTTTGAGAAAAATTATAAGTTTGCGGTGGCTAAAAGATCTGCGAGAGAAAAAGGCCTGAAAAACAGAGAAGAAACAACAAACTACATGGCGATGATGAATAGTAAAGCGTGGGCGATTAAAGACCTATCACCAAAGAGTCTTGTGGACATCCAGTTGGATACATTTAGAAATGCAGATAACTTTACATACTTGAGAGTCTATATCAACAACAACAATTGTGAAAATAGGGAACTCAACGCAAGACTTATTAAGGAAAATAAAAATGCAGGATCCTTAACCAACATTCTCAAATTAATGTCAATATCAGGAAGAGCTAGAGAGAGGTAGTAGCAAACATTAATTAGACAAGCAGTATCATATGGCTGAGAACTATAGATACTGAAGAAGTCTAAAGAGTTGAAGCTAGAAATCTGGAAAAGAAAGATTTTCCGAAAAATATATGGAGGGAAAAAGTTGATGGCTTATGGGAACGACGATCCGATAAAGAACTGATGGAATTCTGTAACAATCCCGCCTTAATACCAAAGCTTAAAGAATAAGATGACCGAGTCATGTTGAAAGGTTACCTGACATTCGAGCAACAAAAAAAGTACTGAAGGGGGCATAATTACCAAAAAGAGAAGAGGATAATCAAGGAGGAAGTGAATAAATACAGTAAAAAAAAAACCTGGATAGACTGAAGCTTACCAACTGGAAAAATAAGACAACAGATAGAAACTACCAGTATATAAAAAGAATCAGATAAGAAGCTAAGTTAGAAAAAGATTATGGGAAAAAAGTAGAACCACCAACACAGAACGATCCAAGTTAAATATTATAGTCATATAGTAAGGATGGATGATGTCCCCCAGAAAGAGGACCAAAGACTGCAAGCCCATTTCTTTTCACTTAAACAGGGAATATAAAAATGTTAGGCAAACAATCGTTGCAAGATATATTGTTTAGTTGCCAAGTAAATGTTTCCTGGAATTATTCAATGGAACAAATATAGCAGACTTATTAATTAGTTTTACTCTTCAATCTTGCTTTAGATATCTCCTTCAGATGTACCTCCTTTTTGTGGCGGGTCAGTGTGGCTTTCCTAGTGAAAAACTTATGACATATCTCGCATTCGTACGGTTTTTCACCACTATGAGATATTAAGTGAAACTTCAGCCCCTGAAGGAAGTTAAAACTTTTATTACAAATCTTACAAACGAAGGGTTTTTCGTCACTGTGACTTTTCATGTGTGTCAACATATTTGACTTTTGAGAAAAAGCTTTGCCGCATTGCTTACACGCGTACGGTTTTTCACCAGTGTGAGTTCTCAGGTGAGTCAACATATTCAGCCTTTTAGTAAAAGCTTTCCCACAATCGTAACACGCATATGGTTTTTCACCTGTGTGAGTTCTTTTATGTTCCAACAGAACACTAAAAGTTCGAAATCCCTCGTTACAATATTTACAAACGTAAGGGCACTCACCTGTATGAATTTTGAGATGATAATTCAAATAACGATTTACAGAAAATGTTTTGTTACAATATTTGCACTCAAACGGTTTAGCAGACGAATGGCTCTTCATGTGATCTCGTAAATTTTTAAAATTTCGACCACACACATCGCAAGTCTCACCGTTCTCATTGTGATAAGTAACAAAATGGTTTTTTAGATCAAAGGGGTTACTAAAAGTTTTTTCGCACATCTCACATGGGAAATTTTCATCGTGAATGGATCTCATGTGACTGTAGAAGCTGGAGCGACTATTAAGTATGACCCCGCAGATATAGCAAACGATTTGAGATATATTAATATTGTGAATATCTTTTTGATGATGATTGTAATCATTCAAGCAATCGAAGTCCAGGTTGCACTCTTCACATTTGATGGTGATTTTCTTCGAATGAGTTTGTTCATGTAAGGAGAGGTTTTGTCTGGAACTGTATTCTGTGAAACAGATCGAACACGTATATTTGGTAAGATCATCACGGACTAAGAGTAGATTCTCTTCACAGGACGCCTCAGAATCGTATTCCATATATTCTTTCTTTACAAAATTCACTACATATAATGGATCCTCCAATCTAAAACAAAAGTATGTAATTGTCTTGAAAAAGTAAGTTTCAGTTGAGTGAATAAAGTTAATAAAAATCGAATCGATAATGTACATCGACATCTACAAATATCAACATCGTGTTGGAATTAGTGCAGTGCCTAAAGTGGCCTGATGGTGGCCCGATGGCTGCTATTTTTGATGTAAATGTTGTATATACTCTACCCGAATTTAATGGGGCATTGTCTAAGATATTGGTTATCGAGAAAAAAAAGTTAAATGGCCAGAAAAGCCGATGAGCCTATAAGTTTTAATAGTTTCGGATTTATAAAGTTATTTATAAATTACCGATTATTAATACATTACCGATTTTCCTGCTTTAGCACTTCTTAAGATTCAGTTTTTATTTTGAAAAAGTAGCTAGATGTGTATTTAGAAAATATAATCATTCCATAAGGAATGATTTTCTTCGGTGTTTATTTGCAGTTTTAGCATTTTATGAATAATATATATATATATATATATATATATATATATATATATATATATATATATATATATATATATATATATATATATATATATATATATAAATATGTACGACCATTTTTTTTTTTTTTGACAGGGAACCCTGTCTTCAACGATCGGTCTGTGACCGGCTCGCACTGACGAAACCAACACCAAATATGTAAGCACGCCTGACCGTGTCCCCTTCACTCGCCCGCAGGCCGAGCACCGCCTACACGTGTCTGTCGCTAGAGGAGAGTTGCGCAATTGAATTCATATCTGGTAGTGACGTAACAAATTATTAGTCATCGCATACAAGTGACTTTTTAGAAAAAAAATCGTTGTGAACAAAATTGCAAATGCGGCTAACTTTGTTAATTATCGTGCTACAGTTATAAATGAGGTGTCATTGTAAAGGGTTTTATATAGTTAATCTATTGATATAATACATTTAAAAACCGCCTTGGAAACTTTGGAAACTATGAGCCGTTGAAGTTGTCAAAATAGCCCCCCAAATAAAGCTAAAAATAGAGAACATGTTAAGAGGCATCGATTAAGTCAAAAGTCATTGCAATCGGTCTACGAGAACCCAGCCATTCGGGCCTCCGAAGTTGCTTTCTGCGACGAAAATTACAATTGTGAGTCCTAAACGAGGCAAGAATTGATTGTGCCAAAATTCATCGCAATAGGGCCACGAGAACTCAGCCAAAAGTAGAAGAGTTCCCTGTTAAAAATTGAGGCACAAACCGATCGTGCTTCCGTCCGTTTTTTTTCTTGCGGTTTCAGTTAACTGTAATTATAATATTTTTTTTTTATTTTGTTAACAATTCGATTTTTTAATAAACCGTCATTAGAACATTTACAATTTTCTAATATATATTATTTCTGTACATAGTATATATATTATTATTATTAGGTGCATATAGACCCGGTTGGATCACGCAAAGCATCCTGACTCATTTTCGAGTGTTCTTTCTAATCCTCCACACCTCTCTCATCCTTTCTCCATGGATTCTCTATCTCTCCTCCGTCCACTTTGTTCCTGATCTCCTCGAAACTTCGCTCTCTGATACAACGTTCCACATATCTATTTTCTGTCTGTACGTTCTTCTATCCTCAATCTCTGTTGGACCCATTTGTGCCTTTCCCAAATTCGGAACCCACGTTAAGCTGTAGGTCCAGTCGTTGAAAAGCTTTCACAGTGCCTGATGCGCCTTTAACCTTATTTTATTTAACACATATCTTTTTATATCTTAATTTTACTATATTTACATTATAGTATTAACTATAAATTATTAATTGAGATTTTTAATTGACATATGTTTTGACTTTGACTTATACCGTTTTTTTAAGCTAACATTTTTGGGATTTTAATGGTATTAGGAGTAAAAATATGTCCATATATAGTACTTAAATTATCAGTATCAGTTCTGGAATTAATTACTGTTAGCTTAACAAAAATCTAAAGGTATAAAAATATTTAAAAAAATTATAAAATTTATCTGTCAAAAAATGGGTCAAAGTAAAAAATTATGTCCGATACATACGATTTATAGATATAAATCTTCTCCGGAACTTCATAGCTTTATAAACAGTGTCCTTAGTCCTATTCCATGGCACTTCTATGCAAAATTTCATCCGTTAGAGCGTGATTGAAAGACAAACATCCAAACACTTTCACATTTATAATATTTGTAGGATTCGGATACACAGTACAAATTTCTTTTTTAACGTATGCCTTCTATATAAATATACTATATTAACATTATAGTACAAACCACAACTTTAGTAGAGATTTACGAGAGAGATTTTTTTTATACAATATGTTATTTTTTTAGTTTTCAGTTGACATATGTTTGACTTTGACGCATTTTATAAATTTTTTACCTTTGGATTTATATTATAAATTCGCTGGGCATTTAAAATTAACATTATCATTTATTGTGATTATTACAGTTTCTTTAGAACAAAAAATTTAAGTTCCATTTCCCATATTAAATCAAGCTTACATATAGTGCCCTCAACTATAGCATTTAATCTTCCTAACATTTAATCTTCGTCGTCTATCTCATCTTCTTCGATGATAGTTTCGATTGGCCGCAAATCGTTCACGAGCCCCATGTACTTATTAGTTAAAACGACATCTTCTTCATTGCACCGAATGATGGCATTCGGAAAGCATTGTTGTAGATAAATTTTAAAAATGCATTTGATTTTACATGTGTTCCATGGAGTAGCGATTTTAATAGCTCTGGAAGTTGTCGCAAAGGTTCTAGTTTTATTTTGCCAGCTGAACAGCATAAACCTTCACATTCACCAATCCTCTTTAATGCTTTACAATAACTGCAAATTTTTGTCATTGAACTTAATTTTGATTCTTGTTTATAATCAACTGTAGGATCATACGAAAAACCACAATTTATTTTTACTTTCCAACGAATTTTTAATTTCATACTTCGTAAATCTTCTTTCCTTTTTTGTTCTTTTTGTAATCTATTTTCCGTTTCATCTTGACTTTCACATGCACGTTTAGCTTTCATATACTTTGAATTAGACGTTACCAAATTTAATTTGGACTATCCTTTTTTAGGCATTTATGACTACAACAAATAATTGGAAATAATTAAAAACCATCTTGAGATTGACAACCGAAAATTCAATATAAAAAGTTGATGTAAATATCTTACTAATTTAATGCTGGGAAACTAATTTTTCGTTTTAATCTAATTATTCCACGCTTTCTTCTTTTCTTCTTTTTCTTCTTTAATTTAATTAATAAAATATAAACATATATATATATATACATATGTTTATATTTTATTAATATCTTTTTAAATCAGTCAATTGTCATTTGGTAAAAATTTGTTTAGGTTAGAAAAAACAAACAAAGTTATAATGCTACAGAAAAATATTAATTTAATAGTTTAATTAATAAATAATTTATTAAAATTAATAATAATAGTAGTTAATGTACATGATAATAATAATAATCAATAATAACTTGATAAAACCTGAAATTTTCAATTTAGCGTTTTTGATCATTAGCGCCCTCACAACCGCTTTAGGAGTTTGAACTCCATTGCAGATGTTCTTAATTAGTCTTAATATAGCCCAAGAAAGAAAAAAATCATTTCAAATGTTCATTTTAATAATAAGTTTATAAAAGCTATAAAATCAGATAATTAGCGATTCTCACCATTAACGCCCCTGCAACTGGTATAGGGAGTCCAACATTCATATAAATATTAGCCTATCCATTAAGTACATGTATTTTCTACATGAATACCAAGTTTCAAGTCAATCGGATGCATGGTTCAGTAGTTATAACGGAACATCCATAAAACCACTGTAGATTTATATATTAGTATAGATTAAGATATAAGAAGGTATGTATTAAATTATAAATTTGTAGAGTGTATAGGAATAATATATATTGTAGCTGTTCTGAAGGTGGTTTAATATAAGAAATGGAAACGTTAACAACATATAAAAATATTTGTATTATTACAATTGATCAAAAACCAAAGAAAAAAAAAAGATTTTTTTGATTTTTCGAAAAATTGAGATAATTTAAAAACGGTTGAAGATATTAAGTTCAAAATCTGGATATTTGGGTTTTTAAAGATGACAAATCCGAATTTGGTACTAGTTTGAGCCTAGTTCCTAGAGGGCACTCGCTACCTACTTTGTGAGGAATTAACTGGTTCATATTTTTTTACCCTATAAAGCTGGGAATATTTTGATCTTAAATTAGAGAAGAGTCATAATATCCACGTAAAAAAAGATACCTTTGGTCGATATCTTACGAGGGTTGCGAGATATTCGTGTTCGAATATTCCATGACAAATCTTGTCGATGGGTGAAAAATCATCAATTTTTTGAAATTTACCTCAATCGGTGCCGAAAGTGTCACCACCGAAAGTGCTCACCACAGTTTAGCTCTAATACACTTTCGCAGGCTCTTTGTCAAGTGACGCTTATTTCTAATAACATTGGCCGCTTGTTGAATTTTTTGTAAACGTTCCACTCGTGTATTGATATCATCATGGCACAGTAAATACTTCATAAGACCCTACAAATGAAGGTCTAACGGATTAATGTCTGGGTTACGACGTGGTCAAGGAAATTCACCACCGCGCTTAACCCATCGATGTGGAAAACGTTGATTCAAATGATTTCGCACTGTAACAGAAAAAGGCGGTGGCGATACATCTCGCATGGGCCATACCATCTTGCATGATCTTGTCTTAAGTTTAGGTATATGGTCCAAAAAGTCTAATAAATGATTTTCTAAAAACTGCACATATTGATCTCCATTCAGTCTTTGCGGAGACTGAAATGGGCCGATTAAAAAATTGTCGATAATGCCGAACCAAATGTTAATGGAAAACTTCGTGCTGGAAGTGTTGCTCTCTTGGTAGGTGTGGATTTTACGAAGGCGTAATAATGATTATTTCCTCAGTAAACGATATCTTTTTCCAGGGACATGAGGTATTCTTTTTTTTTATGTAGTAGATTTTGACAAAATTCTGATCTAGCGGCAAATCTTGTGGCAATAAATTTTGAACAGGCGAAAAATGGTAGAGAAATACTTTTTCTTTATGGAGAACTCTTGAAACGGTAGATTTGCCAATTCTTGTAAATGCTTCTAAACGCCAAAATTTGGTTTTATTTTCATCACTCTGTATCATTTTAATAATTAACATTTATCAACACATTTAGTGACTAAATGCTTTTATTTTTATCTCACCATGTGCTCTATGGCGGATACCTTATGCGACACTATGTACCCCCGCGCTCCACATTGGTGCTTTGTCAGCAAGCGTCATCCAGGACCGGTTTCTGACCTTAAGTCGTTTTCAGCTGGACTCAAGCTAAATGCCCGGAGAGCGGACGAAGGGAACAATTAAAGTCATTCGACATTTCCGATTTATATGGTCATGGTCATATATTATTAGGTGTGTATAGACCCGGTTGGATCACGCAAAGCATTCTGACTCATTTTCGAGTGTTCTTTCTGATTCTCTACACCTTTCTCAGTGGATTCTTTTTTCTCCTCCGTTCACTTTGTTCCCGATCTCCTCGAAACTTCGCAACGTTCCACATATGTATTTTGTTTCTGTACGTTCTTCTATCCTCAATCTCTGTCGGACCCATTTGTGCCTTTTCCAGATCAGCTCTGACTTATGTGATCTATGGTACTGTTGACTTGACTCCTTGTATGTATGTAAGAATTCTGTTGGTGAGTCTTGTCAGTGGGAGACTACTAATATGTCCATAGAATTCAACCTTCTTTTTCTTAGGTCCGCCGCTACGTTGGACATTCTCTCTGTGGTCTTTCGAGAATGTAGTCTATATCCTTCCTCTGTCAGTTTTGGGCCAATAATTTTCCTCATAATTTTGCGTTCTTCTTTTAGTATGTTTTCTATGCCGCTTTTTGTGTGAAGTGTAAGTGTCTCGCTTGCGTATAGTGCCTCTGGTTTGATTACTGTGTTGTAGTGTCTTATTTTTGCGTATGTGGATAGGCATTTCTTATTGTAGATATTGTGTGTCTTGCCGTATGCCCACTTCATCTTCTGTAATCGAGTCTTCTGTGTTATCTTCTCTCCTCCTGTGGGTTCGAGGATCTCGCCCAGGTATTTGAAGTAAGTGACCCTATTTATTTTGCCGTATTTGGTGTTCAA